>JAJLRJ010000008.1:447500-630000 GCA_024195265.1 Dendrophyllia cribrosa | reverse complement strand
GATTAACAAGACGCCGTGGAAGCGTATACTTGGGCGTCGTTGTATTAGGCATATTGGAGAATAATTGTCTTGGGAATCTGCATGCACGTTATTTCACGGTTTGATGATAGGGAGTATTCGGATAGTGTGAGCAGTCTAACAAAGAAACGCGTTAACCGTCAAAACAAGAAGACACAGTACACTTTAATAGCGTGCGAGATCGCACGTAAATTATTAAAGTAGCGTGTCAACTGTGTCAAAAGACGAGTACATGCTGAAAAATACAAATCGATGCCTACTTTGTACTTACCGTAAAAAAAAGGCCGTATGTCAGAGTTTCCCGATGGTTGTTATTGGTTTTAGCTAAATCTTGTAACTAGCTGGTCTGTGTTTCTGACACTTTTGAAGTGAATGCAAATGTAGCCGCAAAGAGGCCTTTCGAAGCCATGATGTAATTGCCTGGTCCGGACCCGAGATCAAAACAACTTTTCCAATTGAAAGTTTTGCTGGAAGTATTCCCGCCGTTATTATAATAAAGTTTGAATGAAACTTATAACTTTAATCAAAGTTAACGACAGAAGTGATAATTTAGGAGGAGAGAAACAAATTTAGCCCTTTGAAACATATTTTTGCAGTTGAGGTAAAAATGTTGCAATTTGCATAATGTGAAAGTAATTTGAAACCTTTCCAGTAACGCATAACGCAGCTGTTTCATAAAACATCTCGCAATCAGTCACACGAAAATATATCCAGTTTTTATTCCTCTGTATCCGAAACACAGAAAAGAATATTAAATGAAAAAGTGATCGCTTTAAGGTTATTTTCGCCAGAGAAACATTCACTAGCGGAAGCAAAACTCGCAAGTAACGTCTCGCAAGACAACGCGTGCATTGTTTACATCTTCTCTCGGCGGTGAATTTTTGCACCCAAAGTTTCAGTTGGCTGTTCTGTTCCTTCAACTTCACGAAATAAAAATTAATGAAAGGCAAACAACCGAAAGAAGTGAAATTAATTGGGATTCCTACCACGCTTATATTTCTTCCTTCGCTGTCCCCTGTTCACTTCTTATTAAATAAGCGCTAGGTATGTATTCGTCTAAATTATCTTCTTCATGTTCGTTTGAACATGTTTTAGCGGGTTTCCGTCATGAAGGTATCGTAGAATTAATAGCGAGTGTCAAATACTTTCGCAGTGTCTTCTTGAGTAATTTCTTTACGCATATTGAATATGAAACTGTTAGATGCAACAGAGAAAACACGACTCGCACTTTGTGACGTTCGCCTCGCATCAACAAACAACAGGTGTACTCCACCGCGGTTAAACGAGAGAAATTTGCAAAAGTTAACTAAAGTACTTCAAAGTTAAGGTTGTCATTTTCACTGTTTATTAAGAGTTTCATATATTGACAATACACTTTCAACTCACTAAACGTTTTGAAAGTTTACTAAAAAATTTCTAAGCGTTTGAAAACTATGAACCGCAGAACTGTTGGCGCCATTTGCCAACACAATTGTGCTCAGGCACGAAGCGTTTTGATCAGTTTTCAACGATGGAAAAGAAGCTCGTTATTTTGAGCCGGAAAGATGAAAAGATAGTTACATAAACTAATTATTTTATACATCCTTGCCCACGTTTCCACTTAATACTAAATGAATCCCACCAAATAAAACGAAAAACGCCTCGGACGTGTGACCGCGGTGAAGGTTTGAACAATCCCGCCATCCCCAGAGTTGCGCAATACTGCACATTTGTCGACGACCAAACTGCATTTTAATACTTGGTCGCTCCGCCCAAGTAACTAGACAGTATTGGACTGCTTTTTGTTACAAATTAAACATAATGGTACGTGCTTTTCATAAATTTAAAGTACGGAATAAATAACATATAGAGGCTAAATTTAGATCTGACAAGGGTTAAACAGGAAACGGCAACACGGCAGATAATTTCGTTCCACCGAACACCGCAGACTTTAGGGGTGGACCATTAGATAACTGCATGATGGGGGGGTTGGACAAATCCCAAAAAAAATGTCGAGCAAGCCATTGGGATGAAAAATATCGGGCAAAACGGTTATGATGGGAAAAAAATATCGAGCAAGCCTCCAAGTTACCACACCCTCACAGTTGTCATGAAAAGAAACTTGGAAAAGAGGTGAACAGAATGAATATGGGAAGGGATGCACACACTATATTACTATACAAGTGTCAGGTTTAAAATATGAAATCCTGTGTGAGGCAGATGCATTGGAAGTTTGGAAGTACTGGAAGATTTAACTGATAAATATTAAAATAAATTTTATATTGAGCCATCTGGACACTCCTTGTGTTTTTACAGACTTTAAAGGCTGCATGTATCCTTTTGAACATGAATGAATATAATAAACAAAAATCATCAAAATTGAAGGGTTATAAATTATAATCAGTATTATTGTGGCAGAAAGAGATCTTTCAGAAAGAGGGAATTTACGACTGGCATCTGACTTTTCCTCCCAATATCATTGGAATTCTTCGCTAAGAGGGTCATCATTACTGATGCCACGCAGATTCCTCTCGTTCCCATAATGAAAGGAGAAAGGTATATATCTTCTGTTGGGGGTCTTAAATGTATTTGCTACATCAGTCTTAAACCAACACTAATTTTAATTTTCTTTCCCAAGGTTCAGTTTAATGGGAATAACATTTTTTGATGGGCAACACTACCGTGCAGCAGTGAAGAAATGTGATCAGGCCTGGTACTGATATGATGGGCTGTGGGAGCGAAACCGTCCCGCACTGTATGGTCTTCAGAAAGGAGCACTATCAACCCCTGCTGGATTTGTCCCCTCGAGCTGCTTCTACATACATTCTAAATTTGTGTGAACTACAATCACATCATTTGAAGACATAGTCATTGCAAACAAACTTAGTATTCATTTTTCCGAGGTTTGGGGAGCTTGAATGGCTAGCGTTACCTATAAATTTGAGTTTTCAGTTCTGAAGAAAAAAAATTTTCGTGCAAGGACGCTCCCAGAGAAAAAAATATCGTGCAGGGCTGGAGGGGAAAAAAATAATAACGAACACCCTAAAATTTCTACAACTCCCCCATCAGTTATCTAATGGTCCACCCCTTAAAGCGCAAACATCGCACACCGTAGGGTTTGAGATCACCGCAACACCGCAAGCTGGGATTTTATTCACCGCAACACCGCATAAAAAATGAGCAACACCGCAAATCCCCAATGTCCTCCTCCGTAATGCTTTTGTTACGAATGCGTTTCGTAACAAGAACAACGTCAATCCAGCGACAATCATCATCATAACAATAACTATTTTTTTGTAAACGAATATAAAGAACAATAAGCTTAAAGGTGTTTCGCATTTGGAGTCTTTAATGAAACATTAAAATCGATCTAAAAGATTTTAATTCAGCATGTGTTCCTCGATGGTCTAGTGGTCTAGCGCCGGGAATGGCAGTCTGGAGGCACAAGTTCAATTCATGCTCAAGACCTTTACAAGAATATCGCACCGTGTCAGTGTGAGAACATAAGCTTACCTTAATATTGCATTATATTTGTTTATATTTTCTAGCAGACTTTAAGAAAGGTCTGTATATTATCATTTTTTCACTATTGTCATTTCTTTTAAATTAGGCTCCAGTCTTTCTCCATAGCATTTAAATTTTATTGTATTATATCCAACCGTCACTTCTGAAGATGTATGTTGAAGCATACGAAACGTCAAGTCATTAATCAAAGTTTTTTACAACATGCGTTGTTTTGTCATGTTTATAACCGCAGTGTGTTTTTTATTTACGTTAGCATTTCTTATTCAGGGGTTGGCTCACAGGAGCCTTTGATTCCTGGGGGGGGGGGGGGGGGGGGGGGGGGGGGGGGCGGGGTACTCCCGGTAATAGGCTATACGGGGATGCTCCACCCAAAAGGGGTACCTTTTTTAGGCAGGAGGTATATGAAAGGGTAGGGATTTCACGAAGTATAGGAAAGGGTAGGGAAAACTGCCATTTAAGTATTATAAAAAGGGCCTTTCAAAATATATCAAACAGATGTATGTAAAGGCTATATGAAAGGGGTACCATTTTCAATGAAAGGTATATGAAAGGGGTACCTTTTCTGTCAAAAACAGTATATGAAAGGGTAAGGGTTTGGACCTTGGGGCGGAGCATCCCGGTACAATACTTTGTTGACCACCCCACCCCCCATCCCCAGGATTTGATTTGTCTTATAGTATGAGAAAACATTTGCAAGTTAATGTATAGACATCTCTAGCTTGTCAAGAGCAGGCAGAGGTCAGTCTATTCAGTGCTAGTGACGCGAGGGAACATTCAGCTTATCCTTTTAGTAGTGGATTGTACTGGACAAGCTGCATTGTTTTACAATGTAAAAAAAAAAATAACTAAGAAAAAAGTGCTCGCTACAACAGCCTGGTTCACTCTGCACTAGCGACGTAACGGCAAGCGGACACTCCAATGCAAAACACAACTTATATCGATATTTTTTACCAGTGTGAACAGCACAACATAACAGAATTGGAACACAATAACATCAACATAACAACATAAAGGTAAAAAATTATGCCCCCTGTAGGGGGGGAGGGGGGGTACTCTCAAAAAAAAGCTATATGGGTATGTGCTGATGTGAAGGGTGTGGTTTTCAAGCAGTTTAGTCTGGGATAGGGTATAGAAATCAGAGACTTGGTCTAGAATAGGGTGTCATTTGCCAGGAAACTGATCAGTGGTATGAAGAATGAAGTCTAGAATAGGAATTGAAACTCAGAAGAGAAAGGCTTTTTGCAGCAACATTGTTGACAGATGGTTTTTCATTAAAAACACCAATAGTGATACAGTTCTAAAATTAGCAAGTCTGGAATAGGGTAGAGATTTTTGGGTATTTGGTCTAGTATAGGGTTGCAAAATCAGCCAGCTGAACATGGCCAGAAATAGGTTAAGGGTTACCCTTAAAATATTTCCCCCTTTTCTGGCCAAAACATCAAACAATTTATACCACATTTTGAACCTGTAGGCATTCCATACCATTTGTCAGACCAAAGGTCTGAGCAAAATGGCTCAGAGACCATTACATTTCGGCTGCACATTAATTTGATAAAAAGCTAAATTTAATTATTCTGTACTGTCTTTTTTTACATCTCCAGCTAATGTCATTTGGCCAAAGAGTACTTGGGAAAACACTGTTTGAATTGTTATTGCGTAAAACTATGTACAGTCAGTTTGTGGCTGGGGAGAATTTAGCAGCCATTCAAGACACCATTGAAAAGCTGCGTCAGCATGGGATACACACAATGCTGTTTGTTCCCAATGAGGAAGATCTCTCAGCTGAATATAATTACTTTAGAAGCAGGTCAATACTTTATTTTTTATTGGTAGCCACACTTTTTTGTGCTTCTTTCTTACAGAATTTTGCCCTATTTTCCCCATCACCTTTCTGGGAATCTATCTTTCAGCCCCCATCGACTTTCCATCCTGTCCCTCTCTTCCCCAGTCATATCTCGATGGAAATGTGAGTAGGGGGTACCATCGATATCATCAACCCCTAGTGTACCTTGCGATTCAACAATAAAACGTCTGGGTAAGAGTCTGCAGTCTCTGTCCTCCATATACTCTAGAGTCACTCCCCAAAAACTCAGACTCAGGAGTTGGATTTCACATTGGATGTTAGGGACATGAGGCTTATTACTATTTGCAGTTTACTTACCTCTTTAAAATGCTGTGTCTGTTTTAATCAAGGTGTCCAGGTGTTGACTGCACATTGTTATTTCATTGCTATTGTAACAGGGAGGCAATGTTTGATAGAAATGCAAAGGCAATTGGTGATTGCATTGGTACAACAGGTAATAATGTGGCAATAAAAAGATTTGTGCACCTTTCACATGAAAGTTTACTGCATGTTCTCTTATTTCACAAACTTTTATTTCATTTTTCCCATTCAGTTTCCTCCCATTTCTAACAATTGCCATCACTGTTTACCCATTCCAATAACATCTCATTTGCTTTACTGATTTATCCTTTTTTCAAACTTGCATTCATGTTTTCTCATTCATTTCATTAACCATCCTTCTCAATTCATTTTATACCAGTTCCAATGCCACAAATGTAAATTATATTCTTACAGGTCTACTAATTTACGAGTTAAAACTCTGATTTATTCTCTTGTTACTATAGGAGGAAGCTTTACACAAATGAGAATGACTGCAGTTTGTAGTCCTTTGCTCCTAGTAAGTTGCCATTTGTCTAGTTAAATGACAAATGAAAGTAACATTACTTTAATTAGGCTTGTACCTGAATTAGTTAGATACAAGGTGATGAATCAACAAAGTTCATTAAATAATTACTATTATTGCTTTGCAGCTTGAGCTGAATTATACTAATTAGACCATGATATGAAAAAATTGTCTAAAAATTAGTTATTTACTGTAACAGTAAAACTTTCGATTAGAATTCTGTTTCTGTTTCAAATTTCACATAGAATGTTTTGAATGAACACTTGAGACCTTTTGAGATAAGCATGGAGATGCCAGCAGGACTTCATATTCCATTCTTAGCAGAAGGCTTTGATAACAAGATAAAGGTATTCAAGAGTGATTTGGTCAAAATATTATTAATTTAAAATAATAATGCATTGATCATTACAGTCTTTCAATGATATTCTATTCTTTTCTTCTATAGTTGCCCGTTTTGAAAGACAACCAAAATGTACATCTTCAGAATGTGCTTGCAAGATTAGATACATTTGCTAAGGTATATGCAATGCAATACACCACAAGGGTTTCCAGAGACAATCATTACACTTATGATGCAGAAGTGGTTAATCAATGGGCCGTTTGCATGATGACGTCATTTGACTACAACTACCAGAATCCTTCAGATTTTTGTTTTGTAGTGCAAATTAGGGCTATTGTTATTTAAACCGCACTAGGATTACAAAATTTAAATAAGGATAAACGAAATGAATTCTGGTAGTTGTAGTCAAATGACGCCATCGTGCAAACGGCCTATTGAAGAGCTCCGGGCAAGAACATCCTAAGTACCTTGTTGGAAAATTTTCACTGAAATCTTGGATTTTTGGCCTCAAAAGGGTCTCACCTGCCAAAATTGACTGGATCATGTAAATATGACTGAAAGCATTTCAACCAGGTCAACAAATCTTTTATCTTTGAACAGAAATAAAGATTTATCCTGAAAAGATGGTTTTCTTGCCGGCTGAGCTTATAGTCGGAAGAGGCAAGAAACATAGGGTGTCCTAAGACCCAAAACATTTTCTCAAAGATGTGGATTTTCTTTCCTATTTTGGATCTGATTTAAGTACCTTAACAATAATAAATCATTAATTTGACAAAACTGTGCTTTTAAAGGTCTAAAACATACAATTTTAGTGAAAGTTTGCAAAAACATACTTATCTTACTATAAATTTATTAAAATCAAACAAACAAACTCACAAACTAATAGGTGCATTACATACATGTCGCTTGAAAAAGACCATTATTTTTTTAGAAGCAGGATTCTAATGTCAATCAGAATAACCTTAAACAATTTACACCCTTTATCACCACTTTGAACTGCAGCCTGTAACGTTGATGGGAGAGGCCACTGCAGCTGCTATTTTAGCTTAATACTCAGTACCTTGAATGCATAATTAGATGGTATTTATCTGCTGGTATATTTTTACAAGGCATGTATAAATCGGAATGTGCGGTTGGTGATTGATGCAGAGCAGACTTATCTTCAGGCAGCAATTAATCATCTGGTGTTAGCACTGCAGTTCAAGTACAACAAGAGTTACCCTTGGGTCTACAACACTTATCAATGTTACAGAAAGGTACAGCAACAGTATGGATTTATATTATACAATATAATTTTTTTTAAAGCTAAATTAGTCAGCAGCACTCGTACGAACTAGAGTTTGTAAAACTGATTTATTTTTTCCTGTGCGTTTCGTCCGACTATTGCAGACTTCATCAGGGAGTTTTATAAGTAATAGTTACACTAACAGGCTTCTTTTTATACACAACAAAAACCATAGAATTTTTAAAGATTTGTGAAAAGGAAATAAGCTAAATGTTTTCCAAGGAGTGACTTGAAGGTGTAGCATCATCATCACTTGTCAGTATTCGAGTAACAGAGGGATAAAATCCCCCAAATTACAGAAGCTATTAATATCTAAAGCATTTAACAGATTTTTATGCCATGCTGTTTCAGGAGACCTATGACAGAGTCAAAGCACGTTTAAAGTTCATTTACAAACTACACTGCAGAAATTTTTATTGAAATTATGCTTTTATTTGCAAAAAATTCAATTGCAGGATACCCATGACAGATTGAAGGCAAATTTGAAATTAATGGACAAACTTGGTTTCCACTTTGGTGCCAAGATTGTGCGTGGAGTCTATATGACACAGGAAAGACAGAGAGCTGCAGACATGGGCTATGATGACCCCATTCACAACAGTTATGAAGATACCAATGCTATGTATGATGAGGTGGTTCATACTGTCCTACAGAAGGTCAATCAAACACCGGCACAAGTTATGGTAGCATCACACAATGAACAATCAGTCAAACGTGCTATTCAAAGGTAACAAATTTAGTACTCGCCACAACATTTATTTTAATGTTTATAGCAAACAGTCCTCCACATTAGATTGTGTTTGAGCTGTTTGGATTGGCAGACTGTAAAAGTTCAAGCGACTCTTATTGGAAAGGGCCATGGCCCAAGAAATTGTAGCAAAATGAACAGACAAACAAATTGTATAATTTTCAAGAAATGTTGTCACACAAACAATGACTTTGTATTTTTTCTTAATAGTCGTACAAATAGTAATGCCTTTGTTTAATATCTTTTCTGGTTAGTTTCAATAGCTCATATATTCTCCATTCAAACTAGATTTTGCCTTTTATGTTATTTGGCTGTTTTGTTGGGTGTTCAATGTTTCTCTGTAAAGCTCATTTATGGGAACGGTAATTAATTGATAATTATTAAAAAATAATAGTCAGCCCATTGAGCATCTGCACAGGATGATCAATACTCCTTTAAAATACATTTTGAAATGTTATTTAGAATTAATTTCCCAGACATCTACTAATGTAACTTCATTTCAAGTGTTATTAAACATTAAATTTATGCTTTATGCAAAAAAAACCAAGGCTACGGTTTCTACTGTTTTACATATGAAGTAAAGCTTGGGCTTACTATAAGTATTTTTCTGTTGTTTTTGTTTGTGGTACAGGATGAAGGAACTTGGTATTGCTCAAAATGGTGGCATGGTTACATTTGGACAGACCTATGGAATGTGCGATCAGGTCTCGTACCTCTTAGGCAAGTAGTACTTTGCTTGATAAGTCAACATGAAATAAGACAAACGTAGCATAATTTAACTGCTGCAAGGCATTTGATGATGTGGAGAGGGCCACTGTCAACGTAGCACAACACTAGGATTCGTATGTCCCAAACTTCCATGTCTTTTGTAACCAAATTTTGTTCCTTTTAGTAACTGATTGTTTTCATGTATAACTGTGTGCAAGTTAAGAAAAATATTAAATAGAACTTCTGTGTTAGAGCCTTAACTTGAAGTACTGTATGTTAGTGGTACAGCTGTATTATTCTTCTTATAAGTGTTTGATACTGTTGTAGGGGAAAAAGGCTTCAATGTTTACAAGTCAATCCCTTATGGCCCAGTGAATGAGGTTCTGGCTTATTTGGGGCGGCGAGCTACTGAGAACAGAGCTGTCATCACAAGAAATGAAAAAGAGAGGTCACTACATTGGTTAGAGTTAAAGAAAAGGATGAGCTTTTGGTCATGACAATCCAGTGTAAAGAAAGACTGTGTACAAGTTTGTGTCTGCAGATAAGGTTAAGGAAGGATACTTTATGAGGCCATATCACCCATTTTAAGTATCACTTTTAAAAGGCAATAACATTTTTGCATAAACGGGACCATCATTTTCCAGTTTGCATAAATTTAAATGTTGGTCCAGTTTTGTTTAAAACTGCTCTTGACTACTGCTGCATTGAAATTATAAATCAGTGTCTTTGGCTGCAGATGGAAATGGATTCCAATTTGAATAGAATGGGCTATGCCAATTTTTTCAAGTTCTTCAGCTTGTGTCTCGGAAAACTCGCTAAAAATGAATTGTGCTTTGTTGTCTCTGAGAACTCACTTGATAAAAAAAATTATCTTTTTCTTTGTGTTGTTCTAAAGTATTAGAAAATAATTTATAAGGATTTTGTGTTTGACAAAGGCACTACATTTTAATTTAGGGCCATTTTGAACCAACAACATCAAAGTCCCCATGACATTAGACTACGAGTAGTCCCTTCTTTTTCCTCAGGGATAGTAGAGCGAGTGAAACGCGAACGCGCGTCAAAATCACACCACGCGAGAAAGGCAAGACCAGCCGCGCATCTTGCCTTTCTTGCGTGGGGTGATTTTCATGCGCGCTCGCTTTTCGCTCTCTCTCTACTATCCCTGAGGAAAAAGGAGGGACTTCTCGTTGTCTACCATGACATGTCATGCAATTATTTAATTTATACTTGTACTGGCTGAGAAATTTCTAAAATGTGATTGGGTAAGACAAGCTGTATTTCAGCCTATTTTGAAATAGGGAGAAAGTTCTCATGTTTTATTAAAATCATTACTACCGGTAAAAATTTAGTAAAGGCCTCGGCAAGTGCAACATTCTTGAAATATAGCAATAGCAGTAAAGGTATATGGAGAAGGTCTGGCCTTGCAGGATCCATTCAACCTTCAAGCATGTGGGTGAACTGAGCTAATATGCTCAAAAATTATTTTAAAAAGTTGAGGAAAAGTGTAAAAACAGTTTAATATGACCTGTAAAATAATGCATATGAAATCTTACAAGCAGTAGCTGCTTAGCAAATTCATTTAAAAAGGTTCAATGTAATTTTGAAATAAATCTGTACAAGTTAATGTTTGCCATAAATTGTAATTGAAATAAATAAATAAAAGTCAGGTTCATGGCCTAAATTATATAAAAAACATTTCTTGACTTTTATAGTCGTTGCCAATCACACACAACCCACTACACATGATTCAATGCAGAGAAAGTTGAGTTTGGTGGACATCAATCATAGAAAAGCTGTTAAAATTATTTTGAATTCTGAAATGATTTCAATCAACCGAGCAAAAAGATCAAACATTTTACCCACTAAGATAACATTGAAGGTTTAAACTGGAAGAAAAGGTCTCATTTTACAGACACCATCTGTTAAAATAATGTTTAAATTTCACTGTACATGATAATTTACAAACTCAGTGATCCATGAATTGCCAAGCAGTTACATACAGCTCCAAATTTTTATTATGTTGCATGATAGTCTCTTTAAAACTGTAACTGGTGTAGAATTAGGTTGTTTGAAGTTTTTTTCTTTCACTTTGCAAGGAAAAATTATTATTTAGTTCTAAACCCTAAACCTCTGAATCCAGCCAGGATTTTGTATGTATGAATGTAGCATGTTCAAACGGCTTGGTTTTTATATTATTGACATCTACCAAACTTAACTTTTTGTTGTGTGGAATGTAATGTGATGGGTTGTGTGTTATTGGTAACAGCTGTAATACAGTATTTACAAAATTAAAATAGTATGGGAATATTATTGCTATAAATTAATCTAAGCTTAACTCAAATTCAAACATAAAAATGACTTGGATGTGGTGTAAATTAATAGTTCTACAATGAACAATGAAGTTAAGTCATGGTAACTTAAGTGTATAATTCCTTGCATTCAACCAGTTGAAAATTGCTTGTGTAACCATCGCTTAAGGCAAAATTCATTGACTCTGACTTGTATTGGTTATTATAACACAAATTATTAGTACAAGTATAAATAAACAATTTTAGCATATTTGCAAACAATATTGTTATTGAAATAATAGTTCACTTCATGGTAAAACTGCAAAGAAAAAATTCCCATCTGAAGGCTAGGTACATGTATGTACAGTGTACATTTATAAGTGCAACATTAGCAAAAAAAAAGTGTAAAATTAATAAAAAAAAAAAAAGAAGAAAATGCTTGACAAACACAACACTGTTCACTGCAAACACTAGCTATCACAAAATAAATGTGTTACTATATCAACAAATTTATTGATTACAGAAAAATAAATACTTTTACTTGTTCAAAACGTTTTGTAGCTGATTTTTAATGACCCAGCAAGGATCTACGAATCATTTTTGCTTCTCCTGTTGCTCAAGTCGAAAGCTGCAATAAAAAACAACAGAAATAAATTATACATAATTGCTCAGTCATCAGCTGCTAGCCACTCTCAGAACCCAGCTTACTACTAAGACCTTATTAACTCTTTCAACTATAGCATGCAGCTTGTTAAGGAAATAACACATGGCTCTTATAATTTCTCTTATAATACCATAAATTGACTAGAATTGAATGGAAAGCCAAAGAGTGACAGGATTGCCCCTTTATGTTTCTGTTAGGTTTCACTAAAATTTTGCTCAGGTTCACATTACTTTGTACATCTGTGTGGAGAGAGAGAAATAAATTTTCTGGATAAGAGTTTGTCTGATGGTGGCCTGTGTAGCAATAATTAAGTTAATATTTACCTGGCTGCTACAAGACTAATTCCTCATCAGTTGCATCACTAGATTCTGTGTTAGGAACTTCACCCTCCATCACCATCTAACAAGTAATGTAAATAAATTAGCAATAAAATTTCATGGAAACTTCCAAAGTTTAGTCTGTGGAATCTCATGGACATCCTTTGGTTTATTGTTCAAGTGTCCACTTAGGAGAGGTGTTTAATTTAATGAGAAAGATGTAGTGTTTGTACCATGACTGGGTGTCCATTCACAAGTTGCCTGCCTATGGAAGGTGTTTTTGTGGTGGAAGACTATGATAAACGGTCATTAAAAAATTAAGTTGTGCATCTGCTGGTGTTAGAAAACCTGGGATGATTTACATAAACCAAAACTTGCTATAACAGCCATTTGTTTGTTCTGAGAATGAATAAATTACCCTGTAATCTTTCTGCTTGACAATTAAGTGCAGTCAGTCAATGAATTAATATTGACACAGAATTGAAGGGCCGAGAGCATAACCAACCTATGTAGAATTTAAGGCCTTTTTTTATTTTTTCTCGCTCAGATTTGTCCATTTTTGGCATGTGAACTAGAAATTACATGTAGTTGCAAAACATTGTTCAGAATTTTGTTGTTGTTTTTTTCCACCATTTTCGAGAAATACCGTATGCAAAAAAAAAATAAATCAAAGGCTCCTATTGTAATGCAATATTGCGGTAAGCTTCTGTTTTCACGTTGACATGGTTCGATATTTTTTTAAAATTAAACGTAAGGATTTTTGACGAACCCCCCCAAAAAAGTAAATCACTTTAATAATGTCCAGTTTGAGAAAAAAAGGATGCTGAGCGCGAATCGAACCCAGAGCCGTCCGAGCACAAATCCCAGACCCAAACCATTAGACCACCGAGGAACACACCCTCACTTCAGACTAAGTTTTATTATTTAAAGGTAGATATGCATCAAAACGCGTATCTCGATTTGAAAATCCTTTTAGATAGATTTTAATGTTGCATTAAAGACTCCAAATGTGAAACATCTTTCGGCCGGTCAGCAAGAAATCACTTCGAGCTGCCCAAAGCTGTATTTCAAGTGCCCGACCATCTCACAGCAGACCCATCTGCCACTTTCGCAAAGCATGTCGGGAAATCCTATGACAAAACCTACTGTAAATGGAGTTCCCGCCCAAAAATTACAACAAAATACTAGAAGTCTGGAAGCACTTTGGATATTAGGCATTTCGACCACGGCACGGGATGGGGAATGGCCCACAACTCTCAATGCTGCCCCTTTTCTGATCCCAAGTGATTCCAGACTTTCCCGCCGGCTCGTCTCCTCCACCAAGGTCCGTTCTTCACCTCGAGCACTAAATGGCGCTTCAGACACAAGGTAGGACAAGAAACACGACTCGTTTCTTTGAGAGGTGCTAGAGACTTAAGGATTTCCGAACTTAATGATGTCTTTCAACCACCGGACGGGCCATATACACGTTGGCTTACACACACGGTACAGAGGCGATGTGTTGCAGTAGTGAGCTCACGATAGATAAGCGAACCAAGTGTGCGTAAATAGTGGTATTTTCGTTCAGGTTGTTGGCACTGGTCAGAAGTATTGCAGTCGTGTATTCTCACGGCCAAACTGCTTTGAAATGGCTTTGAAATTGTGCTCTGAATGTACAGTCAAAGCACTGGAAGGCCAGAACTCTTTTTTTTTCAGGTTTAATTAGTCAAATTTCTTAGGGTAAGTGCAAATTCAACAAGGGTTTATGACATTATTCGTTGTACGATAAAATGAGGCAAATCTGAGCAAGAAAAAATAAAAAAGGGTCTTAAATTCCACATAGGTCTGTTATGCTCTCAGCCCTTCAATTGAAAACATGTATTTGTGGAAGAAGGGTGGGGTATAAGTGTTGTCCAGGACCCGAGTGCTGCCATGTCACATCGGGGCTGGTGTTAGCAAGTGGCAAATTAGGTGGAGTACCGTGTACCTATGCCAAGCTCCTGGAGGAATGATAAGCGAGGGGAAGTGGGTGTGACCACCATTTCTCATCCAAGCTAATAAACCCCGGCATCGCTTCAGTGTGGGACTAAAGGGTTGCCACCAGTAACACTTATCCCCAAACCGTTTATTAAGAACAATCACTAGAACTAAAAGTACACAAACGATAGACCTATAAGGTATAAGTGAACGGATTGAGTGAGGCTAGAAATATGTGTTTGCCTTTGAGGTTGAAATACTGCTCGTTTGTTTATTCAATTGAGGGTGGGCGGGCAGAGGTTCAATTGAAACAATTAACAATTAAACATTAACTTCTGTTTATGCTGACTAGTAACTATCAACAAAACTTAAATATACCTGGCCTGCGTAGCAGGCGCATAAAAATAATATGGGCGCAAGAAAGAATGGGGCACGTCTCCCTCGTGCACCCCATTCTTTCTTGTGCCCATATTATTTTCATGCGCCTGCTACGCAGGCCAGGTATATTTTAGTTTTGTTGATAGTTATTAGTCAGCATAAACAGAAGTTAATGTTTAATTGTTAATTGTTTCAATTGAACCTCTGCCTACCTAACTATAGTGTAAATTGTACCTGGTAAAGGGAGGCAAAGTATTCTGCCTGTCCAGCTACTTCTTCCAGGGCTTTGTTTCGTTCTTTAAACTCTTCCAGTTCTTTGTGCAGCTGATTGAAATGCAAACAAATTAGAATATGGCACAGCTAGCTAGGTGGTTAGAGCAAACGACCAGTGTGTGGATGGTCACGGGTTCGATAGATAGATAGATAGATAGAAACTTTATTTAAGTGTCAAAAGACCTTATAGCCTGGGTAAACCCATACTAATTTGGGGACACATAAAAAAGTATAAAATATCTAATATTAATCTAAAACCTAAAATATATTTAATATTTAAAATTTATATAAAGCTAACAATTTATTAAATGATAATAAAAGCTAAAATTTAAAAAAAGAAAATGATAAAATTGTATTGTTATGATGAGCAGAGGGTACAATCCTTGCAACCATCATCCATTAACAGAGTTATGTCGTATTTACGAATCTTGTTTTTAAAAGCATTCAAAGCAATTCAAAGCATTCATTCTTGTTGGGGACTCAATTTTTTTTCTTTATCCCACACTTGTGACACGATGAACAGTACATCTTTCTCACAAACAAATTACATTGTCAAGTCACCAATTGACATATTTTAAAAATTTCATAGAGTACAGTTGAGGCTCTTCTTGCAATCACTATTAAAAGCACCCATAAGCAACTGCAACCACATTTAGGATTCACAAAATGGACCTTTTCTTTCTTTTTAAACTCTCTTAAGTGATCACCCCTGAGATACTTCATCTGCAAGGTTAAATACAGGGCTTGAACTAACTTTTCACCTTACTAGCCTAGTGGTGAGTGACCGGTTTGAATTCACTAGCCAAAATAAATATTATCCCAAAATATTGTAGCCATAATCCCTTTGGCATATTGCAAGCTCCCATAGGCAACCAACTCTTGACTTTTCAGCAAGTGGTCACTTATGAGAATGAATTCAGTTGCAGTTGAAGTTGAAGCTCTTATAATAGTGATGAGAACTTCAACTGTACAAGCATCACTGACAGTAGAAGGAAACTAACCCTCTCATTTTCTTCCAATGCTTCTTGCAAAGCCAGTCTTCTTTCTTCTGCTAGCAACTCCCAATATCTCTCAGGTGGTGGATCTACAAGCACAAAATTCACAAAATTAATTGTTGAAGTTTATAACTGCAGAACCAGTAATTCCACATGAAATTAATTATTTATACTTTATTGTGATTGTATCAAAAGCAAATTCACTTACCTGAAACCATTAATGCTATTGCTTCTTCACTGACATCATTCTGTAACGTCTTTGTGTCCTACAAAAACAAAATTGAGCAAACCCATGTCCTGTCCACACTTATTTGTAATTTTGTTTTGCTGTACATATGAACACAATATTATTGAAAACAATAAAAAAAATTGTTTGTTCCAATGCTGTTACATTATCGTTTTCAAATCTTGGGTTTTGGTGAGGTTCTTGTAATGTGGACTAAAGGCCCAATCGGTACCGCATAAAAAAAGGCATGCTCAAAGGGTAACAACTCCATAAGTAACTACAGTGTCACTGGAACCTCCCAAAGCAGACACCCTTGACCATGTTTCAGAAGTCTGTTCACAGAAGACTAAACACGTCGTTCTTGTGTCCCAGGGGGTCGGGGGTACTTCATATAGTTGGTGTTGTGCTCCACCCAAAAGAGTTTCCTTTTCTTGCTCTCGTGGTCTATGAAAGGGTAGCAAAATTTCAGACCTTTTTATTTGAAAGTGTTGATAAAGTAGACTTGGAACTGAAAGGGTACCAAAAACTCAGCAGACTTTAACACACAGATTACACATGTCATCAGAAAAATATTGAGTTAACCAAGTTCTTCAAGGTTTCCTGTTTCACAGCATTTATGTGATCCCATATGAAAAAAATTTCTGTTTTTAGTTTATCTCTAAAGGTACATAAGAAATGGGTACAAAAAATTCTGTTACATGTATGTGAAAGGGGTATCATTTTCATAGAAGTTAGTATATGAAAGGGAAAGAGGATGAATCTCCAAGTGGAGCCTCCGCATTTGAAACATATTTAGTAACCCCACCAGCACTTGTGGATGACTGGAGTCATACAACTGAGTGTCCATGAAAGGTGTCCGCCTACTGATGCATTTGTTTGTGAAGGATTGTATTTTACTTACTTTTTTTACTGAGCTCCGAGCTGAGTCTGAATCTGAGGAATCTGTACATGAAGTGCTGCTGCCTGAATTTGGAATCTTGAGCTTCTGTTGCTTGAGTTTCAATACAGGAGTCTTGTTCTTCTTTGATTTCTTTCAAAATGTAGATTTAAAAGACATCAAATATTAGTCAAGGTTCACAAAAATATCATGATTTGTCAGTGGCAAGAAATCAGTTGATTTTTCCATATTCTCACTTGCCAGGGCGGAGCATGGATTCTAAAAGGAGAAATTACGTGTTGATCACTATAGGAAAGGGTATGAACCTTCTAAGATTTCCACTTCTGAAGTTCTGTAAACAAGTGTAGTTTTACATTTATGTGACTTTCACTTGTATAAATGGCATAGAAGGAAAGTTGACTACTATCAAGTAAATTTGAGTTGTTGGATTCCGGCAAATTCGAGCACTGTTATGGGTTGACAGTGGAAATCACATAAGCTCAAGCTTTATGGTGAAATCATATTTATAGGATTTCCGCTTACAACTTGAACAATAAACTTGGCGTCATAAACTGCACCGTCATGTCCAAACCTTAAAGTCCAATTTTAACGCACCTTTTTAAGCATCAGCGTCCATGCTATAGACTAACCCTTACCGTTTCCTGGTGTCTTGTCACGCCACGGCTTCCCACAAGTGTACCATCGCCCTTTGCCGTCGGCTGAAGAACTTGAAGTGTCTTTCGCTTCTCCTTTTCCACCCCGTTTTGTTTCTATCATATAGTAAGAAGGTAAGAAGACACATTAAAATACCAACAAAGCGTTAACTAAGCCAGTCCTCTTCCAATTGAAGTTAAACGAATAAAGCCCAACGAGCATACCGTTTTCCCTGTGGGTGAAGCATACAAACTCGAAGAGAAAGACTTGGGTTTAATTTTTCCTTCGCCGCGCAATTTCCGTGAGGGAGAAAACAGCACAGACGCAACTTTCGGGTGATTTCTCATCATTCGAATTTCGCCGGGACTAAGAGGACTGTTTTCGTCGTTGCTATATTCGCTTCTGGCCGTCTCAGCGTCAAAGGGAAGCGTAGCGTTCGGTACCACAACAGAATTGTCGTCACCTTCATTGTCCGCCATGTTTTTAAAACCTCGCGGGAAATTCCAGCGTGCAGTTCAACTGAGTCACGTGTCATACCAAAATAGGGCAAAGAAAAGCTGCTTATAAAATATTTGGCGGGGCGAGCAAAAACTTGAACAACTTCTTCTGAATGTGCCACAACTTTGGCAAAGTGCTTATAAAAAGTAAGAATCTGTCTTGTGGGTGTGTCAAAGTCATCATGAAAACGATCATCAATTTGCTATATTTGACATTTATCACTGGCACATTTTGTCCTGAGGCAAGTTGTTTTATCAAAAAAAAAAAAACAGGCGTAACATGGTAGCACATGGCCCTCTTGACTGCACCTAAAATTTAGTGAGTGGGAAGAGACAGATCCAAACTCTACCGTAAGACAAGGGGGAATGAATCAATCATCTTCATGATTAGTGTAATTTCGCAACTTCCTGTACATTTTCCAGTGGTAAGTACTGTTGGATGCGCGTGCCAACATTTTAAATTCCAATTTGACCTGGAATGAGGACCTGCATGAAAACCAGCTACGCCTGATGCGGCTTTCCTCTCTAAATATAGTTATTTTGCCTTCTTAAAGTGATAGTCTTTATCTCGTTTCATTTCAGCAAGTTTAGATGTTACCCATGGGGTTTTGCTTCCTTTAGCACGCTTAATCCAGGGTTAATTACCATGACAACTCATATGTTCTGTTGACAGTTAATCCAGGATTAGCGCTAATCGTCCTTCAAACAACTCGGCCCAGAGAAGCATATTCGTTTGCCATGTCAGACAGGGGCGTTCCTGGCCAGTTTTTACCAGTAAGCCAGGGGGCACAAGTTGATAAAAGAAAAGGTTAACATAGCATAATATACGGAAAGACTCGCGTTGTCATTTTGTAGCTGATAAATTAAAAAAAAAACTTGTAAGCCAGTGCTTACTTGGCCCACAGGCAGGTACGCCCCTGTCAGAGAACAGCCGTTCCCACAGGAAAACAGCATCATCGATATTTTCAATTCCATCAATAACTGACCAAGGTACTTGAGTAAGATCATTTACGAATTCCATCTCATCATCAAATTTAAGATCTGTATAATTAAAGTGCCCCTGTGATCAAATTTTTGATTTTCATATTTTTACATTTTCGTGTACAATTAGACTTTCTTACTCATCTTGCCAAATTTCAATTCATTACGAACATCAGAAGTCATTTTATTTTAACATTTATTTCCGAGAATTTACGGCCGCCATTAATCAACCTTGTTCCAAGGCTTGGTTGCGAATGGGAAAAGGTGACGTCAAAGACTCAAACATACCTCACGTATTGAAATTATAATAACAATAAGTATTGAAAATCACGCGAAAAGCAACAAAAACTTTGGACTTGTTCTTCGTGCAATTTTCTATGCTTATTGTTACTATAATTTCAACCCGTGAGGTATGTTTGAGTCTTTGACGTCACTTTCTCCCATTCGCAACCAAGCCTTGGAACAAGGTTGATTAATAGCGGCCGTAAATTCTCGGAAATAAATGTTAAAATAAAATGACTTCTGATGTTCGTAATGGATTGAAGTTTGGCAAGATGAGTAAGAAAGTCTAATAGTACACGAAAATGTAAAAAAAAAAAAATCAAAAATTTGATCACAGGGGCACTTTAAAGTTGAGAAAATAAATAAATAAATAAATAAACATAAATTCTTGAACGACCGATATTCAAATTTCCTTGGTGAAAGTTTTGTGACGCCTCCTTTCATCACGCAAAAAACTAAGCAAATTTTATACCTAGAGTCTTCTTATCTTCTGATTTGCAACAGGAAGGACCAACAGCTCTGGAGACGTGACTGGCTTTAAATTCAAAAGTCGTACTCGTACTCAAACCTAAAGCTCCCTATTAACCGGTGACAGGAGCCTATTACCCCGGAACGTGCAACTGCGATTAATTCGTGCAACGGCGTTTTTACAAGTAGGTGTATTTTTAGATGAGCCTTTACCCGCAAAAAAAACTGCTTCCGATGACGTCCGCATCATCGGAAGCATTTTTCGCGGGAAAGTCTTATCTAAAAATAAAACTACTTGTAAAACCGCCGTTGCACCCTCCGGGGAAATAGGGAAATTATTGAACAGTTTGTCCAATCTATAAATCGCAATTCAAAGAATTAAAAAAAAATTGACATGTCCGAATTACTACAGCCTCGATTTCAATCCAGGTCCACTGCAAATCTTTTCCGGGGAGGGGAGCTGGGAGCTTTTCATGTAAAAATTGATTTCCATCCACATGGGTAGAGAATGTCTTGTACCTAGAGACCTTAAACCGGGGTGACGAATGGACTTTCAAAAAAATAGGATCCATTTGGGGAGTTAGCCCGCTTAATAAGGATACCGGACACTTTTTTGTGACCCGAGTAACACACTCTCATACAAAGTTAACCTCGCATTACGGACACTGGTTACCTGCACTGTATAACGGTATCATTTCATTTGTCACGATTGTGTTAATTGTACCCTGTTAGAAGATAAAAGCTTTCTACAGGTCAATGCGATTTTATTGTAGCTCTAACAAGCTCGTTTTGTGATTGGCGATATTTTTTACTCTTTTTTGTTGCGCAGTTCACACCTTTTAAGACAAGGGGGAGCTGTGTCAGTGGGAAGTGAAACATGAAAGTTTTCTGTTAACTGAGTTGATAAAGTTAATTGACCTCCTTACCGTGGCCAATTTACCTTATCACTTGGTAAATACCAAAAATGGCACTTGCTCATAAAAATTTACAGATATTATTCTTTTTAAAGCGAAATTCGTCTTAGGAAATGTAAAACTGATTTTTAATAAGCCTTTTTCTAACAACTACAATTACTTTGTTTCGTTTAGTAAATGTTTTATAACACTTTACTATGGGTCATGTTAAATGCCTATTTACACTTTAATATGCTACTTTGGCTAATTAATGAGAATCTCTGAAAACTGTGTCAAAACAACATGCAACCCCTTAACTCTCTAACAATCAAGAGTGCAAACATCAAAATTCAAGAACAATCCCAAATTTCATTTTGTAAAATAATGAAAACAAATGGTAGGTTTTATTTGAATGGTCACACCATGCGATTTTATTGACAGACTCAAAAGTTAGAACTTCACTACATGTCTCCACTATTGACTCTAAGAGTGACAGGGTTAAGCTTTTGACAGTCAGGGCCAATCCTTTTAAGGACTGACTTTACAAAGTCATATAATGTAGTTCTAACAAGTGACACTGTTTGAAAATGTGGATGAAATCCACAACTGTGACCAGAGACTTAACCATTTAAATGAAAGCTTCTAAGAGTAATACTTTCCTTTCAATATTAATTGATTTGAATGATTACATTGGGGTGTCATCTATACATTGAAAAATCAATTACTGCAGAGGATAAAAAAATTGGTGTCACTGAATATGAATTACTGTTTGACCTCATCCAATTGGCTTGTATAGCTGATGGTTTTTCCAACATGGCATAAATGCAAACAACAACAATATGAACAACTGACAGCTACATATATCCTTATGCAACCTTTTTATGACAACGACCATTCAAAAAATGTTGTGTCACGATTTTAGATAATCAGATAGATAAACTTAATTTAACCACGGGCAATTCATCAGCTATTTACAGAAAAATGAAACTATAACTACACAACTATAACTATAAATATAAACTACACTATCTGTAAGCAAAAAAATCAAGCCATTGTGGAACTGATATGAAAATACTGTATAGATACAATTATTATGAAATTACCTATAAACTACTACATGTAACATCAATGATTACCAATACTGAGAGCTAAATTACAGCCTGAATTGTATTACATGTAATGTAAATTCAGCTTAGCTGGAAACCTCATCTACATGTATGCAAGAAATAGAATACAATGTCAATTTTGCTTTTAACTACGGCTGCTTACAGCACTGGCAGGTCAGGTTAGTTAGTTTGCAAGAAGTATACAGCATTAATTTTGTAAATAGCACAAAAACGTTTTTGCTGCGTAGCACTCACACTGAATTATAATATCGAAATTTGAGTCAACGGACCAGTGATTGGGACAAGAAAAGATAGCCATTGTAAAGAGGTGACCATTATAGGAAAGTGGTTGACTGCATTGGAAACCAATGGACAGGAGGAATTAACTGTTTTTTTTACTTCTTTTACAAAGTGCATGTCTAAGTTCCTCTCACTGTACTTTACTTATTTTCTCAGTGAGAGCCAGATGATGAGACCCAGTGCACCAGCGACAACAACTAATACCACCAGGATACAACACATCTTCTTTCTTGCTGCTTTCTGGAAACAGAATCAGAAAAGAATATATTTATAGTCTGAGATGGGACCCATGTTAACTCTGAACATTTTCCTCAACAGGGTGAATTGATTTGGCATTAATTCTGATGTTGAAACAACATCTTGTGAGTGCTTGTTTTCTTTGCTTGGATCATTTTACTCCTTGGGGGTTGGGGGGGTTCGGGGGGAGGGGGGGTACTCGGGTATATTGGTGTCAGGGAGAGGTATGAAGGCCTCTTTGGGTAGATGGATTTCTACAGGGACTTGTTTTAAGGTTGATAAAAGATGGATGCATTAACTATCTTGCACTCTTTTGATGTTTTTTTTAAATTTATTTTTCATGCTGAGAAAAAAGTACTTTTTTAGGCTGTTGTACTAGCTGTTGTAATGAATCTTTTGACAACATTGTAAAACACAATAAATTACATGTAGTTATGTTTATATAAAATGAGGACAAACTAATAATGGAGATACCTGGTAATTACTAGCTTTGTGTAACTCAACATTTGCATCCTCAACATGGACTGCAGCACTGTCTACATTTGCCTCAATGCTATCTAAAAATACAGTTTAGTTTGACAACAGTTAGTACTAAAAATAACATGAAAATGGATAAAAAAGAGGTCCATAGCTTCGTTGTTATATATAATACCTATCATGTCGCCTTGTTCATAAACCATAGTAGCAAGATCTCTGAAAATTTCATTGACGCCAACAATGTCAGCCTAAGTGAAAATAAAATATTGTTATCAATGTTCACAAACACATTATCTCACATTGTACTAATTACTAGAGTCGGCTAGATCTTGATATGTGTATTAAAGTGCACATGAAGTGATATTTCACTACTATTTTTTTCTGTTATCTGAAAAAAATGTGTTTTAAGAATTATTTTGATGGGAAAATTAGTCACTTGAAGTGGACGCAACATATTTGAACAAGCGGTGTAAGTTGGGCATGTTAGACAAGGACCTAGGTTCTAGTGATGTCATTAGTGTGTTTACAACTGAAGTGTCACTCGTTTTACAGTGGAGTCTTCAACTTGTGGAAGGATTTTTTCGATTGAATATGGTTGAAAGCGACTAGTATTTGAGGGTTCGTCTGTTTTGTTGTGTGATCTTCTGATCGAACACACAAATGCCGTCACAAATACCTTTTTGGCCGTGATTAAAATGTTGCAAATTTCAGCCCCCGATGGAAGTTTTCAAACCGCTAAAAATAGTTGTTTCTCTTCGCGTAAAAGAGGAAAACAACTGAAAACAAAATAAAGGTGATATAAACAACATACATGTAAAACCCTAAAACAAAATTGTAGTAAAATTTCACTTCATGTGCACTTGAAATGTTTGTCCTTACTTTGTCTTCTGCAGTGGTGTTATTAGTTCATCTGATGAAATTAAGACTTTTATTCTCAACTTTTGTCAACAATTTTTACCTCTAGCTGTCTAATGGCTCTTTCCCTCTCCTCAATTAACTCCACTGAAATCTCTTCCTCTGCTTGCACTTGCAATCCACCTGCAGTTCTATGAGATTACAGAGACAAAACAAATTGCAAGGAAAGTTTAGAATGAACTCTCTGTATGCCAGACACCCTAGGGATCCAGCTGTCTGCTTTGTAGAGAGTTTAGATACAGACAAACAAGTATTTGATGTCTGCCTTTAGTTAAGAGAGGTGTTGGCCTCACAGGGGTGTTAACAGAACAATCTAACTATCAGATCATTCTTTTTCAAAGCCCTTAATAAGAACATTCAACAATGAACAAATGAGTGACTGAACAGATTCATAACATTCGTACTGTACTGCCCTTACTTATTATACATAAAAATCTAAAAAATACAACAGGTTTGAGTACCTGTCATGTTGTGCCAAACCATGTTCATCATTATACCCACCCATTGGCTGCAAACAAAATAATAAACTATATTAGACTATAAAATTAATATAACCCTGCAGTAGAATGTCATGCACTCTAACTTGCTATAACTTGGATGTCTTGCTAACTTGAACCATGTACTCTCCACTGCTCCACTTTATTATAGAATTGTGCCTCCAACAACACAGAACTTCTGATAATTCAAACATAGTTTTGTGTTTTGCCTGATAGTTTGAGTTAAAGAAACATCTATCCAACAAACAAAACACTCAAGACATTTTTGACACATACACAGCAATAAAAAAGTATGAGAAATTGATTATTCTTTAGGGGAAATATCTTACAAGTTCAACTGTTCTGGACAATGATTCATCTCATGTTTTAAACAGTTACAAAATTCAGTGCACAGTACTTTTACAGCATTCCTATATTTGCCACACAATGTTCTAAGACTGTCCAATCCCATGCATTTACCAAACCAGAAGGCTGATCCAGACTGCGTAGTATGAGTATGTGATACTTACACTGGGAGTAGGCATCCCTGCAGACATTGATCTGGCACGTGAAACTGATTCTTTCTCTTTCTCAGCAGCTATCTGTTTGAAGCAGGTAAACACTGATCAGTGGGGCTTCCAGGAGGGCGGGGACTTCCTACATTGGGGGAAGCGGGTGGGGGGGGGGGGGGGGGGGGGGGATGGCTTACAGAAGATTTTCAGTATTAATAGTACTTGTTAATCACCCCAATATAGCCTTGACAGCCACATTAGTAAAAGTCACAAATAATTACAGTTTGTGTATATCAAACAAAATCAAAAATGGTGAATTTGTACTGTGACAGAATGCCCAACAAAATATCACATACTAGTAAATCTACAATACATTCCTGTAGTTTTTTTATCCTGTGGAAAGATTCCTCTGACAAATTATTACTATAAATTTAATTCTTAAAACCTACCCGCTGAACCTTTTGGAAGTTGTTTAATGCTGTAGAAAAGTTGTCTGCTAGCTTTTCCACTTGTATTTTTCTTTGACGCTAGAGAAGACAAAAAAAAAACAATATAGATTATGAAAAGAAAAAAAAGTTTGCAAATTAGCATTGTTTAGTATGGTTAGTTAGCTGTTTCTAAACATAGTACACCCCTTTAACTCAGTTGATAACCAGCCAACCAACCAACCAACCAACCAACCAATCAATGAATCAATCATTAAACACAGTTGATCAAACAATGTGTTAAGCAATATTGAAACAATCAATCAATCTTTAGAATGACTCTCCTTGGACATTCGATCTGTTAATAGTTTGTCTGCTTTTAAATAACGAGCGGATCCGTACGGATAGTTCGCAGTTGTTTCTCAGAAAGTAGTGCTATTTTGTCTTCGCTGTTACTGTTGTTGAGTTGAGAAATCGGGAGCAAACTGCAGTGGACATCACAGTGGATTTTTGTTTATTACATGTAATAAACAGAAACAATCTCAAAATCATCTTTTCTGTTCGCCAGACAGCGTGTCGCCAGATGTTTATATAAAAGAAGACAAAGAATAAGCATTTGACGACACGCAGTCTGGCAATTTAATTGGAGGAAGTAGTTGAATGTTTCGACAAACACATCAAAACGAAAATTCTTTGCCTTCAATTGCAGCAAGGTCCACAAAGAAATTTTCCTTTATCTCTTTTATCACACGTCGGAATGTCTCATCATATCTTGTATCCACAGTCACGTACTACAGTGTTACAGTAATCAGCCAACAATTCCCTGCTTTGTTGCCGTATAAATTTTTACCAAAGCAGTCCTCGAAGAAATAGCGAGGCAATAATCATGTTTGCTTTCCAACAAGGCTGAGAAATAATATTCTGTCGTGACAGTTTGAAAGTTCTTTACCGAAGAAACAGCGCCAAACTGTGAGAAAACTTCTCAAAAACCTGCCTCGAACGTACACCACTTCACGCTCAAAAAAAAGTTTACGCATACACCGGAACTTTACGCATACGGCGGAAGTGACGATGATAGCTTGTTCAAGTAAGCTAAAATATTGTGTCCAACAGACAACAATACAAAGACACGTTGGGCTCAAGATATACTATTTCGCTTACATGAACAGCCGACCGCTCTCTCGGGTGCCCTCTAAACTTCGTAGTTGCTGTAGCAACTACGAACTAAAAAATGAACTCAAGACTTTTTTGTTTAGGAAAGCTTTTTACTGAACTTTATTTTTATAATGTAAAGCAAATTAGAACATTGTATGGTCAGTGTGTTATATAAGTTATTTATTTACTTATTATTTATAGTTAATCAAATTGTCATGCAATCAGATGAGTCATAATAATAATAATGTCCCCGATTAGTGGTTTTAACTGCTATATTTTTTATTGACACTTGAATAAAGTTATGATTATTATTATTATTATTATTAATCAATTATCAATCAATCAAGTGACCAATCAGTCAGCTGATCGACCAACAGTGCATTTAACAAATTAAAAGGTATCTGAGATCCACAGCATAATCACACAGTCTTACTCTATCTGATGGTAAATCTCCAAACAGGTGAGGTAGCTGCTTTAAGAAGGAATGAGTTTCCTTGGCAAGTTTCTGTGTGGCCTGCTCTGTCTGTTGTCTGAAAACAGTGAAAAGTGTCACAAATACTATGGGTGGTTTTCACGTTACATCACGGCGGCCATGTTGGTGCACACCTACAAAAAATTTTTAATGAACTTCTTTTGTTATGTGAACCAACATGGCTGCCATGGCCTTTGTCATTTGAGTCCCACAGGACTGAAGGTCATGTGAGTAAAAACCATCTATTAGCACTGTGATTAAAGGTTCTAAGTGATAAATCTAACATTTTCAAAAAAATATAATTAAAACAACAACAACAACAAACACAGCTAAAGCTATCTAGGGTGTCCAAGCAACAAAAATTATCCCTCAAAATATGGTCTTTTTTGCACCCAAATGGACCTGTTTCAAGTTCTTTAACAACGATAAGTCATCGAACTTGAAACAGGTCCAGTTGGGTGCAAAAAAGGCCATATTTTGAGGGGGCTGTTTCAAGTTCTTTAACAATAATAAATCATCAAAAAAGAGTTAAAAATAAAATAAAATAAAATAAATAAATATTCATTACGTAATGAACCAAGGCAAAATTACATTGCAGAAGGATTTGTATGGAGTCGTCAGAGCATAAAGGGGCCAATATCTCGCCCCCAAATTTCACGAGGATGCTGACTTTTGGCAAGCGGGCTTTTGTTGTCATGTCCTTTCCGAATATCTTATCAAATCCCATATTTTCCCAAATTTAAGTTTTTGCTACCTCACACTTTAGAACTCTATTCCTGTAAAGTATTTGACTGTTTAATTTGGTTCTATATTTTGGTTCTGTCAGGGAAATTTTAAGAACTGCCATTCATTTCAAGCTGTTTCTACTTTATGAGTGTATGAATGAAATCCTAAAGTCATTTAATTGAAAGCTACTGCATGAGTCAGAGAATAACTGTCCTGTCATGTTGACCTTTTTTCTCACCATATTGTGTTTTGTCTTTAGCATTCTTTTGCAAGTGAAAAGGTTCATATTAATTTTGCAACTTACAATTTGCTCTGAAGTTGTGATTTATCCTCTGATGTGCCCAGTTTATCCACAAGCTTCTGAATTGTGCTAACTGTCGAAACACACAAGCAACAATAATTGAAATCAATACTAATATTGCTTATTTATTAATTATTCCACAAACCACTCAAGTAGAAAAGAGGAAGTACATACATTGTAGCATTACATAGTCAATTTGGAATTTTAGGTGTTATTGTTCTTCAGAAGTTGTTTCATAAAGTGTTTTAAAAAAGCTTGGAAGCAAAAAATGATATTTCTAAGCCTATAAATTCTGCCATCCAATCTTATATATAAAAAGATAACAATTATGGCAACCCATTTAATAATATTTGACCACATTTTCTATCTAGTATTGGACAACTTTGCAGTTATATTAAACTACATGTATATATTTGGCCTGTTCACCCATGACATCATCAATAAAACTGTTATGAACAGTGTGCACATACAATAATATTAATGTTGCATGACATCATGTAACAAAGGATAACTTGCATTAAAGAACTGAGCTAAGCAAAATTTATAAAACAGCAAGAACAAAGACAATTTTTAGAGTGTTGTTTACAGTTTTGCCTATAATATTTTCTAATTACATTTCATTGGAATAACTTGTGCCAGTTAAACACAGGGAGCCACATGAACCCTTTTAACTCCCAAGAGTGCCAGAAATCTAAATTCAAGAAAAATCCCAATTTACATTTGGTAAAATATTGAAAAACAAATGGTACCATGCAAAAGTACTGCCCATAAGCGGACACCTTCCTTTAAGGTGACTCGACCCAGTTTTTTTGGGGGGGTACCATCCTACTTTGAAGCTCTCTGGTATCCCCACCTTTACTTTTATCGTAAGTCTAACACATAGAATGGATAACATATAGATCAATCTACAATAAAATATAAAATATTTGGCGATCGGAGTAAATGTCACGTGGTTATAATGCCATGCCCCTTTGAGGTCTGAGTCGAAAATCTGCTGTTACCGGCATTGTTTCGTGGAAATCTCTCGGCTACACAAAGTGCGCATTAGTGCCTTGCGCTGAGCAGAATTTCACCAACATCGCAAAGACCCAATTCGAGAAATTCAGTGGTTTCCAAATTGAGGTCATAATTTAAGCGAAAATGATAAGCAAACTTTACACGATTATATCTAATGAACTACGAGACTTATCCCTTTATTTTGGGGATCATTATAACAGATGAGTCCTTGCAAGTCGGCAAAAAGCTTTAGGGCCTTGTAAATGCACGCGATTTCGAGCAAAGGAAACATAAAGAAATGATAGTTTTAGCTATTTGTTGACGTTTGTCAGCGTTTAAGAGTCCTTCTCACGAAAAAAGCATTTTCTTAAAAATTCGTAGTTTCTTTTTCCTTCAAATTTTTCAGGGCCACAATTGATTAACTAACTGCCCGGATTCTGAATTTCATGGTCATTGAAAAACTGTGACATTATCTTCTATAAGCCCAAACTTGAGTAAACATTGAAGATTTTTAGCGTTTTGGGTGAGTTTGTGCTCTGGGAGTTGTCTATTGTTTCTAGTCTGTCATTATACAGCATTCTTGTTCAGCACGCGTGCAATGACCACGCTTGGCTGACTTCCGAATGCTCACCGAGATATGGTAATTTTGGTACGGCCTGAGACAGGCGATCGCGTGATACATAGAGGTTTAACTCATGATTTTTAATCAATTCTCGGCATGATGTACACTCCTGGCTGCAGACGTTACGTGACGGGAATCCCTTCTGTTTTTTCATACAAATTACCATATCTCGGTGAGCATTCGGAAGTCAGCCAAGCGTGGTCATTGCACGCGTGCTGAACAAGAATGCTGTATAATGACAGACTAGAAACAATAGACAACTCCCAGAGCACAAACTCACCCAAAACGCTAAAAATCTTCAATGTTTACTCAAGTTTGGGCTTATAGAAGATAATGTCACAGTTTTTCAATGACCATGAAATTCAGAATCCGGGCAGTTAGTTAATCAATTGTGGCCCTGAAAAATTTGAAGGAAAAAGAAACTACGAATTTTTAAGAAAATGCTTTTTACGTGAGGACTCTTAAATGCTGACAAACGTCAACAAATAGCTAAAACTATCATTTCTATATGTTTCCTTTGCTCGAAATCGCACGCATTTGCTAGGCCATAAAGTTTTTTGCTGACTTGCAAGGACCCATCTGTTATAACGATCCCCAAAATAAAGGGATAAGTCTCATAGTTTATTACATATAATCATGTAAAGTTTGCTTATCATTTTTCGCTTAAATTATGACCTAAATTTGGAAACCACTGAATTTCTTGAATTGGGTCTTTGCGATGTTGGTGAAACTCTGCTCAGCGCAAGGCACTAATGCGCACTATGTGTAGCCGAGAGATTTCCACGAAAAAATGCCGGTAACAGCAGATTTTCGACTCAGACCTCAAAGGGGCGTGGCATTATAACCACGTGACATTTACTCCGATCGCCAAATATTTTACATTATATTGTAGATTGATCTATATGTTATCCATTCTATGTGTTAGACTTACGATAAAAGTAAAGGTGGGGATACCAGAGAGCTTCAAAGTAGGATGGTACCCCCCCAAAAAAAAATGGGTCGAGTCACCTTAAGCGGACACCAAACCATGGTCCCGGCGATTTATCCTCTCCAACACTACATTTTTAACCTCCCATAAGCAGACACAGACACACTATTGGGGATCCACATGGTCTAAAAGAACCTTCCATAAGCGGACAGTAAACAATATAAAGAAAAATTTTAAAAGATAGGTTTGGTTTTAATGGCTTTAATTGTGCTTGACCTCAACAAAAACGAAGTGTGAGTCTGAACAGTACAGTTAGGTAACTAGTCATTTGATTCCAAGGTGTGGGATATCTTAATAAGAGACCTCAAGATCAGGAAACCACGCCGAAGTAGACACTCATTGGTAGTTTCATTTTACGTACCTAAGGACACTTTGCATTTTAGAAAATAACTACATGCAATATACATAAAACTGTGTACTTCTTGAATCTGTTCTGTTCACCTCCGAAACATTATGCACTGAGCATGTTTCTTTTTTTCGATGGCTTACATCAGTTTGTGTGATGGCAATGCGAGAGCTTCACAGATATGCCCATTTATGTAGCGGCAAGTCTTTCAAATCTTAAACCATAGTTTTTAAATTAGTGTTTAATTTATGTGTGATATAAAAAGCAACATCCAACAACCCTGTGATGAATAATACAATATTACAAGTGGTCTTAAAAGCTTTAAAAGACATGTACAGGTGCGTTATATGCCCTCTAGTGCAGTATCTTTTTTATTCAACCTCCCGCAAGCGGACACCTCCTGTAAGCAGACACTTACCCTTGGTCTCGAGGATGTCTGCTTACAGGAGGTTCGACTTTATAAGCCTCTTCTATTTTTTTTTTTTTGGAATGGTCACATCATAGTACACATCTCAATAATTTATAGTCTCACTAATTTACATGTCTTGCTAATTTACATATCTCAATAATTTACATGTCTCACTAATTTACATGTCTTGCAATTTACATATCTCAATAATTTACATGTCTCACTAATTTACATGTCTCCATAATTGACTCTGGGAGTAAAAAGGTGAACCCTTTGTTTTGGTACCATTTGTTTTTCAATATTTTACAAAATGAAATTTGGGATTTTACTTGAATTTTGATTTTAGGCACTCATAGGAGTTCAAGGGTTAAGAATGTAAGGGGTTTGATGACTGATCCACAGAAAACAAAATTCCTCTCTGCAGTTTGGCAGCTGGAAAAGCTAACTATTTCTGAGATGGAAGAAAGAGCATTTATTATAAGTAGATGTACATCATAAATTTACAAAATACATGTACACCTGGCCCCGGTTGTTCAAAAGGTGGATAGCACTATCCACTGGATAAATCACTATCCAGTGCATAACACAAAGGATTTTGTTAATACTTATCCACTGGATAGTGATTTATCTGGTGGATAGCGCTATCCACCTTTTGAACAACCGGGGCCTGATGAATACAAATATATAACTTACCATTTTTGTTTATTGCCTGAATATTATTACTAACACATCCACAAAGCCGATTGTACTCAGATGAGCCAGCCTTTGAAGCTGCAAAAAAAGTAAAAAACATGATGCTATAAATATTTTAAAAAATGGGATTCAAATCTCCATTCAAAAATTGTAATATCACACCTTGACCACAATCAGAGGTATCAGTGTAACACCAGATGAGGTGTAGATTGATTTGAAACAAACTCTTACCTGTTCCAGAGTTTGTAGAGTATTCACCAAATGACATGGTGCTTATTCCACTTGAAATCACTAACAAAACAAAGTTCACAGTAAATTCCATAACTTTGTTATAGCATGAAACAAGTAATGATATGTCAAACCACTATGGTAACCTGCCTCCCCTACCCCTCAAAAATTGGTTGGTTCTCCTAAGAATAATTAGCCTTAAGTAATTTGGTTATCTAATTTGTTGCAACAAGAGTATAGATGATTTATTTAATGATTTATTTATAACTAATTCAGCTATTTAAATGGTATTATGTGTAAATACTGAGCTTTAGCTGACCACATCTATGTAATGGGAAACTGTTATAGATTAAACTTGTTGATGTAGATGAATATATATTCAACAGGTTTGGAAGGTACATTAAATAGTCCTCCAGCATTTCTAGCTGGCCATGGCTGGACTGCTTTTTTTCTGTATCACTTACAATAATGTGTTGAACTTATTCGGATCAGAACTTTTATAAAAGAGAATACTAAACTTGTGTGGTGCCATATGTCATAGGTCATATGAATCATATTAATACTAAAACTTCCAATACGTTCTCTGAAAACTTACTCTGTGACCAACTTCATCTTGATGATATTACATTCGTTTACCACTGTTTTTACCCTCTAAAAGCAACTGGGTTTTTTTAATTACAGCATGTTATAGTGCAACTTATAGAAGTGAGTTGATTAGAATTATAAAAGCTATCTGTTGATCAAAGTCAGCTAAAGTTAAGCTTAAATCAAGTTATCGGTCAAAATTTTCGCAATGGACCATGGCCATGGCCATGGCCATTCAGCTAATGTGTTATAAAGTTTACATTTAAACCATTTCCTACCCTAAATCATAAAAAAGACCATAATGGGTTTTATCAGTGCCTATTATTTATAAGAAATATGTAGTATTGAACATAAGCTAAGTGAAAAAGTCTGGTAAAAACCCAAAGCGATAGCAGTGTACAAATTGCCCTGCACTTCATGTATGACGATAAATTGTAACAGAGAAACCCGTAAAATTCAACATTTTAGACACATTTTTAGCCCTTAAAAGAATACCCATCAACTAAAACATATTTGAATGTATCAATGGTAAGTTTTCTCACCTTAAATCTTGCAAATGAAATGCTCAATTTTAAGAAATATTTATATTGGATCGCCTGGCACAATTTACGTTCAAAACGAAAATGACTCACCCACTATTCTTGTCAGCGGTTTGCGAACTTCCTAATGACGTCATTCTTCGATTTCTGGCCCAGCGGAAGACTGGGCTCTATCTGAGCCCACAATCATAAAAAGCAAAAGTTTCTCATCCCTAGCAACCAGGAAATTTGTAAACGTTACCATGACAATTGTATTATTTTGCTCCAGCAACAGAGCTCAAGTGAATAAATTTGGTATTTCAGTAACGCCAAATCAAATAAACTCGATCGTCTGTGTTGCTGAGAAGCAGATCTTTCGCTCTTCGTTTTTTCTTCATATTTTTATTGCCTTGCCTTCGCTTGAATTATTTAAGGTAATGAGCAGTTGTGATGCGCTTGTTACTGATTGTTTCGCTAGAAACTTTCGCTTCCATAACGTGCAGTGTGCTGTATTTCGCCTCTGTAATCAATTACATTTTTCAAGTGCATTTTTGACACGATATTTCTTGCATTTTAGTCTATGCTCGAAAATGGGTTGTTCAGCTTCGAAAGCATCCGAAGTCGTCGTACCCATGCCGACAAAATCTTCACCTCAAGAAGATAACAAAACTCAAGAACTGAGAATAGAAGAGGAGACAACGACAAGAAAACCGATCCAAGTGAAACAACGATCAGAAGACAGCTTACACGGAAGCCAGTGCAGTTTGAATTCCAACTCAGATTCTGGAAGATCTGATCGTGAAAGCTCTGCTAGATCCACAAGAACTACAGACAGCGGTTTAGGAGAACTTGAGGACGATCCAAATATTATAACGGAGAGGTCTACGTCAGATAAACAGAAAATTGCGTTGGTAGAAGAAAGACCTCCGACTCCAGGTCAGTTTACATAAGTTTTCGTTAGGTTTATAAACCAAATTAGCTTATTTGGCGTTCTAAGAAAAAACATGCTGGCTGTAGCGTGCATCGGGTGCAAAATTGCGAAAGCTAAAGTTAAGCTTATCTTTTTTGTTTCCAAGCAATCAAGCGAAACTCGACGGTCACGTATAATAAATTTAGTTTGCATAATTCATTAAAACAAGTCGTTTGGTCTTTGTTTTTTGTTTTGTGACAACACAAGCGCTTCTTGCAATATATATATTTTTTCAGTTCAGCGCTCTTTGTGCACTCTAACATTAGTAGAAAGGATAAACAATATTTACACGTGTACGCACTTTAAATGTTACATTCTCTTAAGAGTTATTTACATGTTCAAAAGTTACAGATGCACCCATTGTAATTATTTTTCTTTGTTCAATCAGAGCTAAGCATCGAAGGCACCAAAGTACCAAGACGGAAGAGCTTGAAAGAAAAAAGAGTTTCCTTTTCAGAGAAACAGGAAGAAGTAAGAAACAGAATAAATGCCCTTTCACCAATGGGAGGAGTTACAGAAAGGCCACATAGTAGAGGCGGAATGAGATTTGATGTAATGCTTTGTCCTGAAACTGGAAACGTGAAAAGAAGACCTCAGCATCTGAGAAAACTGGAAAAAAGAAAGAAGAGGACACGAAGAACCAAAGAGGAAATTGAGGAAAAGCTTAAACATGCAGAGGAAAGAAGAAAGGTAAACCATGTACAATGTCAATTATCTTTGTTATATAAGCTTATTAATGACTATTTTCCTTCACACAAAGTTAATGGTTACTTTGTTTTTATTTGATTTATGTTGCAAGTCGCAAGGAAATATTGACTCATGTACATGTAACAGTACCTAGAGTATCTGACTGCAATTTAATATTTGAAGGTGATTAGGTTTTGTTAGTTTATACTTAGTGACTTTATTTATTGACGCTTAACTTTTAATCTTCTTTTTTCCAGGAGAGAGAACAGCAATTAATAGAAAAAGCTCAAGCCATGATGACTAGAGAAAAAATGGACAGGGCTTTGGAAGATTTTGCTCAACGGCAAATTAGCAAAGAACAGACGGTTTCAAGTTAGGACTCTTGTAAAATTAAAATTAGGTTACTTTATAAATTTATGACCATATTTTTGCAAAGAGAAGAGTGCATGTATTGCCTTGCTAAAATTTTTATTACCTCCATAAACTGGAGTATAGTAATTATAACATGAACATCATTACATAAGGCTGAAAGGCGGAGACATTCATTTGCATCTTTAGAGATATAAAAATGTGAGAAAACAATATAGCCAACATTTTAACATTACGATAAACTGAGTAATCAAATTTTAAAACCTATGAATTGATTTTTAGACTTTCTCTTGCTCATTTCTTTCTCCCTGGTCTCCTTTTCTTTCTTTTATCTCTGAGGTTGTCATCTTCCTTTACAATGTAAATAGAACTGTACAGTGAACCAGTTTTTCTTATATAAGTTACATTTCTTCTGCTAAAAGTTTCATTATAACATGCACAAAATTTGAATCTTTATGCACATGAGGAAGTTTTAAACAATGAATACATATTTTTTGTGGTAAATAATGCTTAATGGCAAGGGGGGCATCCTTTACTGCAAGTTTGTAGTTAATAGTCAAGAATTGCTTCTTGAAGAAGCTGTGTTACATGTAAGACATTGAATATTTTCATGTAAAAAGGAGAGTGTACAATTTATTAAGTTATCAACAAATTTTAATATTTCTCATATTATGAGGATAGCTAAGAGTGGATTTATTAATAAAGAGTTTTTATAATAACGTTGCAAGAGCAGGTTATTCAATATTCCTTTTTTCTGTTCATTTGGAAGATTTCAACCTGGTTGCCAGTATAACATTGGTTGCATTACATCATTAAGGTGTAAAATTTAGCATATTAGCCCTGTTGGTTTTACCGTCCTTCAATACAATGTAACTACAAGGAATACAGTACAGCCTCTACTAATGGCCACCTCTTTACAACCGCCAGTTTTTCTTGTCCCGACTTTTCATTCACTCACTCAAATCCTCCAATTGATAACCTCCCAAAAACAGCCACCTCTCTACAATGGCCAGAAAGGTCCGTCCGAAGGTGGCAGTTGTACAGAGGTTCAACTGTAGTATCAATCAGAAAATACAAGAAATAGCCAGAATGATGTTTGCAAACAAATTCACTGAAATTTTTACACAGAAAATTAGAGTTGCATGTAGGAAAGATCTGTTTTGGTAAAAAGTGTCAGACTCATGGTCTCCTACAAAGCTGTTATTTAGGTCATCATGTAATGCTTGTCCCGACTCCACTTACTTTGTGGGAAGGAGCATTGTGTGTCGATCCAAACACTAGCTGCCTAGGAGATCATCAGCCTGATGGAACAGGCCAATAACCCTTTACTCCCAAGAGTGCCAAAAATCAAAATTATTCAAGAAACATCCAAATTTCACTTTGTAAAAATATATTTAAAAACAAATGAGTAGTTGGTTGGGAGGGAGTCAAATGCGGTTTTCCAGACCATAAAATAAGCGGGCCTCCCTGCGTTCGGCCCGCTTATTTTATGGTCTGGAAAACCGCATTTGACCTCCCTCCCAACCAGCTACACGGGATACCCGTCCTCAAACCCCGTAAGAGGGGGGGGCAAATGCGTTTTTTCCCGAGCCCGCCCGCAACGGCAAGCGAGACATAACCAATTGGAGAAATCCCTACCCTTGGTATATACGCAATGGCACAACCCCGGCAACGAAGACGTGATGCCAATCAACGCGAGCTGATTGCCTGGCTTGACGAACAGGCACGAAATGTCGAGCGGATCGAGCCTGCTGACGACAATAATGCTGAGGTCGAACCTCAAAACAATCCGCAGGATCTAGATTTTGAACAACTTGTTCAAATCTATGATCGGGTTGAACGCTGGGTTGAACACGGCAGACGAATAATCCGGTTCCGCTTTGCAAACAATCTCGAAAACTCTCTTGTCGGCAGAATTTTGAACAAAATCAAGCAAAATGTTCACACACGACACGCAATCAATTTACGCTTCACATTCGAGTTACGAAACACTGAAACCGAGGAGTTGAGAATGTTTTATCAAAACAACCACAACAGTCGTTGGCTAGCCACTCTTTCCGAGACAAGACAGTGGCTGCAAGCCCAGGAAGAGTTTCGTCTTCAAAACGCAAGACTTAACAGGCCTGACACCAAATGGGTTTACGAACGCACGGTCCTGCTTGATGTCAGAGTCGTGCTGGATCGACAGCCCTTGCAAATAGGCATCGGGCGGCTTCCTGATTGGATTCGCAACAAAAGAGAAGTCATTGCCCTTGACAATTTCAACGACAATCTTTGTCTCTTTCGTTGCTTGGCTGTCCATCGAGGAGCTCATAAAAGGGACAACACTCGCAGAACCAGGGAACTCGCGGCAAGCTTCTTCGCAGTTTATCCGGGGCTTCGAGACCAGCTAACTTTGCGGCACTTCTCTTATTCAAGCAAGGAATTGCCGCATATCTTGTTCTCCCCAATGGTGACTTCATTTTATCTCACAGTCCTGCGAATTACGACAAGGTGGGCGCTTCAACCATGACTATCGGTATTCATGAGGGCCACTCCTTCTTGATCACCAATATCAATAAAGTCACAAACAATTACACTTGTGGCGAGTGTGGTGGGAGGTTCACACGGGCTGATAACTTGAAGCGCCACTCCAAGACGTGTACTCGTGGCCAAACCAAAATCGACTGCCCCGGGAAACGTGTCCTCCCTCCGGAGTCAGCTTTTGAGAAAGCTTTTTACCCAGAAGGCTTGTTCGGTGTCAGGGGAGTGTGCTGGCTGGAGTGGGAGGCGAAGCAGCGTGACATTCACATCCACCATCACAGATGCGGCCATTGCGGTGAGAGATATATTTGTGGGGCTCCAGTCGACGGCTATCACCCAGAAAGCAAGACAGTTTTCCAGTTCCACGGTTGTTTCTGGCACGGTTGCGAGGAATGTTACCCCGAGGGAACGAGGGACGAACCGGTATATGTTGACCGCAGGGGTAATTCAATCACAAGGACGATTGCTTACCAAAAGACTCTGCAACGAACTCAGTTGCTTCGAGACGCTGGGTACAACGTGGTGGAAAGGTGGGAACACGAACAACCTCGCCCCTGGTGGAATGACTGTTGCCCACAGAAAAGAAACAAAACATATCCCCACGCGATCGTCTACGACTTCGAAGCGTACCAGGACAAGACCAAGGCAGCTCGCCCGACACGCGATCTCTCTTATGAAAGCGAGCATGTGCCCATCTCAGTCTCCATTGCCGACACGTTGAACCCTGAGCCTGAGTATATTTGCTCCAAAGAGCCTGACGAGCTTATCGGGCTGTTTTATGTCTCCTTGGAGCGGCGCAGCGCAGCCATCCGCGAGGATGTGGCTGGCCAATATATGCCCCCAGACCTTGAGAATCTTCCTGAGAAGCAACTCAAGCTCATCGACAAATGGTGCAACCAAGTGCCTGTGGTCGGCTTCAACTCAGGCCATTACGATCTCAAGCTTATCCGCAAGTACTTTGTTTCTCATTTCGCTCAAGAGAATGGGGTCTTCGCCGCGGAGAAAGAGGGTCGCATCATGTTCATCAACACTCCCAGCTACAAGTTCTTGGACATCATGAATTATTTGGCCCCAGGCATCACGTACGACAAGTGGGTCAAGACGTATGGAGCGACACAGACCAAGTCCTGGCTCCCATACGAGTGGTTTGACAGCGCTGACAAGCTGGATTACCCTGGGCTTCCCCCATACGAGTGCTGGTACTCACAACTCAAAAGCGCCTTCGTTCTTTCTCCAAAGGAGCACGAAGAATGCAATCGCCTCTTCCACGAGGAAGGCATGAAGACATTCGGAGATTGGCTGGAGTATTACAACAATCTAGACGTGTCTCCCTTCCTCGAAGCTCTCCAAACCATGAAGGGCTTTTACACGGGCCTCGGGGTTGACATCTTCAAAGACGCGGTCTCCTTGCCAGGAGTATCAATGCAATACGTCTTGCGAGGCTCATTGAGAGGGCGCAATGCTCCAGCCCTATACGCCCCCCGGCCCAGAAGCTTACGCCATGCTGAAGGGGGCTGTGGTTGGCGGGCCAAGCCTGGTCTTCATCCGCAAACACGTGCGCGGCGAAACCCGAATCCGTTCTCACAAATACGACTTAGCCCGCATCACGAAACGGATTGTGGGGTTCGATGCTAACTCCCTTTACCCAAGCACGATGCTGCAGGAGATGCCCTGTGGTAAAGAGAAGGTTGTGCATTACAATTCCCCGGTGGAGGCGGCGAAAGCTCTTGAAATGAATCTGCATACAGGCAGATGGTTCGGCTTTGCGGAGGTGGACATCGAAGTCCCCCGAGAGTTGTGGGAGCAGTTCGAAGAGTTTCCACCGCTCTTCATCAACCAAGCAGTGCCTAACGAATTTGTTCCACAGCATATGCACGATTACCTCCAAGAAAGTGGCCGAACCCGCTTTCCCGACCAGAAAAAGCTTCTGGGTGTACTGTCAGCGAAAAAGATGCTGATCTACGCACCCCTCTTGAAATGGTATCTCAACAGCGGGCTCAAGATCACGGCAGTCTACCGCACGATCGATTACAACCCTAAAAAGCTCTTCGACTAGTTCGTTCGCGAGGTCGCCGATAACCGAAGGAAAGGCGACGCTAACAAGGAGAAGGCACTGCTTGCTGAAGTGTTCAAGCTCCTTGGCAACAGCGCTTACGGCAAGTTCATCGAAGCTGTGGAGCGCCAGACAAGAACGTTGTACACAACTGACGAGGACGAGGTCGACAAGAATCTCCGCTCACCCTTGTTCCATGACCTCGAAGAGATTGGAAATGCCTACAAGATCGAGCTGCGCAAGCCAAAGGTCACAATCGACCGCCCTTTTCAAGTGGGCATTGTTGTGTACCAACTTGCCAAGCTCCGCATGCTGGAGTTCTATTACAACTTCCTAGATTACTTCATCGACAGGCGCGACTTCGAGCTCATCCAGATGGACACGGACAGCATGTACTTCGCTCTTGCGCACGACACTCTGGAGGAGGCCGTTCGCCCGGAACTTCGCGACCAGTTCGAGGCGGAGAAGAAGAATTGGTTGGCGTGGGACAAGTGGAGCGGCAGAGAGCCGGGCTTGTTCAAGCTTGAGAAGGAAGGCACACGAGCCATCGCCCTATGTAGCAAGTGCTATTACGTAGAAAACGAGGCTAGCGGCGAGGCCAAGATGTCCTCCAAGGGCGTCAACAAGAAGCAGAACGAGCTTCGATGGGAAAGGTACGAAAGAGCCCTGCAGGGGGACAGGGACATGGCCACCAACAGGGGCTTCCGAATGCACAACGGGTCCATGTTCACGTACGAGCAGCACAAGCTGGGCCTTTCCGCTTATTACGACAAGCGTTGGGTGCTGCCAGACGGCATCCACACAGAACCAATCGAGTTTCACAACCCAGCTGGGGGCAACTGAGTGCCCGGTGGCACAACCATCAACTCTTCACGAACGAAGCCTCGCTTAGGCCCATCGTAAAGGTAATACACCACGGTTCATTCGGCTTGGTGACAACCTTCTCGATGTTGTAGACCTTCATCGACCAGATCGGATCGGTCGCACGCCTCCCACCGCCCTCAAGCTCACCGGGATAATAAAGATATCTCACACTCACCCGGGGAGGGAGCTTCTTCTCATAAACCCCAACAGGTCTAGCATATGGTGTCGCAGGCTTGGCAGAAACGGCTTTCTCTTTGATAGCTTTCGCAGGCTTCTTGCCAGTTAGTCTTGTTACTTCATTGTTCAAGGCCGAGACAACATCTGGCAGTCTTTTAACCCATGCAGTAGACCGGCCAGAGGGCATATTCATTTCAACGGCATATTGATAACCAAATAACCTTTCAGCCAGGGTGCGATTGAATCTCTCCACAATTGCTTGGTCTCTGTGGATATCAACCCGCCCGCGACGAATGGTCGTTTTGTTATCCTCCATGGCCTTAGTCACAGCCCCCATAAACTCTTTCCCAGGGTCAACTTGCAAGAGTTGAGGCCATTTCAAAGGCCCCCTCCTGTAGATCTTCTGAAATGCCCTTGAGACTTCTTCAGACTCTTTCGAAGTCAGGGGCTCCGCAGCTTTGTAACGGCTAGCCACATCCACAAGGGTTAATGCGTATTTGTAAACCTTTCTCCCATGAGGAAGTTTGTCGTGGGGCAGGAAGAGAAGATCTGCTTGATGCACTGCATTGGGTGATGAGACATCAAACTTGGGCCGGGGGATATGGCGTGGCGCTGGGAGGTAAACTTGCCAAAGGGCTTGTTTGACCAGCCATTTCTTTGCGACATCATCAGAGACCTTGGCTGCTGCAGCTAGCTTTTTGACAGTGGCAAGTCCTTTCCAGTAGCTTTTCGGGCTGTAATAGATCTTTGAGAGTTTGGCCTCCATTGTACGTATATATAGAGTTTATGAATCGGTGATCGGTCCATGGCTATACTGTGAAAAAAGAAGGCGCGTCTCTTCAATAGCTCTGTTGAAAGTTTCCGTCCTCATGAAGTTGTTTTATAAGGACGGGAGCAATGTTTCGAGAAAGTTCACGCACTTTCTGAAATGCTCGGTTCATTTCCTCAGTTTCTTGAGCCGTGAGGAATGTTATGAGTTCGCTGTATAATTCATGATATTCTTCCGGCATGAATGCGGGGATTTTTTCAGCAAGTTTCTGAAACACTTGCGCTAGTTCCTCAGCTTGTTTATCCAAGGGGCATGTTGGAAAAAGGCGCAACTGTTCCACAACTGCGTCACGTTCTTCTTTAGAAAAGTGTATAGCCATGGTATATATATGGGTTTTAAATTTTTTAAAAAATTAAAGAAAGCGATAAGCCACATACCCACCCGCAAGCAGGGTGCCTCCAATGAACGCAAGTTCACCATTCTGCTGTTGTGGGCTGGGCTTGTAGAAGTCCGAAAACTGAGGCTCTTTGTAGTCTTTGATTTGTTTATCTGGTTGTGTTTGGTGCATCTGGTTATACAAGACCAGGGCTTGGTCGGTGGTTTGGAAGTTTTTGCTAGCTTGGTGTTTAATCCGATCGTTGGCTGCAATCCAGTCGAGGAGCTTGGTGCGGTCCTTCTGGTATTTGGCGTAAGCCGCTTGGTATTGTTCAAGGGCTTTGTCGTGACGAATTTTCTCATCCATTGCTGCCTTTCCGTTATCACCAGACAGATATTTCGCGAGATAATTGCCGCCCGTGAAAGCGGCCGCATTAAGAACAGCGCCAAGGGCCATTATTGCAATCGAAGCCATTGTGGTCGTGTGTATACATATGGTTTTTACATGCTGTCTGGGAGGATTTTCTGGTCCTCGAGATATTTCTTCAGCGCGATGCTGCCAGCCATGACGGCTGTGAACTTGATGAAGTTCATCAAGCTTGTACTGGGGTCGGGAGTGAAGTTTTCTTTGATGGTCTTTTTCCCAATCCAACCAATACCAGCGACAAGGCCAGTGATTGTTCCGGCTTCGAGGATAGACTTCACAAGCTTGTTGTCAGACATGGTTTGTGTCCAGTATACATATGATTTTTTATTTTTCTGACTCAGACTCGGGCATAGGCTCGGGCTAGGACTCGGGCCTCGTCCTCGACCTCGGCCTCGGACTCGGACTCGGGCTCGGACTCGGACTCGGACTCAGGCTCGGGCTCGTTGTGTCTGTTCATTGCCAATCTGTAAATTGTATCAAAGGCGGCTCCGGTAAATTCATACCAAAAAAGAAGCACACCTCCGATTGCAGCAGTACTCATCACAGCCTGGGAAAGATTCATGGTGCAGTATACATATGTGTTTTTTTTATTCCATTTTTTTAATTCCTTGTCTTACCGGAATTCGAGATGGGGATGGTGCTGGTGGTGTTGCAGCGGGTGTTGCTGGTGGTGTGTTTGCTGGTGTATTTGGTTTGCGCCCAAGCCTTTGCATTATGGCCCCAGAATATAAAAGATTGAGTTGTTGTTGCTGTCACTTGTTGTGTCACTTGTTGCACCACTTCTTGTGTCACTTGTTGTGCCACTTGTTGAGGGTGCAGCCTTTTGTGCTTCGGCCTTTTTCTTTGCTTCACGGGCCAGGCGGTTGCGTTCTGCTAGCCTTTTACCAGAAGCAACACGGCCGGGGTTCTTTTCTGTTGCGGGCTTTGTTTTCGGGGTCTCAGAGGTAACACGGGAAGGTGTTGGAGTTGGAGTTGGAGTTTGAGTTTCTTCAGGGATCGTCTCGAGTGGTGTGGCCATAGTGGGTATATATATGATTTTTTTTATTTTTTGAAAATGTGACAAGTGTGCTGACAGGTTGCTGTCAGGTTCCAGCCAGGTTCCTTCAAGGTTCCTTCAAGGTCACCCCAGGTTCCAGCCCAACTTCATCAAAGCCCTCAAGTGGGTAGCCTTCACTGTCTCTGCTTGGATGTGTGGGTTGGGGTTCCAAATCTATCAAGTCAGGCTCTCGTTCAAACTTGATGTGTTTTGTTGTGATGAGAGCAGCATTGGCAAGCGCCAGCCATCGTCCGCATCGCATGGCAAGAGCCCCAGCAAGATTTGACAGCTCCTGGTTGATGATGTAGTCGTTCTTGAGTTCTTGCTGCAACTCCTTGACATCCTTAACCGGGATCACCAGGCCAACGCCTTTGGACATGAGCATGATAGCGGAATCAACTAGGGATTCGGTTGTCTTGTTACCTATGTAGGCCTCGTACCTTTTGCAGTACTTCTCAACGTCCTTGTCTGACAACCGCTTGACATGATCGTGTGTGAGCTGCACGCCGATAGCTTCTTTGGCCTTGCCAGTTGAAACAAGGATTGCCAGCTTCTCACGTTTGGCAGGAATGCCATTGTCACCAACTATCCCTGTGGGAGGTGTGGTTTCAGGGGTGGCCTCCAGCATCTGCATTACTTCGTCAAAAACGGCCTGGTCTTCAGCTGTTTGTGCCATCATCATGGGTATACATATGTGTTTTTTATTTTTCAATAATTCTCTTGATGTCGGGCAAAAGAGTTTCAAGCTCTCGTATAAGCCCCGCCATGGTGTCTGGCATAGAATTCAACCGCAATGGATATCTGTTGAGAAGCATGAGGCGCAGGTCTTCCTCACCGGCGCCTTTGATAATTTTGTTTTGCGCATCAAGTGTGTGTTTGTGCAATTCATCCAAAAGCTGTGAAAGCACAGTGAGCTTGTGTAGACTGGTTGGCGCATTCATGGCATGTATTGTATATATATGTGTGTATGTGTTTAAACCTTGTACTCAATTCCATACGGGTGCCTCAGAGAGAAAACCAGGTGGGAGAACTTGCGGGATTTGAGGCTTGCGATAAGCTCTTTGTACTCCTCGTGGGAGAGCTCGCCGGCATAGTCTTCGAAGATGGCCTTAGTTGTCTTGCTGGAGGGTGTGTAAAAGAGCACGATCGCTGCGACATTTTCACGGTATGGCTTGGCAATGCTGCTGATCTGCTGGGTCAAGACCCACACGGATATGCTGTCATGCCTTGCGCTGAACCCCAGATTGACCAGCTGGCTCGTGCGACCTTTTACATCTTTGGAGGCGGCGCAGTCATCGAGTATGAATAAAGTGTTGGTGCATGTGAAAAAGAAGCTCGCCAACTTCAACCAGTCTTCGATTTCATGCTGTTGGCAGACAATCACGAAGATGTGCGGATCGCGGTCCGCGAAGCCATCGTATGTCTTGTTCTTGACAAATGTGGGGCAGAACAAAACGATGTAGTCAAAACAACCCCTAAAGGGGCCTCTCAGTTGGTTTAGAAGATACTGTGTCTTGCCAGAGTTAGTGGGTCCCACGATTAGTGCATTGAATGGCAGCTTTCTTGGGTCCATAACCAACACCTATATTAGTTGGTTTGCAAACAATTGGTTCATGTGTTGGTGGGGAGGGTGCCATTGCCAGAAGTCTTTGTATTTTATTGTGTGATAATGGTCTGGTGGATGGGAGGGGAGCCGGCTTAGCATAGAAGTTGATCTTGTTGTTTGTGGCCATGGTATATTAGTACTGTACAGATTCCAGCTGCCTGCCCATGATGTTCATCTGTGAGTCTGAGATGGTGAAGATGTGGCAGTTTGCGGTTCCCGAGCCTTTGCCGTCTCGTTCGATCTCCAGTTGCACGCCATCCTGTGTGTTGACGAGCCGTTGGCCGCTGCCGTGCAGGGATGTGTCAGCCATGGACCGCAGGTCAATCCAGAGCCCAAACTTGTTACCTGTGAGATATTTGGTCAAGTTCATGTTAGGCCTGCCGCGCGTGTGTGGCTTGAAGTATCGGAAGATTTCATTCCACATGTCAGTGCCACTGATGCCCTCGTTGTAGATCATGTTTGGGACACCGTTGACTGTTACCTTCACTTTGGTGATGTCGGGATTGAAATAGTTCTCAGAATCCCTGGCACCCGCTGCATAGGGATTGTTGAACAGCAAGAGGATGCCCTTGAGAGACCGGCGCTGTGGGTTAACCCGAAGATTCAGCCGAGTGTCAACGCCTTTTGTGAAGGGATGCACCCGATCTCGCATTACGAGGTCATAGGCGAACTCCTTGCCATCAGTGTAAGCGCTTGTTGCATCGTCGGCCAGCTTCTTACTTCTGATCGTCTCATACTCCAGCTGGATGTTTTCCAACTTGTACACGAGCTTGCTTGTATCTGAGCCTCGGACAACTTGGGATGCGGGGGCAAGGGTTATTTCGAAGACCAGATCATTGAATAACGCTTGAGGATATATGATTCCGTGATCAGTTAAGATTTGGTGATCCAGTTTGATGCGATACTTATTCTTGTATATTGTCTCCAGCTTGGTTTCCGCATCCACGCCTGAGGTCTTCTTGTCGCCAGAACCAGAGCGGATCTTACACAAATCGACACTCTGGATGCCCTCCATAAGCATATTTTCCCGCTCATCGATCGATTTGAATAGGTCTTCGAAGATCTTGTAGATGTCGTACCCAACCGTGTCCTGGACAGTGGTGGCGGCAAACTTTACAACGAACCTGTCAACCAGGGCCCGAGAAACATTTTGCACGAGATAGTTGTTAGCGTGGCCCCCGGCTAGATTGATGTTGAACACCAGTGCAAGTGAGCCGGACACAATGACATCGTCCGTGCCCAGCTTAGGCACCGAGACGTACAGTGTCTCGCCGGGATTGGCCTCAGAAGGGTTGAATGTGATGCGCTTAACGGTTCGCTCTGCCTTCATGGCGCCCAGTGTCTTTTCACTGTGAGATGAAAGTAAATTCGGTTGCACAGCCATGGTATATATTTGTGTTTTTAAAATTCATATTTATATATCATCATGAATGAAGGCGGCAAGTTTGATGAGACAACTGATGAAAACCGCCCTCTCATCCCAGACACAGGGGATGACGATGATGATGACAATGAGAGGCTTGAAGTCAGGTGGGATCAAATGACAGATGAAGAACGGCAACAACGCAGTGAATGGGCCCAGACCACCCAAGACACCGACACCACGAAACCGGGTGAACCAGGTTATACTTCCACACCATCTGGCGAACAAGTGCCTTTGGCCACAAGAACAAGACTCCCCCAAGAGCAACAAAGGGCCCGCACTGAAGAAACCTCTTTCATTGAGGGGGCTACTCAAGGCCGGCGAATGATAACAATGGATGATATGGCCTTTGACGAGGTTAAGGAAGAGTTTACCCACGCAGACAGAAATCAACTTAATTTTCGGTGCGAGCCGAAACCAAAATCAGGTGGGGCCATCGTCGAGGTAAAATATCATACTAGAGACAAATGGTATCCTCTTTACACAAAAAGCCGTGGGGTTGCCGAAAAGACTCTCAACGCTTCTCTTCCCAAAGAGATCAAAGGTGCTCTCGGAAAGTCTGTGGATGAAGAGTTCAATGAAACAAATACTGCACTTGAAGCAAATCAAAAAGAACTGGAAGCAAAACAAAAGCAACTACAACAAAAAGAACAAACGCTTGCTGATACACAAAAACTTCGCCGCGACATGGATGCCCTCAGAAATAGAATCAAAGAGGCTGATGACCAGAGATGCACATGGGCAACTGGATACGGAGGCAATACAAAGACTGGAAAATGAAAAGAAAGCTCTTGAATCTGATCACCAAGCCAAACGAAAACAACTGGACAATGCGCAAAAAGCTGCCCAACAAGCAGACAAACTACGAAAAGAAATCGACAAACTCAAACTTGACGAAAGGGGCTTTGAAAGACGCTTAGAGGAACTTAGAGCAAAAAAGGACGCCATAAAACCACTGGACGAACTGAAACAGAACAAAGAAGAGCTTGAACGGCAGAACGCTGAAGACAGACTCGTCATAGAGGCTGAGGACACTTCCCCCTCTGAAAGAGAAGCCGCGGAAGCCCGGGTTGCTGAACGTGAAGAGTAGTATAGTAGTTGGGGGTACGAGAGCATTTTAGTATTTGGGGGACACGAGAGCATTTTAGTATTTGGGGGACACGGGATCATTTTATTTTTTCTCCAATAATGAAACAAATGCTGAAAAAAAAATGCTGGAAATCAAATGCTGAAATCAAACTCTGAGATCAAATGCTGGGATCAAACTCTAACTCAATCTCTAGACCAGACCAGAATCCAAACAAAAAAAAAAACAATATGATATATGTTGACTGAAAGTCAACATATATGACCATATTACACAAGTGAATAAAAAACCGAGGATCCAAACCTAGGACAACCGAGGATCCAAACCTAGGATCAAAACCTAGGACAACCGAGGATCCAAGCCTACATATATTAAATGGTGAAATCAAATGGAACTATATATTAATAAAAAAACAAAGTGCGTTTATTTCATTGCGTGATTCCACATAATAGAATCCTTTGTGTGACACAATTCTCGGAAAAATAGGAAGTTGATGATGTCATGGGACCGGCACAGCTGTGCCGTGACGTCATTACATTTACGATTGTGGTACCATGGGAAACAAAGAATGAATGAAAAAATGAAAACAAAGAATGAAATGAAAAAATGAAAACAAAGAATGAATGAAAAAATGGGAATTATATTTTGTAATGTCCATATGCATAGCTGGTGATACCATCTTCCTGTATATATCTTTTATCATCAAAACAACTAAGCGATACTTTATTAACCTCAAAACTTCCTAATTGATGGTTTTGGCTTCTTATAGTTTTCATCTTATGTAGCATCTGTTGATTTTCAAATAGCGTTTGTTTATAATTTTCATACGTTATGTCTTTTTTGATTATATTTTTCATAATTCCTTTAGCAGTCTTTTCTCCTTTTTGGTTGTCTTTCATGTAAGTGTACATTTTTGATCTTAATCCGACGAATTCGGTTATTGGTATACCTGCTGCCTCATCTTTGAATTTACCAATTACTTTTTTGTTTGTCTTATCAAAATATTGAGAATCTTGAGCATAATCACTGTTATCGAATCTATTTTTATCCTTCCAGAAGTCTGAGTAGACATCTTCAGCTTCGATTTCATATGTAAGACTATCGGTGTCAGTAAATAGCAGCTTAGCTTTGTCTCCATATTTCTTTTTGATGTAGTTATAATGAAAATCATACATTAGTGTCTTACTAAGATCTAAGATACACATACCCACATATGCCGGCCGGTTTAGGGTTAGTGTTTCTTTGATTTTATGCACAGCGACTAGATTTTCGTTGAATATCTTACTGCTAACATATGTAGGTTTACTAGCCATTTTTATTAGTTTCTTTTCATCTGTGACTAATCTAACATCTACTCGTTTTCTTATGTTTTCCATTGTTTTCCCAAATACACTATTATTCATAAGCTTGAAAAAGTCTTTTTCGAAAGCATTCTTAGCATTCTTACGTTTTTCTGTATTAAAGTCGATATACTGTTTTAACCAAGGAGATTGATTAAATTCAAGCACTCGATGAACTTTAGTTAATTTTAAACCGAGATCTGTGTATAATTGGAGGTTTCTGTAATGTAGTTCATACTTCTCTTTGTTACTCAATGTAGGGATCAGTTTGTGTACTAGACCAGTTGATATATTATATTTGATAGCTATTTTATTAGCATAATCTGATAGCATGTCTTTAGTAACTTTCACCTTTTCCGGGGCTAGTGGATAGTCGTTATGGAGGTTATGTAGTTCTTCAGGGTATTCTAGATCGACTTCTAGTATTAAACCTTTCTTACTGTCTTCTTTATACTTGGCTAAGTCTATTTTATTAATCTGGCTTTTTGTCATCCATCTAAAACCACCAGTTGGTAAATATTGGCTCATTGCCCAACCATACAGATTATTAGCATCAAGATACATGATATACTTTGAGGACGCCTTCTCATCGTATGATTTCATGTATTTATTGTTAGCTTTACCGTATCGATGGGCTATATATGATATACCACCCCTCATACCTTTTTCAATAAATTGGAACATATCGATGTCTGTCATTAGTTCCAATTTGATATCAGTCATTTTTAGCATAGCATCCCAACTAAGACCCGGACTTGTGAAAAAGTGGCAGGGGTCAAGTTTATAGTATTGCATGCAATTCTTTCTGAAGCTCTCAAATATATCCGCTAACAAGAGTACGTCAGATTTTAGATACAGATCGTGGTATTCCCCCATGTTTTTAAGAGAAAATGTTTCCCAAACAGTTTGAGCATGCTTGTAATCTTCATCTGATATATGATTGCCATTCAATATACTGTAAAATTCTTCTTTTGATGGTAGCTTTTCATTGAACTTGTCAAAACTGTCCATGAAGTCGTATGGATAGATGCCTTTCTTTGACATCAAATCAAGGTTTTCACCTTTGAATGTTTGAGAGGTATATTTTAATTCTTCTTTTGGTAGATTACTAACTAATCTATCCAGACTAGAGCTCATAAACTGGAAACTATCAAGAAAGGTTAAGTGATTACCAAGCATGAAAGTCATGTATTTTTCCATATTGTTTGGAATACAATTGATATTCATTTCACATTTTTCACCTTTTTTATTTGTATATATATGCTTCTTGACAATTTCACCAATCTCTTGCATTATAAAATGACTGTCATACCCACGGAGATTGTGAAATATTACTGGAATTTTATCATTTATTTGAAAATTGAGATTACAATCTTGATGAGCAGATCCTCTGTATTTACCAGTTATATGACAATGATCTCTGACTCGAATATCTTTTTCAGTGTATGAATTATTACAAATGTGACATTCTTTAGATTTTTGAAATTTATCTTCATCATCTTTAGTCATTCTTAATGGTTTGTTGAAATATTTTTTCATGACTTTCTTACAATATTTGACTTCCTCAAGCATAGCTTCCATGAATTTGTATACAGCTTTCTCACCTCTGTGAATTTGTATTGGTTTGGTATATTTGTCATCATAACAACAAACTACTTTATAACCATATCCACAATCTGTATGCTTCTGATAAGCTTCTGTGTATGATTTATCATTATTAGGTTGACATCCGGATATCTTTGCTGTTATAGCCTCAAAATCTGCATATATGACAAATGGTACAGGTAGTTGTTTATGGAAGTTATTGAATTTTAATATGTTGTTATTTTTGTCTGGCATTTTTATCGCTTGTGTACCGTTGACTAGTATACAGTTTTCTTTGTGATTAGTTAATACTCTTTCAGAACTAAAACATTGAAGACAATACATACAGAAGTGCTTCCTTTCCTTGTGTTTTGTCTGATTGTACATTAATTTGTCAAAGTCTTTTATTAATACATAATGCTTATTTTCATTTTCTGTTATCAGAAGCAGATTCATACAGTCTTCATATTTTTCTTTTGAGACATAAATTGGGTATGGTTGTTTTTCTTCATATCCAAATACATTGATATTGATATTATTCTGTTTCTCAATTTTATTATACTGTTTGGTGGTCACTGGGAAATTAATTCCTGAATAATCTAATTCATTGATGTATTCTTTATCACATTTTTTAATTCTCTGTGGGGATTTGTCTTGAGGATTCAAATGTCTGATGTGACACCATCTAAAACACTGATTGTCTTCGTTTTTCATGTTGATCAATCCCTTCGCACTGTTTCTGAGTTCTTGGGGTAATTTAATGTATGAAGAGCCTCTCATTGGTTGAAATTTTACTATGTTGAGATAATGATTATCAACAGATTCAATAGTCCAACCAGAACCTTCAGATACCCATTGAGCTATCTTTTTCAAGATTTGTTGTTTTGATAATTCTAGTGAATTGGTTATATCTAGATTATTAATTATTGTTTGGGGCGTGCTGGAGAAATAAGCGGTTTTATACACTATTTCACTATCTGTTATTTTTTTGAATGTTACCTTAAGCGTTTCAATAAATTTTAGACCTTTCATATCAATTAGTCTACTTATAATGTGATATGTTACTGCCTTTCTGGTGTTTTGTAGTTGTACTAAGGGGTCTTTGTTATTTTTTATACTAATTTTAAAAGACACTGTATATCCTTGTAGAGCTTTATCAACTTGCTCGATCTTAGTTCTTGGTGTTGGAACTGGTATCTTAGTCCTTGGTGTTGGGACTGGTTTTTTGGTTCTTGGTGCTGGCACTGGTTTGTAATCATCCCTGAATTCTAATGGTGGTGGAATGATATTTTCTTCATATGCTTGCACCATCTGTTTGACAGTCCTTCTTGGTGTTGGGACTGGCTTCCTTGGTTGTTTGCGGGTTGTATTTAGCTGTTGTTCAAGTTGGTTGATCCGTTCAACCAGGGATGACAACATACTAATGAGTTGGGGTCTAGTCAGATTATCCATTAATTCTATATTATTATATGAGATTATTTTTTTGCTTGCGGGGCGCGTGCGTTTAAATGCTTGCGGGGCGTTATTGCTATATGCGTTGGTCAATACCAGACTGCGGCCTGGCTGGCGGGTGGGTTCAATACCAGAAACATTGTCTCTGGCTGGCGGGGTTGTTTTATTACTCTGTTTCATTTTTGTCTAATAATATATTATTAACAAATCCTTAAGTCAAAAATGGTTTTTTATTTTTCCAATCCGATATAAAGAAATGGTTCTTTTTTATATGTAATGACAATAAAAATAAAAATCAATGAGTGCGTTTATCGTGTTCACCAATATTATGACCTATATGGGGCTGATAAGGATGGATATATCATCAATATTATCAAAAAAGTACCGATGAAGGGGGTCAAGAGACGTGACGGCTATCTTTCATGTAATGTTAGAAAATACTGTGGTAACCAAAAAACAATAAGCATCCATCGATTCATCTGGGAATGTTTTAATGGTCCTGTACCAGAAGGTAAAGTGATCGATCATATCAATAATGACAAAGAAGATAATCGTCTATGCAATCTACAGCTTGTTACACAGCAACAGAATTGTAAGAAGGCTGCTAAGAATCGTGATTATTCATTCGTTGGAGATAATCATAAAAACCGAAAATGCGTTAAGGCTACTAATTTGACCACCAAAGAAGTCACATATTATGATTCAATGCATGCAATTCAATGCATTCTTGGTATTAATGCCGGCATTGTGAAGATGGTGTGCGAGGGGCTCAATAACTGTAAATCAGGAAAATCAAAGACGGATGGTCATTATTATACATTTCAGTATATTAAAAAAGAAGATTTACCAGATCACTACAAGAAATCAACTAATATTCGTCCAAAAAGAGTATCAGATGAAGATAAAAAGAAACATCAAAAGGATGCTATAAGAAAATGGCAAAATAAGGAATATATATGTCCAAAATGTAGCAAGGTTCTGAAAAATAAAAGCAAATACATTCACAACAAAAAATGTAATTAAATAGCCAGGAACAAATTATATTTTTGGCTATTGATTAGACAGCAATAACAGCATATACTGTGTCAATTGATACAATATATTTACTAAATATATGTTTATATATCTTTTAAATCCTTCATAGGAATCCAACTATTAAAATCATCACTATATCCTTTCCACTTCACCAAAGCTTGTTTCTTCTTATAATCCCTCCGAATGACTTTATCAATACGGAAAACATCTTGTATGGCTTTTAATAATTCAGGTTCATAAAAACTCCCTTGAATATCTTCATCTCTAAGATCTTTTACTTTGTATGTTATTGGATTAGTGTATTGGATCTTATCAACTGTAAACACTTCTTCAGTCCAATTTGGTGTATAACCCTTGTCGAACACATTTCGTTTATACTTAGATATTCGGACCTTATCACCTATTTTAAATTTTGGTTTAGCTGATAATTGCTCCATATCACCATACAAATTGAAATAAACTATACCTTCATTCTTCTTTTTACTAGCTTCTGTAGGTGTCATCTTTATGCTTGAATGTTTAGTATTATTATACTGTTTTACTAGTTTGGGAAGCATATCGAGATACATTGTATTACCTTGAACTGTGAACTGTTTCCACATTTTGGATTTTATGGTTCTGTTCCATCGTTCAACTACTGATGATTTCTCTTCATTCTCAGTTGAGTACATATGTACCCCATTTTTCTCTAATAGGTCTTTCACATGTTTGTTATAGAATTCTGTTCCCTTGTCAACCCATAGATATTGTGGTTTTCTGCCTTCCTTGAATATTGTTTTGAATGCTTCAGTGACAGATTCACCTTTCTTATCCTTCAATGGGACAATCCAACCATATTTGCTAAAGACATCAATAACCATAAGAAGATATCGATAACCTTTATTCCATTTACTAAACTGTTGCATTTCAACTAGATCACTTGCCCATATCTCATCGATATGATTTGTGATTACACGCCGCCGAGTGAAGTTGCGTTTTATGGGTGCATGCAACTCATCTGCTAATTTTTCTTGCCAGTTTTCTTCACTCGACGGCTTTTTACGTTTTTTGAAACTCCGAGACCTAGTGTCTGCTTCGTATTGATAACATTTCTTGCCAACCAATGACCCCATTGTCTCTCATCATATGGTACTTCATCTAAATCTTTGACCATTTTTCTGTCTGCTCTATTCTTGCACTTTCTGTCGTCTTTACAAACACTATAATCAACATCGTGCTGCATGGCAATGGCATCCGTTCTTCCTGTAGGTTGGTCATATATTTCTAATATTTGGCCAGTTGTTGGGTCATATTTCAATTGCTCATCAAGGGGATTCCCAGGTCCTGTATATCGATGACCAGGCATCACAAAACCCCTTTTAGGTGCTACTTTTAAAATAGCTTTATGAATATCAATCCCACTACCTTTATGCAATGGATCTAGTTTCTTACTAATGTCTGAAGTTAAACTATCTAATGCTTGATCCAAATATTTATCAGCCATTCCTTTAATCTTTTGTTTTGCAAAATCAGATTTGATTGCTTTTGATGCTCCGATTCTACCTAAATTATACAAACCTTTTAAAGCACTTTTAGCTGCAATTTCACCAAGACTGTGGCTACCTTCTATATCTAAAAATCCGCCAGCCATCTCTGACTGGCTACTTAGTTTAAATTTTTATTAGATACAAAACGTGTTTTAACAGTACCACAACTAGAACATGTGCTTTTCAACATCAATCTGTTATTTTTGGTTCTAACATAATGTTCCGAACCTGGGATAGAATTTGTTTGTTTTTTTTCTTTAACACAATATGATTTTACCATTATTGCCAACGAGCCAGCCGAGCGAAGACGCGAGGCTGGCGAGGCGGCAGAGAATAGTGCCGCGCGAGGAAGTGCTAAGGCAGAAAAATTCTCGATCGAGCCTGAAAAAGTGTAAGGTAATGTAATGTAGACTTTGGTTTGAGCCAATTGCAAGGCGGGAACTATTAGAGCCAATGAAAAGACGTGTTATTGCCACACCAAGAACCCGTTGCCTAGCACGTGACCAAAATCTTCCTGAAGTGAAATTCTTGAAATTACAAACTGATTTTAAAAAGATTTTGCACATATCGCATGTTTTAAACTCCTAAAATAATGTCAGCGTCAGAATCTTCATTTTAATTAACGTGTTTCGTTGCAACAATTCCCTTCCAAACAAAGCATCGTGAACGGCTCGCTTTTTTAGGTATTTGTTCAAGCGTAAAATATGCAACTTTGTTTGTCTAGACAAACCGTCGCGCTTCTTCACACACAAACAAGGGAAATTCGTTCTGTCGAGCAAACTGACGATAATTCGAACGAGTGAAAAGGCTTAACAACCGGCACTAAACAAGTTTTTGTACAAAATAAATCTTGATTACACGTGCAGAAACATGAAGGCGGTAACGCAACGGACTTGCATGTTTCACGCTTGAACAAACACGTAAAAGGGTTAGCCTTTGAACAAGAATTCTCCATTTCAACTTTTGCAGCACGCTTCATATTTCCAAACCTTTTTCTACTCGTTCTACTCATTTTAAAACGTTTTCAATAGCTTTTAAAACGTTTCTTGGCTGCTTTATTGTCTGATATGAAATGTTTACTACAACATTACAGCGATTTTGATTTCAGTTAGCCGATCAAAGCATGACATTTTTTATTTCTTCGGTGAGTGTGGTCAAAGGGCCACCAAACTGTCAAAAACATAATTCCGTTGCCACACAAATCAAAATCATTTCCTCGTTGGCACTCTATCGATAGGTATGCCTAGTATATATAAGTTAGATATTTTTGAAATAATTGATTATGAATTGATGATTGACATTTTGATCCATCATATTAAATAATGGATTGTGAATAGTTTTTAAAATAGTTTTACCCTTCTGTCTTTCATACAGATAGTATAAACACCAATAGCCGCACAAAACAGAATCTCTTTCTTGTATCTCATCTCCAGAATAAAGTTTTTGTTTTCCACTTGATGATAAATACTTTTGAACCTCATTCGGCATAATTAGACCAAATGAATCAAAGGATTCACAATATTTATCGATATTTCTGTAGCATACCCAATGGGTGCCAGACCCTATTTGTCTATCTAAATTAATGATACCACATTCTTTTTTTAATATCTTATCTGGTAAATTATCTCGACTGAATATACCTCTAAAATGTTTTATATTTAGTTTATTAATCCATTTCATTAGATCGAGATTGCTGAGGGGCTTATTAATGAATCTTACAGTATATCGCCTATTAATGGGATTCCGTTGAATGGGCTGTTTTCCCCAAATAGGAGGCCTTGTCCCTTTTTTGGCTTTCTTTTTTTCTTTGGCTTTTTTTTAACTCCCATACCAATAGGATTGTTCATTTGTTCCCATGTTCCGAAAAAAGGTGGTGGTTGAAGTATATCTGGATTAATTAATCCTCCTTTTGATTTTGGTAAAGGAGGTGGAACATAAACTGGTAATGATCTTTTAGATCGTTGTCTATCAACCTGTAATCCTTTCCCAGTTAATACATTTATCAACATAGGTATCCCTATACTAGCCAAAAGAGTACCTAGAAAACCTCCCTGTTGTTTTTTTGTGGGTTTAATAACTACCTGGCCACCAGTTTGAAGAGCATTTAATATTTGCTTCTTTTGGGTTGCAGACAACCAATCTTTATACTTAATCAATTGATTTACTTTATTTTGAGGAATCATAAAACCACCTGTTTGGCCTTTTCCAAACATCTTATCAATTCCAAGGCTTGCTAAAGCACCCATAGCACCTGTTGCTAGAGCTGGGACTGCTTTTGTTACTGCTTTTGTAGCATAAGGTAATAGTTTAGTACCCATTGAAATCAATGATGACCATAGACTACCACCATGTTTTACAGCTTTTCTTATCTGTGTCTTACTAATTTTAATATCAACGCCGGTACCATTATTCATAGCTTTTTTGATTCTATTCAGTTGTGTTCTGTTCAGCATGAGTTCATCATTACCAGTCAATTCATTTTTATTTAATCGGATTGTTATTGCTGAATTATTTTGATATGCTTTTGCAAGTTTTGATCTCTGCCCTTCTGACAGACTAACTCCATGAGAATAATAAGTTGTCATTCTTGTATATTATACGTTATATAAATTTTTGGTTTACAAAACGTATTTAATTAATGAATTATATTTGTCAATTTAAGATCTGAGTATCAGTTTACCATCTTTCTGTTGAAGTTCGATATCCTGTTCATACAATGTAACCGCATAAACAGAATAAGCTGTTGCAGTTGTTCCGGACAGTTCATATTTGAAAGTAAGCTTTGTGGTTCCATCTTTGATATCCATTTTTTGTTTAGTCAAGTCAAAATACAAGAATGGAAAAATTGTGTTGAAATTACTTCTATTAAGCAATGTACCTCCCTGGAAATCATTGTTAGAATGAGTATATTTCAAAACATCTCTATAGACTCGTGTAATATCTGCTGATGGTGTATAGTGAATTTCAGGGTACTCATTACCATTTCCAACCTCAAGATGACAATTCAAAAGAGTTTGAGGATTAGTCGATACACTGAATGTATTATACAAAAATGGATTTACCGTTTGATCATCTATGTTTGCATCATTTATAATGAAAACAAAAACATGACGAGGTCTTGATATTCCACTTGTGATTTTAAAATTTCCAGATCTCTGTTGACTACTATTACTTCTCTCTATGTTCTCTCTTAGATAAGTCCATTTATGTGCTTTCAAATATTTACTCATATACAATGATTGACCTTCTGAATTAAAAGTGATTCTTGGTACAAACAATTGCATCCTAGTAATGATAACCCTACAGTTGTCCGCAGCTTGCCAAATTAAATTTCCATCTGATTCAATTTCAAAATTCAGTTCAATCCTTGTGTTTGGTAATAGTTCACCCTCAAGACTTTCAAAAAATGAATACCTGTTTAATGGAATTTCAGTATTTACTGTAGAAGATACACCTAGAAGGGCTTTCCTAGCACCAAAACCTTTATTATAAGCAGCCTGAGCAGGTCTTTCTTCTGCATGCCTATTTGTATCCAGATAAAAAAATTCATTGCTGGCCGTACTTTGAGCATAGGTTGGACTGTACTCTAAGAGGTTTTTTATATTCACACAATGGTTTGCATCATTACAATCATAAAGTTTCTTACCGTTCACTTTAATATCCAAATTTTTTATGAATGAAGATGAACTATTCACAATTCCATTATGATCATCGGCTGCAATATTGGCACCATCTGCGGTCTTATTCACTTTGAAATCTATTGAAATCCGAGCATTGTACCAATCAAACGGCGTAACCTCTCCGGAATTATCTACAACAAACCGATAACCGTCCTTTTTCTGTCGCGCATTATTGGCTACAGTTGTATTCAGAGCTGTTTCCAAGTCAAAGATTACATCTTCATATCTTTCAATATTTTTGGGACTTCTAAAACTCATTATATTATTAGATTAGATAAATTTCAACTTACGAAGTTTACCACCTGAAAGTAGTTGATTTACTCTTTCATTAATCTCATAATCCGTTAATGGTTGTTTAACTGTTGGTGACATTTGTTGTGTTATCAATGGCGTTTCAATATTGTTTCTTTTCTTATTTTTACTCAAAAGCTGCATTATTTTGTCTCCAGCCTTTTTTGCTACAAAATCACCACTTTTAGTAGCTGCGTTCTCAATAGCTTTTTCAGCACCTTTTTGAAGTCCAGTTTTCAATGTTTTTTTAACTGTTGTACCAAATAATTTGCTACCAATCGATTTAAACACATCTGATATTCCTTCACCGTATTGTGGTTTTATGTCACCATCATAAATATGTGTTTTTACATATCGACCCATTTTTGGATTATAACGTCTCTTATATTCACATTGTCTCATGATTATATATTATTACATTAGATTAAATAGGTGTTGATCTTATAATCAAGGTTAGAAACCAATCTATACCATTCAGATTTATTGGTCGTCCTAAAGCGTCACTAACATAAAACCGCATTTGACTTATATGATTTGAGGAAACAGGACAATATAAGGGTCTTTTAGGTTCAAAAGTAAATGGATACGATCTCGTTAGATTATCTGTAGGAATGACAGCGATAGTATTCGTGTTCTGCCCATCAACGATGCTTTCTGATATAACATCACTGTTTATGTTTATGACATCTATCGAATTAGTAATATTCGGCAGCATGGATCCATATTCAGTTTGGGTTACTAGTTTTTGTTCAAAACCGATTAACGCACCAAATCCAGTGTTTCTCAAATCCAACTGATAACCATTATCAATTTCAATAACCACTTTGTAAGATGATAACACAAATATCAAATTAATATGATACACATTACCTGTCTTATGAGCTTTCCTATCCATATATTGATGTAGATAATCGTTAATATCATGGTATGAATACATACCATCAATAAAAGTTACTGTTTCCCACGACTGACCTGAATCAGTGCTGTATTTGATTACATTGTTTTGATATTCTGGATTTATATTGTGCCAGCTATAAGTCATTGTCAGACGATCTAAAGCTATTTCATTTATCATATCATCTGGTAATTCTAAGACTGGATTAAATTTAATAACAAAGTCTTCAGCTTTGCTTCTTCCTACTTTCACTCTATTAACAGATGAGATATGAATTGCTCTTTCTGTCATTATATATTATTAGATTACATATTCTTTCAACAGACTTATCAATTGGTTGTTATCGATTGCCCCTAGTTTGTTTAATGTATGAGCTATTTGTGAAAATTCATCTTTGACTCCATCATTTCCTGATATTATCGAACCTCCTAGTAGCTCTAGACGACTCATAAGATCTTGTGGATTGTTATAATAAACAACTCCACTGCCTATCTTTTTATACTTATTGGATGTTCTATGTATCGGTATTCCACTAATTCTATTCAAGTCATCGAATACCTTTTTTGATAGAGGACTATATTTCTTCCTACTGTTGAACCGCTTTGTAAGCAGATCAAGTGTATCAAAATCAACTTTTTCATCATATACTTTTTTCTTATTTTGGTAGGCGACTAATCTAAGAAGACCATATAATTTAGGAATATCAATGGTTAAATTACCATATTTACCCTCGGGTGTTATTTTATATGCATTTCTTTTTGTTTGTGTATAGATACCTTTTCCTATTTTTAATGTTTTTGTACCTTCTTCAATTACACCTATTCGTTTTCTGTATTTTTGTATGGCATCAATCTCCTCAGTATATTCAGCTATCTTATCTTTATTTTTCTTCTTTGCTGTTTTTGTTGTAGATAAATGCCCTTTTTCTCGCCCTAATTTAATGTTCAGTTGACCTGCTTTATCTAATGTATTCTGCACTATAGATGGGTCTTTTATAGTGTCTAAAAACACATTAGACGGTAGAGGAAGGTTATTTTTTTGTATTATTTCTAATTCTTCAGGTGAGAATCCCTTATTCATATCAGATATCATTTTTGGTTGTTGTTCACCCTTAGGTCCTGGTAATGCTAATGTTTTGACTTGTTCATAATATGGTATGATTTGTTGTTTCTGATATTCCTCTCTCAAATTACTGATTTCATCAATTTCTTTTTCTAATTGCTCAGTAATCGGTTCAAATTCTTCCTTCTTTTTCTCGAAAACATCTTGTTTAGAAGTTTTTGTTTCTTTGATGACATCACGAACAATTTTAGTCATTTTTCCAGACTCGATTTTAGGAATCGCGATTTTCTTATAACGTTCTATGTCCATATACTAATACATTATATAAAAACTTACCTCGACTTATCTCGACTTATCTCGACTTATCTCGACTTATCTTTTAATCTAATATAATATTATATATGGAAATACCCAATTACGACTTCTATGAAGATGAAAATACAAATTTCAAACAGCTTTATCGTTATATGCCAAAATCCAATTTCCGGATGTTGGTTTGCGGTAATTCAGGCTCGGGTAAAACCAACCTATTATATCACATATTGATGGGGCCATTAGTTTATTATGACCAGATCCATTTATACGGCAAAAATCTCGAACAAGAAAAATATAGACATATGATAGAAAAAATGAATGACATTAATAATGAGGTAGGATATAATGTAATACATGTTAATAATGATGAAATAACGCCTGTGAATAGTCTGGAAAATGATACACAGAAAATTATAATATTCGACGATATCATTTGTGATAAGAACCAGCAGCCACTAATTGATTATTTCATTCAAGGAAGGCATAAAAACTGTAGTGTAATTTACCTGAGTCAATCATTTTATAAAACTCCAAAAGATATTCGATTGAATTGTAGCCATTATTGTATTTATGATTTTCCCAGTAATAATGAAAAAAATATGATATGTAGAGAACTTGGAGTCACCAAAGACCAATATCTGAAAGCCACAAATAAACCATACTCGTTCCTATATGTTGACAAGCCAATGAAAACAGTTAAAAGAAACTTTTTTGGAAATATCTAAGTTAATAATATATAATGGGAATTTTTAATGAACATTCTGAAACTACTCCAACATCAAATAACACGGTAAAAGTAGGCCCACCTGGAATTGGTTTTGTCTTAACAGACGACGGTGATTATGATCTTCAGAATAAAAGAATGACTAATGTTGCAGAAGGTATTAACAATCACGACGTAATCACAAAGCATCAGGTTGACACACTTGAAACTAGTTTTGAAAATAAAATAGTCCAACTCAGAGCTGATTCTCTTCAGGTTGATGGAAGTAGTCATATGACTGGAGATCTAAATCTCAGCGGGCATAAAATTATCTTACCAGGTGAGATTGATATGGATAGAAAATTAATCACTAATATGAACGCTGATTTGAATAATGACCTGGCTGCTATTAATTCGATAACTCTCAAAAATCAGGTTAATAACAAAGCCAACATTACCGATACATATATGAAAAATGAAAGAATAATTCTAAATGATCATTTAGATGCTAATTATCATGCTATATTAAATGTTCAAGTAGGAGGGGATAATGATTGTTTCAGTTTATTTCATGGAAAGACTATTTTTTTAACATTAAATGATCAAAATAATTATGATGCAAAAAATAAGAAGATTGTGAATCTACAACCACCTACAAATAATAATGATTCGGTCAATAAAGAATATGTTGATAGAAAATTTAATACTATTCCGCATACTCAAAATATCACTGCAGATATTGATTTGAAAGAACTTTATAATGTTGTAAAGTCAAAACCTCAAACCTATTTACAATTAGCAGGTTCGTACAACAATCTTGTATCTTATAATGATGTCAAAAATATATTCTTATCTCGAAAAGAGATGTTGTCTATGGAGACTGGTTTGGATATGAATAATAACACAATTTTCAATATAAAAGATCCCCAAGCTATTGATCATGCTGTGAATAAAGGATATGTAGATGATGAAGCAGACAAAAGGCTTTCTTTATCAGGTGGAACAATGACTGGTACTCTTGATATGGGATCGGAGAAAATCATCGGTCTTCCCGATCCAAAAACATCCAATGAAGCAACATCAAAACAATATGTTGATACACAGCTAAATGAGAAGACAGTAGCTCTGGCAGTGGAACTAATAAAAACTGAGGCTGACCTTAAAAAATATGTCAATGAATCGCATATATCTTCAACCTCCCACTTGAAGGATGAATTCCGGTATTTGATGGAGGATGTGGATGAATCCAGCTCTGAACATAATATAACAGTGACTGGAATAACTGATTTTTCAAGTTCTCCGCATCAGATCAATAAAAAAGCGTATGATTTGAAAATAACAAAAGATGTTTTCAATGAATACTCTGGGCGACTTGGATTTAACATGCTGAAGCTTCCAGAAGGGGAATATACGATTTGCATTGAATTCTTCCCCGCTTCCATGACGGGTGTGAGCGTTGACGTTGTGAGCACAAGCCTGAATATCAATCAACAATCAACAAAAAAATTTGTGAAGTATTCAAGGTCAATTATTCACATGCATAAATGGCAGATTTCTCCACCTGAATTCATTTATCTGGATCTGAAATGGAAAGGGACAGCTGACGATGTCGTTCAAGGCCTAGCAAAGCTGATTATTTATGGCGTTAAAGGTTCTCAATCAGATGTTGAAAGTTCTGTTTATGATTCTCCCTTTGTTTATGAAAATAACAAAATGGTGATGGAGACCGATATTGATATGAATTCACACAAAATCATGAATGCAACCCATCACTTATTTGGGCAATTAAAAACAAATGAAAGTGGTGGAAAAATATTTTTATTAAATGGTTGTGACAAAATCGTGATCCCAAACTATGCCAAAATAACCAAAATCACCGGGCATTATAATCTTATAGCTGGTAGTTATCAGCCATTATCCATAAGCATACTCCATGGCTTCTATTTATCTCAAAAAGCAACTTATACATTATCTGGCAATCAAAGGCAAACATTAGATATCAACCTCAATTTGACATATGGTCATATGGTTGTGGAGACTACTAATATAATCAAAAACGAGGATATATCATTGCTCATTGAATATATAACACCATGAGTAATTTATTATAAACATATTATATGATCAAGCAATTAAACCAATATGTTGATTTATTAATCAATATAACAAAGCAACAGTATCCCCACGTAAATACTGCCAGACTCAAATTAGCCCTAATATACCAATATCTCTATATACATCATTTTCAAGCGACAATATCAATCAATAAGATCCTTGAATTAATATAAACGATATATATGACTGGTAGACGAACAAGCATTTTCAACTTCAATCACATCGATGAACGGATTAGTCATGATAAATTAGCTGAAATCAAGGCCTTGTATGCATACTATCATAAACGATTCTGGTGCTACAAACAGGCTTACAAGTATTTCAAGAGATTGAATTTGGTTCTCAATTTGAGTTCAACTGGCCTTGTTGTGATTGGGACAATAACTGGGGGCGTCACTTTGAATCCTATCGTACTGGGGGTGGTATCAGGCCTTGGTGTTCTACTTAAGACTTATAATGATATTAAAGACTATAAGAAAAAGATTGAGATGACACGATATGCTTATATGGAATATGAAAAAGTCTTGAATAACCTAAGGGCCTGTTTGAGGGGTGATGAGTTTGATAAAGATAGCTTCATAAATGAGATGAAGCTTATTGATTCTATCATTATTGATCTTTGTCCCCTGGTTGATAAATTTGAAAGACAATACAATGATAAATTCACCGATTGATAATCAATTGGATCTTATCGCCGATTAAGTCCATGATCGAATCCCAATATATGCTATAATATCTCAAGGTCTTCTTGGATTTTGTGATATGGAGCCTGTCGCATGAAATATTGAGCATTATTAATAATTGTTTAATCACAAATTTAATTGAAATCATTCTTTTCCGATTTTTATTCAATAATGGTAGAACACCATCGATAAGATTGAATATCTTATATATCTTATCACAATGACGATAGGACAATTCTATGGCATATTTTTGCCGAATAATATTAAACACGTTTTCTACATGGTATTTTCGTTGGTATAATGATTTTCTCCTGATTTTGAATAAATTCTCATATATATCAATAAATTCATTTTCAAATATATCTCCAAGGACCGATCCACAGGTCATACATATTCTACGTGAATGAATATCTTCAATATCCGGGTCACTACAGCATTCTAGTATTCCATTGCCTGTATTCATCACAGTTTCTAGTCGTCGGTTACAGAAATGACACATTGGTTCATTCTCATTTTTTAGATATTCATGTATTTCCCTATTACAATGCATTTTTATCTTATACTATTATATGAGATATTTTTTTATGTGGAATAAACGCATTTTGTTTTTTTTTTATTAACATATAGTTCCATTTAATATATGTAGGCTTGGATCCTCGGTTGTGATCCTAGGTTTGGATCCTAGGTTTGGTTCCTCGGTTGTCCTAGGTTTGGATCCTAGGTTTTTTATTCACTTGTGTAATATGGTCATATATGTTGACTTTCAGTCAACATATATCATATTGTTTTTTTTTTGTTTGGATTCTGGTCTGGTCTAGAGATTGAGTTAGAGTTTGATCCCAGCATTTGATCTCAGAGTTTGATTTCAGCATTTGATTTCCAGCATTTTTTTTTCAGCATTTGTTTCATTATTGGAGAAAAAATAAAATGATCCCGTGTCCCCCAAATACTAAAATGCTCTCGTGTCCCCCAAATACTAAAATGCTCTCGTACCCCCAACTACTATACTACTGTGAAGAAGAGCTAGCAAGACTCAATACAGAAATTGAGGTGCGGGAAAGGGGCATGTCTTTGAGAGAGAGGGTTAGAGAAATCTTCAAGAAATACGGATGGACACTGCAAGCGGTTGTTCTGGCAGCCGGCATAGCCATCAGCGCTGTGGTACTCGCCACCTTGAATGGCCTGGCAAGGGCCACCAAGGCTATTAGAAATGGGCTTAAAGAGCTTGGCAAAAAGGCACCTGCCGCCTTGCCTGGCCTCATTGGCTCAATAGTGAGTTTCATCTTCAAAGCTGCTGGGTCGGTCATCTCCTTTCTGGGTGAGCACGCCTGGCTTCTCATCCTTGCCGTGGTGGCCTTCCTTGTTGAAAAGATCACTAAGCGTGCGAAGTCTTGAACTTCTTATCTGGACCAAACGAAAACACCTGCCAAAGCAAGCGCACCCACAGCAATGAGTGCCTTGTTTACGTGATGTGAGTCGGGTTGGGGTGGCGTGGGTGCGGGTGTGGGTGTGGGTGTGGGGGTTGGTTGTGGTCCCTTGCGTTGCCTCCTGTAGATTGTTGTTATACCCGATCACGCTCTCTGTGTTGATAATCATGCGTGATGGCATGAGCTAGCTTCCGGGTGCTGTCGCAAAGTCTAGGCGCACTTTCGTTGCTTGGATGGCAAGCTGGTATCGCTGTACGCTTGTTGCGATATCGTTCAGTATTATGGCTTCCTCTAGATGGGTGAGGAATACTCTCTGCGTTTCGAACGCCCGGCCTCCTCTTCCAATGATGCTGCTGCGGGTTTTGGCTTGTGAACCAAGAATGCAGTACACAAAGGCCTCGATTGATTGGTTCATACGCGCGAGCCCTGGCTGTGTTAGCCCCTGTGCGTAATTTGGCACAAAGTGCTCGAACTGGGTGTCCGCCCCTTGGTCGTTGCGGACGAAAGATATTCCATTGGCACGATAATTGGGGTCGTTTCTGTCAGTCACGCGCTCATCATTGAACAGAGCTAGATCGGGGTCTGGATAATCGTAATCGGTAGAAATGTTGCCCTCTCCATAAGCACCAATGTAGACATTCCCAAGACCGTGGTTCTTGCCGTATGTGAAACGGAAGTCAGAACTGGGGTCGATACCGAACTCTATGCAAATCTTCTTGTACGCGTCGATGTTGTACTTGTTGTCTTTCTGGTTGAATGGGGGGTCGTCTGGCAAAGCACTCACGCTTTGTTCCCCACCCATCTTGTAGAGTATTCGCCTTGTTGTGAAATAAACGTGAAACCGGTAAAATGACCTGAGCTGGGGGGTTAGGGATAGACTGGAGTTCTTATCGAAGAGAATGTCACGCGAGATTCCACAGCCGGTTGTTGCACACCACAGTGCGAAGGAGAGTTGTTGTGGCCAAAAACTCATATGCGGTCCGCCGAGCCACTTTCTACCGTATTTCGCGGTTGTGAATGAAATCTGTGTGTCCCTGAAGATATTTCTGTATTTCGTTGTGAAATAATCAATTGGCGTGACGTAAATCTTTTGCGCTTCGTCGTTCAAGATTGCGCCAATCATCATATCCTTGTCTATTGTGGTGGAGAAATCAACAGCTGGGATTGACTTTTCTGTTTGCCCCAACGATAGCTGATAGGGAAAACCACCGTCTTGATGGAGCCCAAGAGCGGCCCTCATGGCTTGAGTCCAATCTTTGTGGGGCATTCTTGTAACGAGCTTCCATGAGCCAGGGCCCTTTTTGTAAAGCACTTCCCCTGTGGCGGTTTTGTGGTCGTCGCCAAAATCTACTTGCACTTCAAAGTGGGACATATCAGCGAGCGGGAAACGCTTTTTGAAGTCTGATATCGCCTTGGCCTTGGCCGCGGCAGAGAGCTTTGCTGCCTCCGGTGTTCCCATCCATGCTAGTGGATCTGGGGGTGGCTTTACATGGCTATAGGCGTTTGGGGTTGAATTAAAAGGGGGTGGGGGCCCGTAATTGTGGCCGCCAATGTTTACACCAAGTGAATTAGGATTAAATCCAGCGGACCGTCTGCCGCCAAACATGATTGTATACATAATTATAATTATAAAATGTTTTTATATATACCATCATGGTTGTGTTAACAATCGTCACACCTTCGAACCCTCACACGATCTACTTCGATCACCCGCTTACGAAACCGAGATACATCCGTCTTGTCTCTTGCTCAATTTTCAACTCGTGGAATACTTTGAAAGAAAGAGGAGAGATAACATTGTTCAAAAATGAAAATGGGAGTAATACAGGAACTGTCAGAAGACTTCTCCCAGGCCATTACACCATTGAGTCTTTGGCAAAAGAATTAGAAAACGTATTCGGTGGTGCCAATGCTAATTATAAATTAGCAACTGAGACAAACACGCCACTGGGGTCGATGATCAGTTTTAAAGAATACCCAGAAGAAGTTAAACTAGACCATGATCTATCTGAATTGCTTGGTATAAGTCCTAAATTGCTGTGGCCATCAACTTTCGTCAAGCGTTTAAGGACACCAAGCACTTACTTGATCCACTGTGATCTGGTCGATAAAGAACAAAACCTCCTCAATGGTAAGCCTTCGACAGTTTTGGCTCGGTTTGATGTTCGTGGAAAGCCCTTTGAGAAGGTTTTTTATGAACCAACACAACAGAACGTCTTGCGTGACGTCTCGTCTAGTGATTATGTAAAAAGCATAACACTGTCAGTGAGGGATGAGAACAATGACCTCTTCAACTTCAATGGCATGCCTTTGGAATTTGAAATCGAGCTAAATTAAAAAGTCATATATATATATACCCACGCCATGAGTTCTGCCAATGTGCTTCCATCGGCCCCCGAATACAGCGAGACACAACAGCTCTACCCTATGCGTGAGATCACTCAAATTAATGCGGAAGACTTTCGGCTAAAAAAGATCTCTGACTTGCTGAAGGAGTTGTCTAACGAAGCCGAGCATTACCGTCAGGTCGCAAAGAAATATAAACGAACCCAAGCCTTAGTTCATTACTCGGCGGTTGGCCTTGGGTCGCTTTCTGTTGGGCTGTCATCAGGGGCCCTAGCCACTGCCTTGACTGGGTTCGGCATTGTTGCAAGCCCCGCACTTGCCGGCGTTGCCACGCTTTGTGGGCTGTCCTCAGTTGGTTTTACAGCTGCCAACAAACGGTTAGAGCGTAAAGTGACTAAGCATGAGAATATCTACACACTGGCCCTGGCTAAACGCAACTCTGTCAATGAACTGGTCTCAAAAGCTCTGGAAGACAAGAGGATCAGTGATGCAGAATTCACCATAATTACTCGTGAGGTGGAAAAATATTACGAACTCAAAGCTGCAATCAGGGATGGTGTTAAGGCATCAAAAGAAGTTGCCACTCAAACACAAGTGCCAGACCTCGAGAAACTCAAAAAGGAACTTCGCAAGGAAGTCACACAAGAATTTCAAAAAAAGTTACTTCTCGCCGCAGCATCCAAATCCGATTTGAGAGATTAAATTCTGGCTTTAACCTACAAATCTTGAGGGATAAATCCTTTGCGTCCAATTGAATACACAACACGGTGTATATCCATGGAGAAGTTCGCTAAACAACTGACTGATGTTCGATTGGACACTAAAGGCGAATACAAAGCCAAACTCGATGAGCTTGATAAAGAATACAAATTTATCCTCCTGCGCTCACTCGACAACTACACCAAGGAAATACGGCGTTCAAACCTGCCAGAACGCCTTCATCACATCAAGGAGTGTCTTTCTCCCGTGGCACAATACCCCCCACACTCACCTTTCACCCTTTGGAATGAAAGGATAAAAGCTTGCCAAAACTGCAAAGGCAAATTAAACCTCAGGATGTTTTCATCAGAACTTTGCTGTGAGGACTGCGGGCTCTTAGAGCCTCTTGATGGTGTGACCTTCGATTATAATGAGCTCTATGGTGGTGATTACAAAATTACAAAAAAAAGAATGCCCACCAAACGCTACAACTTCAAAATCTATCTCAACAAACATCTGAAAATTTGTGAACCCTACGTCTGCTTGTCCTCCGAAGAAATACAACATGCAAATGAGGCATTCAAATTCATCGAAGAATATCTACCGGAAAGAATCTCTATGCCATTTGTAGCCTATAAAATCTTGGATGCAATTGTACAAAAATATCCACAACGGGATATTGTCAATTACTTCCGGCTACAAGTCCCAGAAAAATCACTTTGGAAGCACGAACAAAACTGGAAGATCATGCTTGAAAAGATGGATCACGTTGAGTGAGCACTTGGACCGTCATCACTGCCGATGTATGTATGCAGTAATGGCTCTCTGTATGCATCTATAAGGGGACATGCCAGGGCAAATGGCTCGGTGTCTGCCCATGTCCACTTCTGGTGAGAAGAGTTCTTTACATTTATCACATCTTTGTGAAGAAAATATAGGGAAATAGCAATCGTTTTGCCAGTGATAATGATTTTTTATTGAACGGCATACAGATTTCATCCTGCATTGATGAAGGGCCCTTTCAGCCAATTCAAGGGTGTAATTTTGAATCATGTCTGGCAAATAATCCCAATGAGATTCACCAAAAGACAGTTGCTCCATTGGCTCAGTTGAGGTATAGACTGGGGTATGTTTTTTCAATTGACTCCATTTTTGAGTTTAAGAAGGCTTCCAACACTGCACTGTCATCATCCAAATTGTTTGGAAATGTTTTGACAGGGGCGGTTTGTTGGATGCTTTTCTCTTCAGAGTGTTCTGTAATTTTTTTTCGAAGGCTTGCCAAGCTGTTATGAAAACGCTCGACTGGCCTTTGAATATTATTCAAAACGTTTGGTTGCTTTGACGCCCAAATCTCAGTTATATCCAGGAGCTTCCAGGCGAACATAGCCACTGGTTTAGGGCCTTCTGAACCCTCTGAAAACACTTTTTGCATATGGTTAAAGCGCAAAAACTCCTCGTCTTCGTCCTGTTTTCTAAATGACATCCTTACATGACCATAACAACACCATATGCCCTTCTCAGCAATGGAAGACATAATTCTCTCAAATAATTGTTTTGATGTGAGAGATCCGACATCGATGATTGCCTTTTGATTTCTGATTATCGTCCGTTTGCTAAATAAATAACAAACTCCCCACGCAAGTGTTGTGTCACACTTCGTTTTATATTTTTTTCCTCCGTTTAGAAACTGATTGTGTTCCAAACTTGGATCAATCTGGTTTAAAGAGCACATTCTGAAATAACCGTCAACAAACAGGCCTTTGTTTACCATGTCACCACTCAAAGCAAGGCCTGTTTGTATCTGATCGCTATAATAACTAGGAATTCTGTTCATAGCTATTTTCCGCTTGAACGGACATTTAAACTCTAACAGGCTTAAGGTGTTATCTTTGTCTAGAAAATATCCGTCTGGGCTGCAAGTGACCTTTCGATAAAGTGGATGATCTCTTGCTAGATTAAGAGAGATGCTGTAACCAAAAACGGAAACAGAATGTTTTTGCTCAAAATACTTGCGTATAAGCGGCTCGAACAGATTGCCCCAGGTACAAGCCGCATTGTTGAGCATATTTGTTGGCTGTATTTTCTTCATGAGCAAGCTTTGCCGTGATTCAAACGGCGACGATCCTGTCAAGGCAGAGATCTCTGATGCACCAATGGAGTTTTGTCTGGCTCTCACCCAGTCGGCGCTCTTTTGTTTCAGACCAGTGTTTCTCGATTTGAGAAAGTTCATGAACACTTGTGTTGTCGCCATCATTGATATACAAAGTTCAGGCGTTTTTTCAATTGGTAATAACCACTCAACTCAGTTTGAAACGTTGCGAATGATTTCTTACCACCTGCGATGTAATCCGAAACAAAGCTTAAGTCACGGATGTCGTTTAAAGGATCAAGAGCCTCTAAGCTTTTGTTTTTAAATGGTTCTTGTTCTTGTTCTTGCTCGTCAAGCCATGCATTCAGCTCATGCCAGCTGACATATGACTTGGCAAAAACATCTCGAACAGCTCTCGGGGGTGCCGCCAAATCCGCCTCATGTCTGAGAAGAGCTCGAGGATTTCTTTTCAAAGACGGGCAACTATTTTTTCTGTGTTTGTAAACTGTTCCTTTTGAAACTCCTCGATTGCAACTGGGGCAAATCACTTTCGGTCGTTTTTCTGTTTGAAGCTTCTTGCAAGAATATTTTTGATGCTCCACGAGTGAGTGGCCTTGTGTGAAGTTTAAACCACAATATCTGCAAGGATTATATTCGAATGTTCCTTTGTTTTTCGCAAAGACATCATCGCCTTCTTTCAAAGGGAGTCCTCTCATGGACAAGAACTCAACAGCAGTCATAGCTCTGTTCGCCATCGCGATATAAACAAGGGTAGGGATTTCTCCAATTGGTTATGTCCCGCTTGCCGTTGCGGGCGGGCTCGGGAAAAAACGCATTTGCCCCCCCTCTTACGGGGTTTGAGGACGGGTATCCCGAGTAGTTGGTTGGGAGGGATGTCAAATGCGGTTTTCCAGACCATAAAATAAGCGGACCGAACGCAGGGAGGCCCGCTTATTTTATGGTCTGGAAAACCGCATTTGACTCCCTCCCAACCAACTACTAAATGGTACCATGCAAAAGTAATGAGAAATACTTAGGTTTCATCAGAATGGCAGGGGCATAGCCAGGAGTTTTCAGAGGTTCGCACAATCAATTTTTAAACACCCCGCTACCTCCTCCCCCCACCCTCAAGTCCCAAATCTTTCTTCTTCTTTTTTTCCACACCCATGCCTCTGAATGGATGTGTTGTTGTTTAAAATGATCTCAGGTTAAAATGATTATGTCAATTAATCTGGAACAAAAGAAATCAAAACTAAACAAGAGGCTACACTTAGCCTATACTCATGCGCAAGAGACTCTAAGACGCGCGATTGAAGTTACCAATTTTTCTGTGCTCGCTTTTAATATTTAATTTATTGATTCCGATCAAATCCACACTCGTCTATAACTTTCCAAGCTGTGAATTATTTCTGTTACATTTGAAAAGACTACTTAAAAAAATAGGCAGTAGATGACATGCTGTAAAAAGAAATTTGATAATCAATATAAAGATTTAGTTTTCCTGTGTTACTTAATCGCATGCAACCAGTGTAAAATGGGTTATTCCAGAAAAAATCCCCCCCCCCCCGACGGATGCAAGATTATTTTACCCCTCCCCCACCCGGATTTACCGGCCAGGCCGACCAACCCTCGCACCTTGATTTTTAACCCAGATACCCCCTCCTGCCCAGATGGCCATTAACTTTTTGTAGGCCCTAAATAAACAGGAAATCGCATTCAGGAGATCCGGGATTTTTTTAAAGATTTCAAATCTTTGGTGAGAATTGCTATGAATTGGTCAAACATTTTGTAAATAAACGTTGCGTGACGCATTCACTAAAATCTTTCCGTGATTTTAAGACCAAATCGAAATGAAATGTTTCCATAACTTAAAGCTGGTTCTTTAAAAAAATGCTTTGATTTTGCCATCTGTAATAAGTTTTTTCCAAGCTTCACAGTTTCTTCAAAGTGTTGTCGCAAATACACAATTTTGCTTTGTGCAAATTTTATGTCAAATGTAATTTGATATCAAGCTGTTTTTATAATCACTGAATCTAAAATATATTTTCTATAAAAGGTCAAAACTTTTGAATGAAACTCATATTTCCTTGAATGAAAATGTCTTTCCTTTGATTAAAAGAGTCAAACACTTTTCAGAATTCAGTGATTTTCTGCTTCTGGAGGTCTTGGCGATATATTGTATCCTAATTACTGCGAGGAACCGGCTAGCGTCTGCGAAAATATAATAAACATACAAAATAATTCAATTCAGCAACCTATTTTTATTATACTTTCTAAAATCGCCGACTTTTCCTTTGTAATAGAATGCCAATCTTATCCGGAAAAATGATTCGTATAATAATGCTTTCGCTAATAAAAAAAAAACAGTTCTGAATGGTCAAAGGTACAGAAATGAAATGCTGGCGGCGTTTGAATCATGAGTTCGGATAGCTCATGGTCTGCTAACAAACACTTCGATTCACAGCTCGATTTTTCACTTAAACCTTTTTCCAAACCACGAAAATACCTAAAATAATATTTGAAAACAATACTTGGCCACATTTGGTGAAAGCTGTGCTTGGTAAAGCAGTAAAAATAACGAGAAAGCTCCGTTTACCTTTTCCACGAATCCAAAGCGCGCACGTACAAACAGAACTGCCTTGACAATCGAGTCGTCTAATCCGAAGCTATCAGAACTGTCTCATCGTACTCGGGTGAACTTGGCACAACTTCGCGCTTCGGAAAGTCGTACTTACTTACACAGGTGACAACATAGTGGTTACTAGTAACCTAGTGACCACAAAAAAGTAATAAAGTCACTAAAAATCGACATTAATATGACACGCATTCCCCAGTCCATAATCCACAGAAGTCCAGTCCCAAAGTCCAAATTTTTTATTAAATCTGATGGACTGAGGAAACGACGCTGTTTTGCCGTGTGTTTCTATTGTTCTTTCTTGAAAAAAGTCTTGAAATTACTCACCACAGGCAGCGAGGACTGCTCCGATACAGACATTGCAAAGAATCGGCAGTAAAACGGGAAATAAATTGACAATATGCTTATCAGTGCGAGAGATCGATGTTTGGCATTTTTACCTCGGAAGAACTCTGATTAAAAATAGCTCTTAGTTTTTTCAGAATCGCAACAAATTCGGCCTCAAGTTGTATGCTGTGTATAAAAGCAACGTTCACCTCTATGGGAGAAATACAGGACTGACTTATACACCAATAAGACCAAATGACGGAAAATGTTTGCATGCGCATGCGTATCAAACATTTGTCTTATACTTCAATGTACCATAAGAAAAGAAGCAATTTATATTTTAATAATTTAAACAAGATAAGAAGACGTCCGACATGGAGAAGAGTTACTTCTTTCATTCAGTCATCGTACCTGCAAACCACGTTACTTTTGAATGTTTTATAAATGAAGGCTGTACCACAATGAAGCCAGTCATTCTTGTGAAAATAATATATACCTGACGTGAACATAACCAATGTGAGTAGGGTTGTAGGAGACGCTGTCGTGACACTTCAGTAACGATGTTTTGCCGGAAGTGAGAGTAGCCGGAAGTCACTAAACCGGAAGTGTAAAAAGCAAAGCTGTGAACCGGAAATGCACAATTTAAAATATGCGTTAATAAATTTGCATGCAAAATCGTGACACAAAAAAAAATAATAAAAAGAAAAACGAAGCCCATTTTATAACTCATGCCGCTACGCGTATGAGTAATAATAATAAAAATAATAACAAGAAAAACGAAGCCGGAACCTTACCTTATGCGCGCTATGCGCATAAGTAATAATAATAATAACAAGAGGCTACACTTAGCCTATACTCATGCGCAAGAGACTCTAACACGCGCGATTGAAGTTACCAATTTTTCTGTGCTCGCTTTTAATATTTAATTTATTGATTCCGATCAAATCCACACTCGTCTATAACTTTCCAAGCTGTGAATTATTTCTGTTTCATTTGAAAAGACTACTTAAAAAAATAGGCAGTAGATGACATGCTGTAAAAAGAAATTTGATAATCAATATAAAGATTTAGTTTTCCTGTGTTACTTAATCGCATGCAACCAGTGTAAAATGGGTTATTCCAGAAAAAATCCCCCCCCCCCCCCCGACGGATGTAATATTTTTTTACCCCTCCCCCGCCCGGATTTCCCGGCCAGGCCGACCAACCCTCGCACCTTGATTTTTAACCCAGATACCCCCTCCTGCCCGGATGGCCATTAACTTTTTGTAGGCCCTAAATAAACAGGAAATCGCATTCAGGAGATCCGGGATTTTTTTAAAGATTTCAAATCTTTGGTGAGAATTGCTATGAATTGGTCAAACATTTTGTAAATAAACGTTGCGTGACGCATTCACTAAAATCTTTCCGTGATTTTAAGACCAAATCGAAATGAAATGTTTCCATAACTTAAAGCTGGTTCTTTAAAAAAATGCTTTGATTTTGCCATCTGTAATAAGTTTTTTCCAAGCTTCACAGTTTCTTCAAAGTGTTGTCGCAAATACACAATTTTGCTTTGTGCAAATTTTATGTCAAATGTAATTTGATATCAAGCTGTTTTTATAATCACTGAATCTAAAATATATTTTCTATAAAAGGTCAAAACTTTTGAATGAAACTCATATTTCCTTGAATGAAAATGTCTTTCCTTTGATTAAAAGAGTCAAACACTTTTCAGAATTCAGTGATTTTCTGCTTCTGGAAGTCTTGGCGATATATTGTATCCTAATTACTGTGAGGAACCGGCTAGCGTCTGCGAAAATATAATAAACATCACAAAATAATTCAATTCAGCAACCTATTTTTATTATACTTTCTAAAATCGCCGACTTTTCCTTTGTAATAGAATGCCAATCTTATCCGGAAAAATGATTCGTATAATAATGCTTTCGCTAATAAAAAAAAAACAGTTCTGAATGGTCAAAGGTACAGAAATGAAATGCTGGCGGCGTTTGAATCATGAGTTCGGATAGCTCATGGTCTGCTAACAAACACTTCGAATCACAGCTCGATTTTTCACTAAAACCTTTTTCCAAACCACGAAAATACCTAAAATAATATTTGAAAACAATACTTGGCCACATTTGGTGAAAGCTGTGCTTGGTAAAGCAGTAAAAATAACGAGAAAGCTCCGTTTACCTTTTCCACGAATCCAAAGCGCGCACGTACAAACAATCTTGACAATCGAGTCGTCTAATCCGAAGCTATGAGAACTGTCTCATCGTACAGCAATCGGGTGAACTTGGCACAACTTCGCGCTTCGGAAAGTCGGACTTACTTACACAGGTGACAGCATAGTGGTTACTAGTAACCTAGTAACCACAAAAAGCAATAAAGTCAGTAAAAATCTACATTAATATGACACGCATTCCCTAGTCCATAATCCACAGAAGTCCAGTCCCAAAGTCCAGATGTTTTATTAAATCTGATGGGCTCAAGTAACGACGCTGTTTTGCCGTGTGTTTCTATTGTTCTTTCTTGAAAAAAGTCTTGAAATTACTCACCACAGGCAGCGAGGACTGCTCCGATACAGACATTACAAAGAATCGGCAGTAAAACGGGAAATAAATTGCGAGTGTGAGAGATCGATGTTTGACATTTTTGCCTCGGAAGAACTCTGATTAAAAATAGCTCTTAGTTTTTTCAGAATCGCGACAAATTCGGCTTCAAGTTGTATGCTGTGTATAAAAGCAACGTTCACCTCTGTGGGAGAAATACAGGACTGACTTATACACCAATAAGACCAAATGACGGAAAATGTTTGTCATGCGCATGCGTATCAAACATTTGTTTTATACTTCAATGTACCATAAGAAAAGAAGCAATTTAAATTTTAAAAATTTAAACAAGATAAGAAGACGTCCGACTTGGAGAATTCAGTCATCGTACCTGCAAACCACGTTACTATTGAATGTTTTATAAATGAAGGCTGTACCACAATGAAGCCAGTCATTGTTGTGAAGATAATATATACCTGACGTGAACATTACTGATGTGAGTAGGGTTGTAGGAGACGCTGTCGTGACACTTCAGTAACGATGTTTTACCGGAAGTGAGAGTAGCCGGAAGTCACTAAACCGGACGTGTAAAAAGCAAAGCTGTGAACCGGAAATACACAATTTAAAATATGCGTGAATAAATTTGCATGCAAAATCGTGACAAAAAATAAAAATAATAAAAAGAAAAACGGAGCCCATTTTATAACTCATGCCGCTACGCGCATGAGTAACAAGAAAAACGAAGCCGGAACCTTACCTTATGCGCGCTATGCGCATAAGTAATAACAAGAAAAACGAAGCCGGAACCTTACCTTATGCGCGCTATGCGCATAAGTAATAAAAAGAAAAACGAAGCCCATTTTATAACTCATGCCGCTACGCGCATGAGTAACTAGTTTGAAATCATTTTGACCTAAGATTCATTTTGAACTACAACAGATGCACAATAGAAATTCGCCCAGACTCAAAAGTTATCACTGACTATACTACAGACTACTCCACAGAACCTTCAGATCAGATCAAGAAGCTGCCATTGGTGATGTAATGTCACATATTTTGATTTCTTCATGTATCCCTTATTGCAACAGGTCATGTGATTTCCTTTGTAGAAAAAGCATCACAATATTCAGTATAGCACACACTGAATGTGTTCTTGAAATTAATGAAAATATACAATAGGTCGCATGAGTGAGGACAGTAAAAAATGATTAAAAAATGTGGGTTACTACAAAATGAAAATGATTTTAAAACATAACAGTGAGTATGAATGGGACCTAAACTGCACCCTCCCCCGAGCTTCGCGAGGTTCTGCGAGACCACATATTTCTAGTAGGCAAAACATTGAACAAATTATAGCAGGGAGAAATTTCACTTGATCCTTCGGTCAATGGGCTTTTAGTAATGCAACGGTATTTTACCAAAACAGTAGCTTATCCAGGCTCTCAGATAGGGGCGAGCAAAAAAGATTGAAACAAGCAAACATAAAATGAGCAGGGACTGGAGGATGGAGGAGCAGGGGCCCTTACCTGAGAGCCTGGAACAGCCTACCAAAAAGAAGACAGCAGACAACATTTTAAAATCCACCAATATTCATTCCTTTATTGCCAAACCAAATTAAAAGGTAATCTACCAGTTGTGTTCTACACTCCAACTTAAAACTAATGGGCCAGTCGACCAGTCCTATTTGGTATATTCCTGTTTGAAATTTTCAACTGAAGTGTTAAAACATGCATAATTCACAAATGCAAATCATGCATGAAAGAGCATCAAATTTAACATGATTTCAAATTAAAGGTGGCTCAAAATGATCTTATTTCAAAATTAATACATACATTGAATGGAGGCAGCCAGCAAGACAAGTTAGGAAAAGACAACTCATTTTTTTTTTTGGGTAATAGGTCCATGATAACCGTCACGTCACCAAATGAAGAAACCATAACGAGGAAAAATGTTTCTTAGACCTAACGAGGAAACACCTAATGGGGGAAAAGCGTTTTTAAAACAGGTTTTCCCTCGTTAGGTTTTCCCTCGTTAGGTCTAAGAAACATTTTCCCTCGTTATGGTTTCTTCATTTGGCGATGTGACGGTTATCATGGACCTATTACCTTTTTTTGTCCCTTGTGTATCATTTTACATGTGAGGCCTTCAAAGGCTACCTTATTGTTATCTTATATTTTTCTTATCATCTAACCCCCAAACCCTGGCACATATACGTAATTTGGTTCCAATTGTTAATTCCAAACAAGAAATAATCCTGTAATCTACAGGAAATCCAAATTTTTACTTTTGAAAATGTTTCCTACAGTTCTATTAAAGTTAAGGCGCCCAGGACTTACAGTACTCTATCGGATGATAGTCCATCATAATGTTACAACCCCCTTGACTTGTCCAGCTATTTGTACCCTTCACTCAACGCTACAGCCCCTTTCTTGGCAGTTTCCATCTTTTTATGCTTTTGATATTGTAAAATATTGTAAAACAGTGCAAACCTTTCCTCACTCCACCACCTATCAAATCACATTATCTCCCAGTTCCAGGCTTTCCCTTCTCTTGTGTGCCCCCTCCCCCGCCCCCCCCCCCCCAACCACCATCACCAATTTGTTTTCATTGGCAGTTTCTGCTTTTGAGGTCACATGTGTTCTGTGGCCAAAAAGCAATACTTTTATTAAATAACATGTAGTGTCTGTAGAAAGCTGTTAAGAACATTTTGTTTATACTGTAATAGTATACTCAGGCATAAAAATTCACGAATTTTTCGCAATTTCATAAACATTAGCTAAAGGTATTAAACTAAAATTGGCATTTCAACAACATTGTTGCTGACTACTACTGGTGCAAACTTATAATTCAGCAAGTAAATGGTAATTAGTAACTTTACTGTTAACAGTTTATTTCTGTTAAATAAAAAGTATCTATCTGTCCAATCTGGGCAACTACACTGTAATACTGCAGCCCTGCGATTAAGCCTCGTTGTTCAGTGCTTGTACAAATACTGTTAACTCTTCTATGAGTTATCCATAAAATTCTTTTTTTTTTATTTGCTGAACAGAAATAGTTGGCAAAAGATTAACCACAGGGTACAAAATCTAAATTACACTGACAAAATGACTCCCCTAGCTATTATCCAGTTCATAGCATTATTTTGTTACAACAAAGTTTGCACACAACAACTGGACTAAAGTTGTTGTTAATTGTTGTTATAGCTGGTTGCTGTGATTGTTGTGCTGCAGTTGTAAATTGGACCATGTTGTCATGCTTGTTAATCAATTTTCACTGCTGCATAAATGTGTCTGATGAAAATGTACGTTGCATAAAATCCAACAGTGCCTGTTAGAAGCCAGAAGGAGAGGACCATAATACAGGTGTAGCCAAAGTAGAGCAGGCCAGGGACAAAATCATGGATCTCAAGCTAAAGAAAAACAACATTTGTCAAGTTGAGAGTCACTGAGTGAGCCAGACGACTCATTAGGGTTAGCTGTCTGTTGCATGAACTGACTAGCCCTAGTCAAATGACGTCTTCCCCAGGGTGGGATACTAGTTTGTTGGGAGAGTGAGAGTGGACTCCCAAATAAAAGTGACAAGGATGATCGCTGTACTTTTTAGTGGTTAAAATTCATGGTTTGGTATCACAAAGACTGTTTGAATCAAAAATGATCACAGTCAGAATTATTCTTATACCTTTTAGGGTATTAAGCCAATAAAATATGCTGGCAGAAACAACTTTTTGGAAAAAATTGATACCTCTTCAAGGTAAAAATTAATGTAAAAAAAACAACAGGTTTCTGGCTCCTGTCTTCAGGGAAACAACTTGAAGTTCACAGAGACTAGGCTTGAACCACTGACCCCAAGATCAAAAGTTCAACAAGCTCACCGCTGTACATGCACAACAACATGTCCACAGTGATTTATTAATAATAGTTATTATCATAACTTAGTTATTAAACATAATCAAAATAAACAACAGTCAATAACTAACTTATGTTTTGTTTTGATGCGAGAACTCATGCAGAGAGCATCAAGGTTAATGAGAAGGTGGCAAAGGGGTTTTTCATGTCATGTGATTGCCCCAAAATTAGCCACGTGATGTGTGATTGTGCCCAAATTAACGGCGTGATGGGTGACCAGATGGCATGGCGTATTGCGTGATTTGCTATTTTAGAAGCGCGTGACACATGATTTACCTATTAGATTTTCATGATACATGTCGAATGCTTTCAACACTTTTTGAAAAACAAGAAAGCTATCATTCAAAGGACTCAACGTAAATTGTCTAATTCAACATCTGTCTTTTCTTTTCTGTCTTTTCTTGACCTTTGATCTTTGTGGTTGGTCCAAAACTGAAATCCGGAAACAACAGACTCATAGACATTCGATACTAGTTAATGTAATTAATATGTAACAGGACTCTTCAGTGTTATTTTGTTTCAACCACATGGTATTCCAGATTATATACACCAAATCTTCTCGCTTCAACGAGTAAGTTGTATTTAATAACTAATATGAAAATTAAGGTTCATCAATTAACATGCAATCCTTCTAGAAAAAAAAAACGTTGAATACAACATTAATGTATCCAATCGGGTAGGCCTACCTTGATTTGTTACCATTTTAATGCCGGATTACTCCTTATTTACGTGATGTGCGATTGGTTAAAAATTTTCTTCGTGATGCATGATTTCACTTAAAAATGTGGCATGATGCGTGATCAGTACCCCCCCCCCCCCCCCCCCCCCCCTTGCCATCCTCTAACGAGAGTGCATGAGACTAAATACCTGTATAAATTATTATTAGCTACTTATGGGAAATGGAAACTCACTTTTGTAGCAAAGTAAAATACGGCATAGAAAAAGACATAGATAGAGCAGGAACCAGACATGAAGAATGACCTCCACCACCAGTGATAATTCTGACATGCAAAAAAACAAAAACTGTTTTAGTAACTCATTCATAACAGACAGCCTTTCCATGGCAAGTAACCACTTGAAATGAACTTATTAATAATAATCACCTCAGCACACAACTGAAAGTAGATCATCACTATGGAAATCTGGGAGACACAGCTGGCGAGAATCAGGAATACCAAAAACAAGAAACCAAACAAGTAGTAAAACTGGTTTTCCCAGATGGCCTAAAGACAGACAACAAAAAGGAATGAGTTAGTCAATGTCCAGGACAGGCAAAATATTTTCTACAGTATGGTACTTTACATAGAACTGGTGAATTTTAAACAAAAAAAAGTACCGTAACAAATGGACTAACTATCCCAGGGCTGAGCTGAAATGTCTTGTTATAGATGCTTAAATGCAGCAAAGAAAAAACATATATTGAACAATCTTTTGAAAGTCGACAAATCAGGATGCAATGTTGATTTAAACAAGCAACCAAAAAACTGATATACTGGTACATATACTGGTACATATACTGGTACATATACTGGTATTATACTGGTACATATCAGGGCTGTCATTAAGGGCAATCACCCGTAGCATCTGTTACGGGTGAGTGCACTTGATTAGACCTTGATGTTACGGGTGATCTTGCCTGTCATAGGTTAAATTGAACGACAAAGCAACAAGATTGTTACGGGTGTTAAGATCAGAGCAACGCCTGTCTCAAATCTTAATGACAGCCCTGCATATACTGGGACATATACTGGTACATATACTGGTACATATACTGGTACATATACTGGTACATATACTGGTACATATACTGGGACATATACTGGTACATATACTGGTACATATACTGGTATTATACTGGTACATATACTGGTACATATACTGGTACATATGCTGGTACATATACTGGTACATATACTGGTACATATACTGCAACATATACTGGTACATATACTGGTACATATACTGGTACATATACTGGTACATATACTGGGACATATACTGGGACATATACTGGTATTATACTGGTACATATACTGGTACATATACTGGTACATATACTGGGACATATACTGGGACATATACTGGTACATATACTGGTACATATACTGGTATTATACTGGTACATATACCTGTACATATACTGGTACATATACTGGGACATATACTGGGACATATACTGGTACATATACTGGTACATATACTGGTACATATACTGGTACATATACTGGTACATATACTGGTACATATACTGGTGCATATACTGGGACATACTGGTACATATACTGGTACATATACTGGTACATATACTGGTACATATACTGGTACATATACTGGTACATATACTGGTACATATACTGGTGCATATACTGGGACATACTGGTACATATACTGGTACATATACTGGTACATATACTGGGACATATACTGGTACATATACTGGTACATATACTGGTACATATACTGGTACATATACTGGTACATATACTGGTACATATACTGGTGCATATACTGGTACATATACTGGTACATATACTGGTACATATACTGGTACATATACTGGGACATATACTGGTACATATACTGGTACATATACTGGTACATATACTGGTGCATATACTGGGACATACTGGTACATATACTGGTACATATACTGGTACATATACTGGTACATATACTGGTACATATACTGGGACATATACTGGGACATATACTGGTACATATACTGGTACATATACTGGTATTATACTGGTACATATACTGGGACATATACTGGTACATATACTGGTACATATACTGGGACATATACTGGTACATATACTGGGACATATACTGGTACATATACTGGTACATATACTGGTACATATACTGGTACATATACTGGTACATATACTGGTGCATATACTGGTACATATACTGGGACATATACTGGTACATATACTGGTACATATACTGGTACATATACTGGGACATATACTGGGACATATACTGGGACATATTCTGGTACATATACTGGGACATATACTGGGACATATACTGGTACATATACTGGTACATATACTGGGACATATACTGGGACATATACTGGTACATATACTGGTACATATACTGGGACATATACTGGGACATATACTGGTACATACACTGGTACATATACTGGTACTACGCTTATTGTGTTCGGTTTCAAATTATGAGTTGGTCTTATCCTTCAATTTAACATGTAAAATCCATAAAAACAACAAATTGAATCTAAAAACAAAAAATGTTTGGGTTGTCCCATCTAGGTTTGAACTGAAGATACCCTAACCATTTCCACTAGGTTATCACAGTTTAATTTCTAATGAGCCAGAAAATGTATATACCTGGACACCGACAGATAAATAAAAAAATTGAGACTACATGTGCCACATTAACTTATTACTAACTTATAATTTAAGCTGCACTTACAGATAAGATAAAGAAGAGTTCAATGAAGACTGCACCAAATGGAAGAATGCCGGCCATTAGGTTACTGAATGAAACACAGGATTAAAGCTTTAGCTTCATAAACAACCAATAGTAAGCAATAAAACTAAACAACAAGCTGTACAAAGAAACAAGTGATCCATCAGGCCAATGTACATACCCACTTTCTTTGTTGTTGTTTACTTTCCATAGCATGAAGTAACTAGGAGAATTTTTGCTCCCCACCCCTCTGGATGGGATGCTGGGTTACCCCCAGCATTATAATCCCTGGTACCAATTTATTCAACTGAGTGGCAATAGAGACAGACACATTGGTGTTTACATCATATTCTAGTGTTTTGAATCCTTATGAGAATAATTGAAGGGCTCCCGGCAAGAACGTCCTAAGTATGTTTTTTGTCAACTTTCACTAAAATCGTATGTTTTAGGCCTTTAAAAGCACAGTTTTGTCAAATTGATGATTTATTATTGTTAAGGTACTTAAAACAGATCCAAAACGGGGAAGAAAATCCACATCTTTGAGAAAATGTTTTGGGCCTGAGGACTCCCTACAGTGTATGTATCTTTTTAAGATAAAATTTTGATCTTTTGAAGATAGAAGATTTGTTGACCTGGTTGAAATCATTGCAGTCATATTTACTAATCCAGTCATAATTTCAGCAAGTGAGTCCCTTTTGAGGCCAAAAATCCAAGATTTCAGTGAAAACTTTCCAAAAAAGTACTTAGGACGTTCTTGCTGGGAGCCCTTCAATTAACACTTCAACATGAGCAACAAAACAACAAAATTTGATGTAAACTCAAGTGTTAACTCGTTTATGTGACTGCAGCCAATGCACAGTTAAGTTTCTTGTCTAAGGAAACAACACAGTGGCAGTGGCAAAGCTCCAACACTGACTTCCAATTGAAAGCCCTTATGCACCTCCACAACTGCATGCAAAGAAGATAGTTATAGCATCTTTACCTTGGCAAAGGACTCATAAACCAGGACTGTTCTGGAACCTGTCGAGGAATCTGATTGGTTCTCACAGGATCCTCATAAGGCTGAAATGAAACATTTCCAAATTATTAAGAAATGTGCAATGGCATGGTTTACCCCAGGATTACATTTTCTGCTACCCATTTATACACCTGGGTAGAGAGAGACAACCTGGAGCAAATTTTCTTGTCTAAGAATGGAACACAATGACACTGTACCATGTTGTGGTGCAATTTTGTCCTTGGTGCAAATTTTCTTTTCTTTTGTTTAAAACTCATTATCATACATTTCCACACCCAAAAACAAAGGAAAATAAAATTTGCACCAATAAGAAAAAATTGCACCACAACATATACACCTGGATGGAGAGAGACAATGTGGAGCAGAGTTTGTTGTCTAACAAAACAACACAATAACGAAGACCAGTGCTTGAACCACTGTTACTAAACTTCAGCTTCCCAACCACTAGTCCACCACATCAACATAAAACATGGCAAAGTTAATAGTTATATTCTACTTAACCCATTCACTCCAGGGCGCGACAAAAGCGCTGTCCGATAGCCCGGGGCTAGTGAAGCGACCTGTCGGGCTAGTGTCTTTTTGTCAGAGTTTGCCCGACGGGCAAGCAATATTTGTTGCCTTTTCTCATCATTAAGTTAAGAATTAAAATAAGAAGTGTGTAATAAATAGTTCTCTAGTGAAAGTGAATGCGAGGAACATTTTAAAAATGTAAGAAAATATCAACGGCGAACAAAAGAAATGGAATTGAATGATGCGTTTTCGTAAATAATTATAATGTACAGTTGCGGCCGTAATTGTGTTCTCACTCCTCTGCTTTTAGGTCTTTAAAATCGCTGTTGTTTTCATTGTATTAAGTTCAAAGTAAACCAGTTAGGATCTTTCTTGTCGATTAAGACCGTTTTTTTTAAACAAGCTAGACAACTTGAACATTTGCCGACACAGTCGTTGCGTTAATTAATCGCTGTGGCTAAATGCCCGGCAGCCGGGCACGGTCTCAAATAGACTAAATGCCCGGCAGTCAGAAATGTTCACAAAATTTTAACTGAAAGGTTCTTTCAAACCTTTTGAGAGTATTCGATGTTCGTTTAGAACTGTCAAGCGCTTCCAAAAATTATTTTGCTTTTCCAGTTGACGAAATATTCAAGCTTGGGCATACCATAAGATCGCCATGTTCTCGACACTTAGAAAATTTTTGCTGAGACTCGCAGTCAGAAATTTTCACAGAATTTCGACTGAACGTCTCACTCAAACCTCTTAAGAGTATTCAAACTTCGTTAAGAAATGTCAAGCGATTCCCAAAATTATTTTGATTTTCCTGTTGACGAAATATCCAATCTTGAGCATACTATAAGATCGCTATGTTCTTCAGACTGCCGGGCACGGCCTCGAATAGACTAAATGCCCGGCAGTTTAAAATGCTGATTTCAGAGAATTTTTAAGGCCGGTTTACGTTAAAATCAAGTCTAATATTAACCGGGTGGATCTATCGTCGTGTTGTAGCCTATTTTCCAGCAGGGTATTATAAAGGGCTATGTACGACATGTACACAGGCTGCATAATAGTGTTCGTGACAGTCGTCAGTGTGGTGGTGTGACTGCTGTAGCCAAGTACTACCGCAGGCCCGCTAAACCAGCTTGACGTTTCACGTTGCTGTAAAAACTGGCGGGAAATATCACAACACGTGAGGTCAGGAATTGTCTAGAAAGAGCCTTTCAGTGAAAATTCTATGAAAAATTCTCACTGCCGGGCATTTAGCCTATTTGAGACCGTGCCCGGCAGTCTGAGCAGAAATTTTCTAAGTGTCGAGAACAGAGCGATCTTATAGTATGCTCAAACTTGGATATTTCGTCAACTGGAAAATCAAAATAATTTTGGGAATCGCTTGACATTTCTAAACGAACTTTGAATACTCTTAAGAGGTTTGAGTGAGACGTTCAGTCAAAATTCTGTGAAACTTTCTGACTGCGAGTCTCAGCAAAAATTTTCTAAGTGTCGAGAACATAGCAATCTTATGGTATGCCTAAGCTTGGATATTTCGTCAACTGGAAAAGCAAAATAATTTTTGGAAGCGATTGACATTTCTAAACGAACATCGAATACTCTCTAAAGGTTTGAAAAAGCCTTTCAGTGAAAATTTTGTGAAAATTTCTGACTGCCGGGCATTTAGTCTATTTTTGTTTTTCCCACGAACGGCAAATATTTTTGCCGTCTGCCATTTGCCATTTCCATGGGAAAGTGAGTAGTTTCACGTTTCTCAAACTCATGAACATATGAACTAACTTCAATTTTTCTAGTGGATTTATTTTACGATTCGAGAAAAAATAAGGATAATAAACTGCAAGCTGCCGTTTGCCGTGTACGCGTAGAACACCGTGCGTAATTTAATCTCTTGATACTCGCAAGCAAGTCACGTAATATAAAATGTGTTATTTTTGTTGTATCAAACTTCCGAAAGGGCTTGCAAGATATTTTACGTTATCCAAAGGCGAAAGATTTCGAATAAGAGTACTAGTTTCATTGATCAATCGAGCATAACTTTCATAACCAGCGCAAAAATAAGTTTTTCTCGTAATTTATAATTTATTCCGCAACATTCGCCGTCGGGAGCGAACATAGTTGGAGATTTTTTGCCTCTTGGTGTAATATTCATCCCTTGTTTAAATTTGTTTGTTTTTAATAATTAATTTACTTTTGGGCTAGCTCTTCAGAGCTCCGGGCTAGTAAACTAAAGTAGCAGCTTGCCCGAAGGGCAAGCTGATTTTTTCATTTTCATCCCACCCTGCACTCCTGAGAATTTTTACGTTTTTGAGCGACTTCCTGCATACACACGCCCCCATAGGCTTTCGTGACTTCATATTTGAAGTTACCATTGAAAGTGCTGCTGTTCTAAAACACTGAAGGCTTGAGTTTACTGGAAACGTCATTCTGACGTTGTGATTTTGCTTTGTTGAATTCCAATAAAGTCTTCAATATGGTGTTTCTGCAATTTTTGGTAAGTCCACAGCCATTTTTCATCTTTAGTAGCTGCCTGATGAGCATCATTAAGCTTGGAGGTAGTTCAGAGTCCACTTTCTCAACGAAGCGAGTTAGGTGTTGCACTTCGTTTACGAATTTAGCTCGTTGCTCGTTGAACTGGAAAAATGGCCGCCAGGAATCGAAGTAGCTTTGGGACTCGACTCTGGATGAATTTCTAGACCTACCGCGGCATATTTTGGAAGTTACGACCACAGGAGAACACAACAAGCGCGAAATTTCGGCGGTGGGTCAGAGTGGCTGTGGACTTAGTATATATATGAAATGTGTGGAGGACGGAAGGAACGCTGTCAAAAAATCTCGTTATTTTTCTATGTTAAAAACGGTCATTTTTGTTATTGTCCAAATTCAAACGCTGATATTCTGCAAAAATCGCTGACTTTTTTGTGTTTATTGGGTATCTCAATTTGAGGGACTTTCTAGTCAATGTTCACAACTGCTAGTTAGGGCAATGTTCGCGCGATTGAGAAAGTTTTAAAGCAGTGGAGTCTTGTACGGCCGGTTTTGGCCGGTGTAGGAGCGAATGGGTTAAAGGGAAAATAAAATTCAGTGTAGTTGATAACAAATTATTATTAATTAACGATTCACAAAAAAATGATAGAATTAGAAACAATATCATATTTTGTCAAAACTAATTTAGTTACTGAACATCTTTCATGATCTCTCCATGTTTGGATTGCATGACGTCATGCTACAAGAGATGCATGTACCAGTACTCACCATTTTTCGGTATCCAAAGTAATAGCCAAGGAAAATCAGAGGAGTTGAAATCCCAAGCCACATACAGAGTAAAGCAAGCATGGTGGTAAAAGGAATCTGTACATAATACATACACAATATAATAATCAGCAGGGTTTTTTAGCATGATCATCTTTGGTTACCAGTGGAATGAACAAAGGAAACACATTTAGAAGAACAGATAAGAACTTCAAGAAAATAAATGAATAAATAAAATAGGAATTTCAGTGGAATCCGTGAGGTAGCTCTTACTTCCACTGTTTTTTAATCAAGTTGGAATTTGGAAATGTTGGTTTTTGTGAAAGGAGGAAAACTGGAGTACCCGGAGAAAAACCCTCGGAGCAAGGAAGAGAACCAACAACAAACTCACCCACAAATTTGCCCCACATATGGCATCACCTGCAGGAATCAAACCCAGGTCACACTGGTACAGTGTAGGAGGCAATTGTGCTTACTACTGCACCTTCCATGCTTCCAAAAAAATGTGAATAGCCTCTACTCTCGGGGTGTGACTCATCTACGAGTGTAGTATAGCCACTGGTGTTTACAGTACAAAAGTAAATGTCATGAATTAAAATCATTCTCAAAAGACTTACCGCTCCAGATGAGTGTTGTCCCCCATATAAAGAAGTTCAAAATGAAGCAAAGTATGGAAACAGCTCCAGGATACAACGTAGCTGTCTATAAACCAAGACAAAATTACACTCCTCTTACTAAACACCACTTGTAGCAATACATTATTAAAGGTTTTAATTCTATCATAGCATATATTTTGTATCTCAAATATTCACTGTTCAATGACAGTCCTTTTTAAGACTGAATATCACTCTGGATTTAAACATTTCCTTTTAATGTATTTAGCCTTTTATATAACTGTAATTAGTATAGTTATTTATACATTTTTTTGCCTTTTATATAATTGTAATTAGTATATTAATTTTACACGTACATATTTTGAACGAGCTTGATTGTAAGCTCCTAGGCGTTACATGTCTAAATAAACTATTGTATTGTATTGTCAGTAATAATCTTGACATTACTGTTTGCATTTAAAGATTTGAGCCAAGACGTTCTTAACAAAATGTCACATTTTTGGCTTGAAAAGAACTCTTTTGTCAGAAAAAATAATGATTGACTTGTGTTGAAATACAGTCAACTTGAAACAAATACAGTTCAGGGTTCGACATCTGGTCAGCTGAGTCACTAGCCACCGGGCTAGTGATCTTTGAAATCTACTAGCCCGAAACACAACTTTGTAGCCCAGCTCATTTTCCTTCTCAGGCTCTATTACGTCACTTAATTTATTATCCACTTTGCCCTTACAATATGAAAAGAAAGACCCTGAATTGCAACAGTTACTGCGTTTGTTTTGTATTACTCAGTTAACATTGTCATTAAAACATCAATGTCAGCAACTTGTATGCGTCCTCTTCTTGGTCTCTCTTGAAACTTATCATCATTCTCCAACTCATCGTCAGTATAATAGTCAGATAGATCCCCATCATCAGCTGCAGCATCAATTTCATCATCTTTGACGTCATCAGATGGACCAGGAACAGCTGCCTGTACTAACTTTGCTTCATCAGGTGTATCTTGATCATCAGGAATTACTTCAGGTCCATCCTCTTCCTCTCTCCTAGACCTAGACCTCTTGTCATTAAAGTATGGCATTATCTTCTTTTGCAACCAAACATCAATTGCAGGTTGGGGTTCAAAGTCCTTCACCTCTGGACAGTCAAGTTTGATGATCATCAGTGTGAGATCTGAAACACTGTCATCTGTAATTCTGCTTCTCCAGACAGTTTTGATGATTTTCATCAGGGAGAACCCTCTCTCTGCTTCTGCTGAACTTGCAGGTAGTGACAGCAGTAGATCCATCAAAGCAAGAACAGATGGGCATTTATCTCTACGATCATCATTGACCTGCGAACTGGAATGATCGTATTTCCTGTATTTTTGTTGTTGATGACGTGATACTCTAGCCAGGCAAAACTAATTTCCATGAAGGATTAAACCCTCTTTTGCGTTTTTCATTTTCGTACCTTTTACTTTTTTCCACTTCACTTTCCGCCTTCGCCTTTTTGCTTGGCGGTGGTTTGTAGTTAGAGAGAAAACGCTCCATCTTCTCTACAATCGCTACAAGTGCGAGGCATTTCAACACGCGTAAGGAGAGGACTGAGGAGTACATTTACCAAGAAGCGTAGGGTCTGGGTCCCAGTTGTATTTACCATCGACACGCAAGAGCCAAGAAGAACGCCATAGAATGGTCGTTTTATACTTTCTTTATTATTATTATCCTTATAGCTTTACGTTTTTGTCCTCGTAAATAACTATGGACTTGAAAGAATCAAATTAAATATTAATTCTTTGAATTTTCTACTAGCCCGCGGGCTAGTAAACGGGAAATTTTACTAGCCCGAGCTAATTTTCACTAGCATCGGGCTACCGGGCTAGCGGAGATGTCGAACCCTGCAGTTAGGGCAAAACAATTCACATTGGGCTGCAACAAACTAAACTGTAGGTAACTTTTCAGGATAAATTTCCATTTCACTGGAAATTGCAGGATTTCCTGACCCTGTTGAAACTCTTCCAATGACATTTACATGTTCCAATTGAAGACGTCGGAGCATGTCCAACCTATGTCGAATTTGAGACCTTTTTTTTTCTTCGCGCTCATTTTGCCTCATTTTTGGCATGTGATCTACAAATTAATTGCAAAACATTGTTCAGAATTTTTTTTATACTGTAGTTTCCGTCATTTTAGAGAAATAACGTATGCAAAAAACAAAAATTAACTAAACTCCCTGTCTTTCCGTTGAATCCCGCTCGAGAAAATTAATCCCAAAGTTTACCCGAATTTCTCGATTTTATGCCGAGGTTTTTTCACTCCAGATGGCCAAGTTTGGGCCCGTGCCGCTAAATCCCGCTCAAGAAAAATTTATCCCAAAGTTCATTCCCTCAAAATCGCTTCATTTTTATCGCCGATGGTTAGCAAAGGTGTCGCAAAGCATGTCGGGATATTAATGGCGACATCGAGCACGGAATGTCCACTGAAACAAAATATGGAAAATATTATAAGTCTCGAAGCACTTCGGATATCGGGCATTTCGACTACGGCACGGGATGGCAAATGGGCCACAACTCACAACGCTGCCCCTTTTCTGATCCGAAGTGACTCCAGACTTTCCCGCCGGCTCCGTCTTGCCAACCAACGTCTATTTTCACCTCGAGCGCGAAATGGCGATTTAGACACAAGGTGGGACAAGAAACACGACTCGTTTCTTTGAGAGGTGCTAGAGACTTATGGATTTCAGGACTTAATGATGTCCTTCCATCACCGGACGGGCCTCAAACATACACACGCTACGGACGATGTGTTAACCGAAGTGAACTTGCGATCGATAAGCGAGCCAGGCGCGCGTAAATAGCGGTATTTTTGTTCAGGTTGTTGGCACTGGTCAAGAGCATTGCGGTCGCATAGTCTCACGGCCAATCTGCTTTTAATGGCGTCGTTTTGGAGTATGTTTCGTACAGTTTTGGAACGAACTACGCTCGGATGTACAGTCAAATCACTAGAGGGCCAGAACTCATCTTTCTTCAGGTAGTTTAGTTTAGTTAATTTCACTTTTTATATACGTTTTTCTCTCTAAAATGACGGAAAAACCAACATACAAATTTCTGAACAATGTTTTGAAGTTAATTTGTAGGTCACATGCCAAAAATGAGGCAAAATACGCGCGAAATGACAAAAAAAGGTCTGAAATTCGACATAGGTTGGTAATGCTCCGGACGCTTCATGTCTCAACGCCTGACCAAATTAGCATTTGTATTATGAACGCTAATTAGGTTAGCCTGTGGTTACTTGAAGACATCGGAGCATGTCCAACCTATGTCGAATTTGAGACCTTTTTTTTTTCACGCCCATTTTGCCTCATTTTTGGCATGTGATCTACAAATTAATTGCAAAACATTGTTCAGAATTTTTTTATACTGTAGTTTCCGTCGTTTCAGAGAAATAACGTATGCAAAAAACAAAATTAACTAAACTCCCTGTCTTTCCATTGAATCCCGCTCGAGAAAATGAATCCCAAAGTTTACCCGAATTTCTTGATTTTATGCCGAGGTTTTTTCACTCCAGATGGCCAAGTTTGGGCCCGTACCGCTAAATCCCGCTCAAGAAAAATTTATCCCAAAGTTCATTCCCTCAAAATCGCTTCATTTTTATCGCCGATGGTTAGCAAAGGTGTCGCAAAGCATGTCGGGATATTAATGGCGACATCGAGCACGGAATGTCCACTGAAACAAAATATGGAAAATATTATAAGTCTCGAAGCACTTCGGATATCGGGCATTTCGACTACGGCACGGGATGGCAAATGGGCCACAACTCACAACGCTGCCCCTTTTCTGATCCGAAGTGACTCCAGACTTTCCCGCCGTCTCCGTCTTGCCAACCAACGTCTATTTTCACCTCGAGCGCGAAATGGCGATTTAGACACAAGGTGGGACAAGAAACACGACTCGTTTCTTTGAGAGGTGCTAGAGACTTACGGATTTCAGGACTTAATGATGTCCTTCCATCACCGGACGGGCCTCAAACATACACACGCTACGGACGATGTGTTAACCGAAGCAAACTCGCGATCGATAAGCGAGCCAGGCGCGCGTAAATAGCGGTATTTTTGTTCAGGTTGTTGGCACTGGTCAAGAGCATTGCGGTCGCATAGTCTCACGGCCAATCTGCTTTTAATGGCGTCGTTTTGGAGTATGTTTCGTACAGTTTTGGAACGAACTACGCTCGGATGTACAGTCAAATCACTAGAGGGCCAGAACTCATCTTTCTTCAGGTAGTTTAGTTTAGTTAATTTCACTTTTTATATACGTTTTTCTCTCTAAAATGACGGAAAAACCAACATACAAATTTCTGAACAATGTTTTGAAGTTAATTTGTAGGTCACATGCCAAAAATGAGGCAAAATACGCGCGAAATGACAAAAAAAGGTCTGAAATTCGACATAGGTTGGTAATGCTCCGGACGCTTCATGTCTCAACGCCTGACCAAATTAGCATTTGTATTATGAACGCTAATTAGGTTAGCCTGTGGTTACTTGAAGACATCGGAGCATGTCCAACCTATGTCGAATTTGAGACCTTTTTTTTTTCACGCCCATTTTGCCTCATTTTTGGCATGTGATCTACAAATTAATTGCAAAACATTGTTCAGAATTTTTTTATACTGTAGTTTCCGTCGTTTCAGAGAAATAACGTATGCAAAAAACAAAAATTAACTAAACTCCCTGTCTTTCCATTGAATCCCGCTCGAGAAAATGAATCCCAAAGTTTACCCGAATTTCTTGATTTTATGCCGAGGTTTTTTCACTCCAGATGGCCAAGTTTGGGCCCGTACCGCTAAATCCCGCTCAAGAAAAATTTATCCAAAGTTCATTCCCTCAAAATCGCTTCATTTTTATCGCCGATGGTTAGCAAAGGTGTCGCAAAGCATGTCGGGATATTAATGGCGACATCGAGCACGGAATGTCCACTGAAACAAAATATGGAAAATATTATAAGTCTCGAAGCACTTCGGATATCGGGCATTTCGACTACGGCACGGGATGGCAAATGGGCCACAACTCACAACGCTGCCCCTTTTCTGATCCGAAGTGACTCCAGACTTTCCCGCCGTCTCCGTCTTGCCAACCAACGTCTATTTTCACCTCGAGCGCGAAATGGCGATTTAGACACAAGGTGGGACAAGAAACACGACTCGTTTCTTTGAGAGGTGCTAGAGACTTACGGATTTCAGGACTTAATGATGTCCTTCCATCACCGGACGGGCCTCAAACATACACACGCTACGGACGATGTGTTAACCGAAGCAAACTCGCGATCGATAAGCGAGCCAGGCGCGCGTAAATAGCGGTATTTTTGTTCAGGTTGTTGGCACTGGTCAAGAGCATTGCGGTCACATAGTCTCAAGGCCAATCTGCTTTTAATGGCATCGTTTTGGAGTACGTTGCGTACAGTTTTGGAACGAACTACGCTCGGATGTATGGTCAAATCACTAGAAGGCCAGAACTCATCTTTCTTCAGGTAGTTTAGTTTAGTTAATTTCACTTTTTATATACGTTTTTCTCTCTAAAATGACGGGAAAACCAGCATACAAATTTCTGAACGATGTTTTGAAGTTAATTTGTAGGTCACATGCCAAAAATGAGGCAAAATACGCGCGAAAAGACAAAAAAAGGTCTGAAATTCGACATAGGTTGGTAATGCTCCGGACGCTTCAATTATTACTTTGACAAGAGAATGATTTTTGTGACTTAAAACTCAAGATTTTAGAGAGGCAAAGGCACTACATCACTGACTTCAAAATTATTGATTGAGTGCGGGTATGTGTATGGTGTTCATTACACTCTACACGCTACTGAGTTCTGAGTCATATATTTATCTATACTGACTGAAAGCAGAAAGCAGATGAAATAAAAATGTGAGAGTGGGTTATTTGTGGTGTCCTTTAAATCGCTGCAGGATTTCCTGAACTGTATAAAGCAATATCTACGAAATAAATGAAATGAAAACAGCCCTTTCGAATACTTGAGCGTAACAATTAGCACTATCCAGAGCCTAATATCGATGCACCAAGCACCTTCAACACAAATTTAACCTGATTTTTACTCATTTCAAAATGCACATTAAAGGAGCTTTTGATTTCTATCTTCTTTCAGTGACTACGTTAAATTCCTGCGACATTATTCACATGTAAATGACTACTTATCGTTGTCCAAAATGGAGAACGCTGACACAATATTCACTAAAGAAAGCTTTTGTGTAGTACATTACTTAGAACATAATAGCATAAAAACATTACTCCAAGAATGAACGCTAACTAAACTGTCTTTTTGTTATCAAACCTTTTCATCCCCTTCTTTTTAGTCCGTCAAAAAAAGAGCATTTTAACTACTGAATGCCGAGTCCAATGCCGCCATCTTGTTTAGTGCACCGTCACGTACCAAAACAAGGTTTAGAGCACTAGTGCACCGGGTGCACTAGTGCACCGAGTGCACAAGTGAACCGGTGCAACCTGAGTGCACTGGTGCACTAGTGCACCGGTGCACTTGGTGCACTTGTGCACCGGTGCATTTGTGTAACAGTCTTCGGGAGCAATACCATACACATAGCCGTATGTCACAATGCATTAGCAGAGCTGTACATCAATTCTCATCACCTGTCTGTTTGACAATGCATTGACAATGTTAGGAGAAATTAGATAATGACATTCAGAAGATTACCAGCAATGCAGACTTCTTCCAGTTTTGACCTTTGCAAGTCTTGTAAAGTCGAGCAGCAAAATAGCCAGCAAAAACCCTTGAGAGAAAAACAACAAGGAGGCATAATTAGCAAAGAGAATTAATTGCTATAATATATTATATGGCTGTACTGGTCCACAATGAAAAGGGGCATTCTGATTGGTTCCCGAGGGGTCTAAATGTTTGCCATGTGGACCACTCACGAATTGTGATACCGAATTGTGGTTTCAAAAACATTTTCAAAAGAAAACTGTTTTGTATAAGTTACATGTAGAAACTTTTTCCTAGTAGGGTCTTTCTCATAAAACTTTTGCAAAAAATGGAATGGAAAAATAACCTACCTAACTTTTATCTTTGAAGCATACATATTTGCCAAAAAGAGTTATGCTTTGCTGTCAGCAAATTTGTAAAAAAGCCATGAAATAATATAAACTTTATTGAGCCGGCTTGTTCAGTGGTTTTCATGATTTTTATGATTTCTCTTGTGTGACATGACATTTAGTATGAAAAAAATCCATCACCAATCATACAGAAACAGCTGACTTTGTTGAGCTGATGCAAATTTTAACTTTCAGATCTGTAGGTTTTCAAAGTGTTTTTTAGCTGTACTCACCCCATGAATACATAAAGAAATATAATGGCTGTCACAAGACTTCCTCTACTGGCAGGAGACAACATTCCCAGCATGGCAAACACTGTAAACAAGTACAAAATAAATTATTAAGTATAGAAATTCAAGACAGGTTAATATCAAACCATTTGAACATTAAATAATGAACTTTATTGTATAAACTTCAGTGAAATACAAGCTATTGGTCAAGTACAAGTATAATTGACACATCTTAGGATCCTACCCTGAAATCTTCAGACATATTTAGAATTATTTGGAAAATGATCGTAAACAATCATACAACCTTTGGATGGTATTCGGAGAATTTCCATTGCTTTAAACATTGTAATTAGTGTGGCCACTTTTTACCTCCACTCATAATGAGCACCCAAACCTAATGCGGCCACTTGTTACCTCCACTCATAATGAGCACCCAACCCTAATGCAACCACTTGTTACCTCCACTCATTATGACCACCCAACCCTAATGCAGCCACTCGTTACCTCCACTCATTATGACCTCCCAACCCTAATGCGGCCACTTGTTACCTCCACTCATTATGACCACCCAACCATAATGCAACCACTTGTTACCTCCACTCATTATGACCTCCCAACCCTAATGCGGCCACTCGTTACCTCCACTCATTATGACCTCCCAACCCTAATGCAACCACTCGTTACCTCCACTCATTATGACCTCCCAACCCTAATGTGGCCACTTGTTACCTCCACTCATTATGACCACCCAACCCTAATGCGGCCACTTGTTACCTCCACTCATTATGACCACCCAACCCTAATGTGGCCACTTGTTACCTCCACTCATTATGACCACCCAACCCTAATGTGGCCACTTGTTACCTCCACTCATTATGACCTCCCAACCCTAATGCGGCCACTCGTTACCTCCACTCATTATGACCACCCAACCCTAATGTGGCCACTTGTTACCTCCACTCATTATGACCACCCAACCCTAATGCAACCACTTGTTACCTCCACTCATTATGACCTCCCAACCCTAATGCGGCCACTCGTTACCTCCACTCATTATGACCTCCCAACCCTAATGTGGCCACTTGTTACCTCCACTCATTATGACCACCCAACCCTAATGCAACCACTCGTTACCTCCACTCATTATGACCTCCCAACCCTAAAGCGGCCACTTGTTACCTCCACTCATTATGACCTCCCAACCCTAATGCAACCACTCGTTACCTCCACTCATTATGACCTCCCAACCCTAATGCAGCCACTTGTTACCTCCTCTCATTATGACCTCCCAACCCTAATGCAACCACTTGTTACCTCCACTCATTATGACCTCCCAACCCTAATGTGGCCACTTGTTACCTCCACTCATTATGACCACCCAACCCTAATGCAACCACTCGTTACCTCCACTCATTATGACCTCCCAACCCTAATGCAGCCACTTGTTACCTCCACTCATTATGACCTCCCAACCCTAATGCAGCCACTTGTTACCTCCACTCATTATGACCTGCCAACCCTAATGCGGCCACTTGTTACCTCCACTCATTATGACCTCCCAACCCTAATGCAACCACTCGTTACCTCCACTCATTATGACCTCCCAACCCTAATGCAACCACTTGTTACCTCCACTCATTATGACCTCCCAACCCTAATGTGGCCACTTGTTACCTCCACTCATTATGACCACCCAACCCTAATGCAACCACTTGTTACCTCCACTCATTATGACCTCCCAACCCTAATGCAACCACTTGTTACCTCCACTCATTATGACCTCCCAACCCTAATGCGGCCACTTGTTACCTTCACTCATTATGACCTCCCAACCCTAATGTGGCCACTTGTTACCTCCACTCATTATGACCTCCCAACCCTAATGCGGCCACTTGTTACCTCCACTCATTATGACCTCCCAACCCTAATGTGGCCACTTGTTACCTCCACTCATTATGACCTCCCAACCCTAATGCAGTCACTTGTTACCTCCACTCATTATGACCTCCCAACCCTAATGTGGCCACTTGTTACCTCCACTCATTATGACCACCCAACCCTAATGCAGCCACTTGTTACCTCCACTCATTATGACCTCCCAACCCTAATGTGGCCACTCGTTACCTCCACTCATTATGACCACCCAACCCTAATGCAGCCTTATGTTTAAGTACTGCTGGTGGGCTCTTCTTAGTACATGTACTTACCCAAAGTGATGAGAACCATACAAAACATCTGCACCCCTGACCCCACAAATGCCGTCAGTAGCCACGCCCGCTTGGGAGGTCTAAACACATCCCCATGGACTAACTTCCAGCCTGTCTCTTCCATAGTATCCTCCTGTAAAAAAAAAAAACGTGAATCAAGAGTTCATAAAATTTTTCATCTTTCCAGCACAGCATAATTTCTGGTTGTCTCTATATTCATTAGACTAACTTACCATATCATCTTCCTGGTTGTATCGAGCAATGTCACGTCGTAAAGTTCTGATCATTATCATGGATACAATGCCTGAAGGGCAAACATGTTAACATGATGAAAAACAAAATATACACATACACAGGAGAATTAATTTAGAGGAAAGCCAGTGTCCAGCAGTACAACAAAATCACAGCAACCCAATCTACAGTACAGTTTAGGAAAATTGATTTCTTACAGTCCTAATAGTGATCAATTAGTTCCTAATTTCACCTTGCAATATCACTACATTACCAAACATTCAGATTATGAGAATAAAGGAAATGATCAAATTGCCTTGATACTGAAACAACTTCTCCTAATTAGTATCGTAACAAATTCACAGATACTAGAGAAGAGAATTTGCATGTTAACGTTGGGAAATAAGAACTGATGCCGACTACGTTGTACTCATTTTATAAAGATGATCACTTATTAAAGTAACTCAAGATGGAGAAGTTAAGTAAATTATTATTCTTATTGCAAATTGGGATTTTTCAGGGTAGTCTTGGATATGTATGAAGTATTTAAAATGAAAGGCAACTACATGTAATTTAAACTTACCAGAGAGAAAAAGGACAATCACTACAGAGTTGACGATTGCAAACCAGTGGATTTGGACATCACTCATGGCTAAATAAGTGTCCCATCTGGATGCCCACACAATATCACTGGCCTGCATCACAAGTTAAATCAATGGTTTTAGTCTTTGGATTAAAGTTAGTGCATCAATTCCCAATAAAGTTCATTCAATATTTAATACTGGAACCATCAATGGAAACAAATGAAAACCATCACTGGAACCATCATTGGCGGAAACACAAAACAGTTCAAGTAATCTAGAGTTTGAGTTATTAAAGGTTAAATTCTGTAACAAAGTGAAGAATGTCAAACTAAATGTCCTTTGAGTTAGTGTGAGGTTGGAGTTGTATGGATTTTGAGTTACCAAGATTCTATTGTAGTTCTAAAGCCAAGATTAAGCAGGAATAACAACACACAATGAGAAATGATTGAGAGTGATGATTCATGAGTAACTGATCAACAATCTTATTTTCGGGGACTTCTCCACTTTTAGAATGCAGGTTGGGCATAGAAACCCTGGACAAGGCCACCAAAATATTCCAACAATCCTGCAGTATTTAGTGTCACATAAAACAAGATGAAATGTCTGTGTTTCGTTTGAACAACAGTGTAACAGATTGTAAGAAAATAAACATGGCTGTTAATCACTGGCAATAGCTTTAAAAAGGTCATTTCATCATGTGTCACAGACAAAATGCTCCATGATTGTTGGAGTATTTTGAAGCCTTGTCCAGGGGGATCCATCCACCATTCTGATTACAGAGAAGGTCCTGGGGACAAGCTTGATTGACTGAAGAATGATTAATTTTATACATTCATTGATATTTTTTAGAAAATTTGAGAAGATGCAAAGACAATGAGTCCACAAAAGTCAACAAGAGCATGCAAAAGTTGATAGATAAAGCCTTAGTCTAAAGTCTTTTGATCACACTAAAAAACATGTCCACTGGAATAATATGTTAACTAATGTAAGGGTTGTGTAGTAGCATGTTGTTACAGATGTTAACAAGAAGCATTTACCAGTAAAATGTTTGCTTACCTCCCATTTTACTTCATAAGTGTAAACCACAGTGTTCTCCTCTGTAAATACATCAATTCAAGTATGTATATTGTTGTGAATTAGAAGTCATTTTCATTATAATTGCTACAAAGCTGCACAAAATTAATGTAACATTCAAATCTCTGTGGTAGGGTCTTACTGTGCAGCTGCAAAAACCGTGAGCACTTTGATTTTGACATGCCAGTATCCATTGTGTGGCTACCAATCAGATACAAAATGACACCGCAAAAGAAGTAAACAAACGGTTAGTCACGAAACCATTCTTGCCTTTTTTCAAGGTAAAAACTGTCTTCCCCTTATAGTTTTTTCATTTGTAGTTTACCTTTATTATCTGTGTAAGCCTAGTGGAAATGTTGGCTTTCAGTTTTTAAAAGTTGACAAATGTTCTGCGCCTTTCAAAAGCCGTAAGAGGTTTCTTATTTCTTACCTGCCCCTGACACTTTAACTCAATTGCTTAATTTTGTTATTAACTTTAAGTCCCTTTATTATCTAGTATTTAGCCATAGTTTTAAGTCTCTTGGGTAGGTGCCTCACATGGGGCTTCATGTCCCTTTGGTCCATCTTATTTTGTAATTTTGTATCCAATAAAAGTGATAAAAAAATACACAAGTAACGATCTGGATGGGTTCAAAAAGTCATTAGATTCAAATGGTAAAAGTAAAGTCGCGCACACGAGCCAGAAGGCTCACAACGGCCGGAGCTTAAACCCGGTTTTTTGTAGCATGAAGCGACTAGGAATATTGCTACTCCCCCCTGGATGGGATGCTAGTCCATCGCAGGGTTACCCCCAGCATTTTTTTGTCGCCGGTACCCATTTATACACCTGGGTGGTGAGAGACATGGTGGAGTAAAGTTTCTTGTCTAAGGAAACAACACGACGGCAGAGACCAGGCTTCGAACCATCGACCTTCAGGTTGAAAGTCCGACGCACTAACCACTAGACCACCGTGGACAGACTGCAAATCACAGTAGTTGCTAAAAAAATATATATATATCTGTGTCGTAACTGTTCATCAGTAGGATGCCTAAAATGTGTGCAATTCTTCAATTGGTTTCGGCTCCATTAAATCCTATACCAACCGCAGAACATTTTAGGAGGAGCCACCCACAATGTGAGCACAGTCACGGACAACACAAATAAGTAAGGAAAACAATGCAAAGTGAAATTAAGATGTTATTTAACGAACTAAATGCACACGTCAATTAAACAAACAAATAATGCACGCGCACAAATAATGCACCAACAATGCACGCGCACAAATAATTAAATTAAAGAAATAAAAACGCACGCGTACATGTGCCCAGATACAACTGAAATACAAATCTTACTACTAAATACGTAATGTAAGGATACGATGTTGCAATTCAAGCCTGGATTGCTAATCTCATCTCACGCGGGGCTGCACCATACTTCTCTACGATAAGACCATGGCGACTGGAGAATTTATTAAATGATTTCCGAAATTAGAACTTAATGACAGAGAAGTATGGTGCAGCAGCAGGTATAGGATTTAATGGAGCCGAAACCAATTGTAGAATTGCACACATTTTAGGCATCCTACTGATGAACAGTTACGACACAGATATATATAATTTATATATATTTTTAGCAACTACTGTGATTTGCAGTCTGTCCATTTAAAATGTCTGTGATGGTTAAGGGAGGACTGAAACCAATCTTCATGTGAATAGACTGATATGTAAAAGACAATACCACAGCACCAAACATAAAAAGTATTTACTTTCAAATCACAGTAGGCACATAGACTTACTCTCAGGTGTGATTATTTGTCCAGATGGTTTTTCAGATGTAAAAGAACATTCGTTACTATCTGTTTCAGTTGATACTGCATCTCTTGCAATGCTGCAATTCAAAACAATCTTTTATTACCACAATTAACACTTCTTTGAAGTGTTCTTATCATAAGGCAGTAAAGAAGAAATTTCTTATTACAATCTGGGACACTGATTCACAGAACTTTGACACTTTAAAATAACAGTTCTTAGTTAGACATCAGTATTTACTTGCTATCCTCTCCCTCTCACCCCCTCCCTTCCCTTGCTGTCTCTCCCCCCAACTCCCTCCCTTCTTCTCTCTGCATTGGCAGTCACTGCTCTGCTAAAAATACAACACTTTGGTCTAATTTCTTAGCACACTCAAGTTTTTGCTCAATACATGTAACACATTGTACAACCAACAGGCAGCCAACAGCTGTCTGATCCTTTTGTTGGTAAACTGTCAGCAAACAGAATAAAAAAGACACCTGGCTGTAAAGTCCATCTGTAGAGTGTTAGTCACTTGACAGTCAACCAAATAATGGTCAAACCAACCTTGTTGAAGGCTCAAAGCTCACCAGCTTATGGGTGACCATGTGGTTATGTCTGCTTGCAAATGTTGAACAATGCAAAAAGGGAGGTATCTGCTCTAAGATATTTGACTGTATGCTGGTCACCTGACAGTCTAATGTTTAATGTTTACCAGCCATTCATCAACCAACAGAAAACAAGCAACAGATTACCGATAACACATAACAGATCTTATACCTTTGTGTTTCCACTTCAAATCCAACAACACGGAAGGTGTCACTACAAGAAAAAAAACTCATGTCTTCAACAAGCATTTTTAAAAGCAAATTAAAGTTTAAAAAAAAATGGTGGAAGAGCTTGGTCAAAAAATGGCATTTCAGTTCATTTTTTGTTGATTTTTTTTTTATTATGTTTGCTTGGGGATACATCTGATTTTTGGCATGTGGACATTATTAAGGCTACTGTGTATTTATTTTCTTGTCAAAACCTACATACCTACAGATCAGCCAAAACATAAAGGGCATGTTTTTGGAACATATTCTGGTCATACTGAAGTCAGAATACACTAACAAAACTATGTTGTTTACATTCTCACACACAAAAAGTTTTCCAGGTTCAGTGGAGTCTTTGTTCCATATTTTATGAGACAGATAGGTGCAATATTTAGAGGTACAGTTGAACCTGGCTTTGCCTTTGGGGTGCTCCCTTACGGGAAGGTGGTCGCTTATGGGAGGTGGTCGCTTACAAGAGGTCAGACAACATAGGGTCTCTACTTTGAATCATATGAACCTGTCTCTGAATCATATGAACCTATAGCAATTTCAATGTACACGAAGCACCTACATGTATCAGTGAAAAATATTGTATCATATTGATGTTTTATTATTATTTGATGCAAAGGCCAAATGTTTATTTTATTGGAATTGTACTGTAAACCATTGTTCAATTTGCGTCTGTAGTGACATCAAAAAATGGGCAAGTGGTTGCTTACCAGAGGTTAAAAACAACAGAAAAATTCAAATCACCAACACTAAAGTGGTCGCGGTCGTTTACAAAGCAACATACAACACTTACTTGTCATAAGTATGGTATTTAAGAATCATCTTCAAATGATTGTTCAGAAACATGTTCTGAAAAAAAAAAGGAAACAAAATTATGAGTTCAGTAACAACTAAGTAGGTTACTTAAATTATTCTTATTTAAAACCAGCTTATGCTTACCTTGTCTACAACAAATCCAAGTTTAAATCCATGATCATACTGTTTCTATAAGAAAAGAAGAAAGACCTCAAAAACACAAAAGGGTGTGTTGTATTTAAATATGGAATTGAGAATACATGAAAAATATCACATCAATGACATGGGTATGTTGTGGTTCAATTTTTTCTTTGGTTTAAAAATTTTCAAACCAGTTTGATTTTTGTTTTCCTTTGTCTCAGATTATGATAATGAATCTCAGATAAAAGAAAATAAAAATTAAACTGGTTTGAAAATTTTCAAACCAAAACAAAAATTAAACCACAACAGGTACATATTATTCATTTGTTTGTCTGTTAGTTGTTTGTTGTTTAATTTTTTTATTTATTACCTTTCCATCCAGTTCAAATTTTGTAGCAACTGGCAAATTATCAATTACCCTGAAATTAAACACATGACTGTATCAACATTTAGATTCCTTAACCATGACCACAAAATCTCCAAATTTTTCAGGAGGCAGCCCAACATCAAACAGAATAAATGGAAGTTCATGAAAGACTTGTTTGAGGTATTGAAATATCCAATGTCAAATAGAGGTCATAACTATCTTTTAAATAAGTATACACCGAATGATCAGGAAATTAAGAGAGACCATAACAAAAATGTAACTTCAATTTTTTCTTGGTGTGAAAAGTTTCAAACCAGTTTGATTTTTGTTTTCCTTTGTCTCAGAATAATATGATAAGGAATCTTAGACAAAGGGAAATAAAAATTAAACTGGTTTGAAAATTTACGGGGGGGGGGGTGTCAATGATAACAAGGCCCGTTTCGGGAGAACAGCAAAATTTATCCAGGAACCTGAAGATATTGCCGGGACAGTGTTGAAAATTTTCGGGACATCGAATACCATTTTTATTTCGACATTTTTTTGTTTTGACTAAACGTGGTTTGGACAACCGTTAAATGTCTAGATAAACTTTAGAAAAGCAGTAAACCACACGTTTCCGCTTAGTCACTATTATGTCACTATTCTCGAGCATTTTACACCCCAGGGTACCTCATGCCCAGGGCAATCAAAAACTGTTAATGTTCGACCTGTACTTCCCGTGCACATGCAATTTTCAGTTGATCGTGTCAACGAGTTTCTTCAGTGACTACAACTTGAGCGAAAAATGATATAAACACTCTATATAAATGATGTTGAGCATGTGCTAGTGCTTTGGTCAGTTGTTCACATAAGCTCTCAATCTAGTTAATACTGTGGTCATCTCATGCATAGCGACACTGAGGAAAAACGTTCACGAACTTGGGATGGCGGTGACACCAAAATGTAACTACATCAACTCAGCTTTCATCTTTCCTAAGCATACAAACATACAGTAATACTTAAAGTGCCTTTCATGTTATTTAATTCTTACCAGCCGGAAAGTGCTTTGACATTAGTGGGACATTGATGTTGTTTGTTCCTGGTTAGTAAATAATAAGCAAGAAGAACACAGGGACGTGTCAAGCAAAACAAAGTATGTGGGTTAGCTGAAAAAGGCTTGGAGACCAGTACAAACCTGAAGTCAGAGCAATGCCTTATAACCCAAGGATTGAAGCTCTGGAACAAAGAAAGATTTATTTTGAAAACTGGCAATTTGAAGTCGCCAAAAGACTCCCGGAATAGAAAACTACCAGCATTGGGAAGTTTGGAACCCCATGTACTAAAACAATGGCAAACGCCAGACTTTCCTTGGAAGGGAAGAGAGGAATAGAAAGTTTTCTTTAAGAACAGGACCTCCAAAGCAGACTGGATGAGGTAAAGTTTACATCTCTTACAACCCTACATACAGAAAGCATGTTTGGCACATTTATAATCTTGACCAAGTGATTCTTTCTGCCCTTGAATTCAAGTATCTCTCCTCGCGAAGTGTATTTGAATGCGCAATGAAATCTGCCATGAGGCTTGGGTTCAGTGGCAGAAGAGGAGAGAAACCCGCTACCAGCACGATGATGACTGTCAGATACCATTATTGACAAGAGGGGAAAGGACGACAGGACATTCGCTAAGGACAGTCCATGTGTAAAGCAGGAGGCCACTGAAATGCCTGACTTCTGTCGAATGTTTGGAAGAGGTGTTAAAGTCAGCGGGGTGCAACAAATATACAAGCAGAGGCCAGGATCGCTGCCATTGTACTGCTGCAAGCCAAAGACAACAGTTACACTGCCAGACAATGAAAGTGCTCCTCTGCTCCAGTGGTTGAAGTCCGTTTCGAAAGAAGGTTCAAGCAGACGGGCTGAGAGGGCTACTAGATTAAATGATAAAGGATCAAGAACAGTGGAGTCATCAGAAAGGTCCTTAGAGTCCAGCTTAGAAAGTAATGTAGTGGTTGTGGGCCATCACGTTATCCAAGATGGCTTGGAGTATCTGGCCGAGGGTGCACAAGATCCTGACCTTGCAGGAATATGGACCCCAAGAGAAAGTGTGAACTCTTCTCTTGTGTCCGACTATACGAGACAACAAAGAGCATCTTGATACACCTGTATGTACGGTAGCAATGTATGGAACATGAAAGCTGAAGAACAGGGTCTGAGACAAGAGATAGCCAACTCACCAAACATTAGTTAATAGTTATGTTTTGTCAAGCATTTGGCCAGCAATAAGCAGAAACAGCACACTACAGTAACCATTAGAAAGATTAAGAACCAGGGACTATTGATTGGAAAAAGCTATTCGAAATGACAGTAAGAGGCAAACACGAGGTTGTTGTAAGTGCAGTTCAAGGTAAATTTAAAGAACAATAATCAGTACAGTTATAAATACGTGAAACAGCAAAATTGTGCTTTCAATCTCTTGAACAGGTGAGTTTAAACTTCGGGAGGTTTGAAATTTTGTGAGAATGTCGAGAGAAAAATCGAAGGATGTTCCAGATTTTCTGGAGGACCCCCACCACTACATAGTAGTGCTCAAACAGGCCTTGTTAGAGTTGACAACCCCTGTAAAATTTTCAAACGAACAAAAGAAAACTTTGAGCCACAACATAAGCAAGAGTTTTCAGATAGAACAAGGGACATCTCAGACTACTCCTAACTATTTATTATTATTCTGTAATACTGTGGAAGGAATACAACTAAAATCATCTTGAAAATGGTCTAGTACTTACATGTGAACGTGATATTCTTCAGATATTAACTTGACAAGCTTTGTTGATTCCTCTGCTGTTAAAGTTTTGGGCTGACACAGTAATGTGCACCCTTTGTCTTCTGACATATTGATCTGTTAAATAATCCAACAACATTATCATGATACATTAAGGGTTATAAGATAAAATAAAGTAAAATAGTTCAAAGAGACAAATTTAATTTGCTATATAGAATTTCACTTTCAAAAGTCTTAAGACATGAATTACTGATATCAATGGAATCCTAAAACAATAAATCCATTTCTGAATTAAACAGGAAAAGCTCTGTGACTAAACCCCGTTACCACAGATACATAATTATTTTATTAGTTTTATTTTATGTGTAACTTTGTGCTTCGCATAATTTACATTGCAACTTTTTGAAATTCTGTATCACATCAGGCAATCAAACCTCAACTTTTGGTGGCCCTGGTCAGTTTTAAATCACCACTGGCGACAGTGCAACCGCCAATTTTTAGCCCTGCACTGTGGACTCATTTCAACTACCCTGCTGCAGACACTAATTTGTCTATTTATTTATAAGTTATTGTCACATTTCTTTTCACATTTTAGAACCCTTTTTAGAGCATATTTGCAAATTAAATTTCTACAATTGAAGTGAAAGGGAACCTTTGCAGGCATTTTTTATTGTTATTATTTTTTTTATTACAAACACAATAACCATAAAGATATTACAGGAAAAAAAAGCCTTACTCATTTTGTGTTATTGGGGTTAGAACATTAACAGAGGTCAGACTGAGTGTCATAAACACTACATACCTCATAAAGAGTGTTTACTATTCTATCTCCTCGAAGCACTTCACCTGAACAAGAAAAAAAAAACACTTCTAATGAGAACCTTATTTATAAATTGCTATTCCAAAATTATTTATTTTTACAAGGAAACAAGTTAACGGTTTCACTCCTACATGTAATCAAACCTCTACCTTCTGAGTTTGATGTGGCTAAATGCAATTTAGGCAAAGTTAAACTCGAGTCTATGCAGTCAGCGGTTTGCTTTGTGACAGTACATGTCCTGCGCGGCGTTTGCTGACCTTTGCGGATCACATACAAGTGTTTGCGATCTTTGCGGATCCTGGGTAGGGACAAAACGTGGGGTACCCCATGGCCTAGGCCATGGTGTAGGCCATGGGGTAGGCCATGGCCTACCGGTGGTTAATTTCTTTAAAAACAATCCTAAAAGATAAATAAATAATTCCTCTTGAATACCGTAAAATCTCTGTGGTCATATGTTGAGTTCCAGCCTTATACCACTTCATACAACTTAAAGACAGAGTTTGCAGGGCTCGAGACTATCTTTTTAGCTTACTGTAGCCTAGTGCAGGGCTCGAAATTGCGCCTGTATCGGGCGCATTTGCGACTAAAGATTTCACTTCTGCGACTAAACTTTGTCTATTAGTCGCGATTTTGCGACTGTTTTACGGCCTAGCTAATAAGGGAATTATATTCAACAGTCTTGTGTCTTACTTGTAACTGGTAGTTGTAATTTTATCCGAAAAATCCTGCAAAATTCACGTTGAATGTTGCGTGTCTTAATCGTCGATTTCATGCTTCATTAACGCGGTATCCAAGAAGTGTATCCAGGCGCATTTTTTTTAGACTTTCTCAGAAATTTCTAGTTTTTTTTTTTTGCAACCAAAATTTCCGAACTTGCGACTAAATTTTAGGAATTACTCGCAAATTGCGATTGAGAATTTTTTTAATTTCGAGCCCTGTAGTGGCCAGTGACAGGTTCGATTTCACTAGCCAAAATAATTTTCACTATCCAGACTTGTACGGAGGGTGGTAAGGGGGGAGTAACAGCGACAATTAAACAATTAAAGGAGCCAAAATAATTAAGAAAAAAATCTATGAGACGTTTAGTACTGCTATTGTTTTTCTTTTTTCAACCAAATTGAACATATTTTACTCCGTCTTTTTTCCGGATTTTTTTTTAAGAAATTAACTACCGGTAGGCCATGGCCTACCCCATGGCCTATCATATGACCTAGGCCATGGGGTACCCCACTTTTTGTCCCTACCCGGGGAAATCCAAAGTCTTGATTCTTGAAAACAAAAACAGATTTTTCACTAAAATCCTAAGTGATAATGCATCCAGAAAATCTAAATCCGAACATAACGGCTACTTCAGATAAGATGTTAATCCTGATGACTCATGTCGGGGAAAGGATTCGAAAAAAACTACTACTACTATTTTGGTGAAAAATCCGTTTTTGTTTTAAAGAATCCAGATTTGATTCCCAAAACAAAACAAAAAAACACATGTACCTTTTAATGGTCTTAGCCCCTCAATTTAATACAAACTAGGGCTCATGACTTGCGGTAGCCAACTAGCCAAAGTCTAGTAAAAATTTGGTTTTGGCTACTAGATTTTAGCTTTCACCAGCCATCAATCTGGTTAGTGAAAATTAATGGTAATGCACCAGATGGAAATAAAACTGGAAATTATTACCGATAAATCGCAATTTAAGTAAATTGAGAGAACAGAAACTAAAACATAGACTGTAAACGGCGTCATACGCTGTATTTTGTAATGCTATAAAGAACCATTTTCCTTTTCTGTTACGGAAATCAACAAAGGAAAGAATCAAACTGTTTTGCGCTGTTGATTTATCATGCGTGAAATCAAGCGAAACTAGCTTCTAGGCATCACGTACCATTATTAAAGCATAAACAATGAGGTCAAAGAGGAAACACACATTTTTCCAAAAAAAAGGTATCTTTCCTGTTCAAGAGTTTGAATGATTTTGAAATTGATTTGATTTTTATATTTACAAAATAAAAATAAATTTAAACGGAGTTAAATATGTTCAATTCGGTTGAAAAAAGAAAAACAATAGCAGTACTAAACAACTCATAGATTTTACTCTTAATTATTTTGGCTCCTTTAATTGTTTAATTGTTGCTGTAACTCCCCCCCCCCCCCCCCCCCCTCCTCCCCTTACCACCCTCCGTACAAGTCTGGATAGTGAAAATTTATTTTGGTTAGTGAAATCGAACCTGTCACTGGCCACTTGACTAGGCTATTAAGCTAAAAAGATAGTCTTGAGCCCTGCAAACTCTCTGTCTTTAAGTTGTATGAAGTGGTATAAGGCTGGAACTCAACACCACAGAGATTTTACGGTATTCAAGAGGAATTATTTATTTATCTTTTAGGATTTTTTTTAAAGAAATTAACCACCGGTAGGCCATGGCCTACCCCATGGCCTACACCATGGCCTAGGTCATGGGGTACCCCACGTTTTGTCCCTACCCACGGATCCTTGACGATCCATGCTCCTGTTAGAACCATTGCCTTGCTGTTAAGCGAATCATTGTGGAGTCTTGCTTGCTGATCGTTGTGGATCAACGTTTGGTTTTGCGAGTCACAAATGAATCATGCTATCGAAGGGAGCTTGGGCTGCACTTTCGAGCTAGTTAGCCGCTCGTTTACTTGTTGCTGATCTTTGCGGATCAACGTTTGTTTTGCGAGTTATGAATGACTCATGCTATCGAGGGTCTATCGAAGGGGCTCTTGGGTCGCACTTTGAGCTTGTTCGCCGCTCGTGTACTTGCTTCCTAATCTTTGCAGATCAACGTTTGCTTTGGGAGTCACGAATGACTCATGCTATCAAAGGGGCGCTTGGTCACACTTTCGCCATTTCGTTGCTTGCTTGCTGATCTGTGCAGATCCACGTTTGCTTTGCAAGTCTGGATGGCCGCACTTCGAGCTCGTTCGCAGCTCTTTTTGTGGATGAAATTCTAAAGTGTGACTCTTTAAATGAAAGCTACATGTGTATTGTGCGGCACTTTTCTGTGTTACTGTTCAGATGAAATCCTAAATTGTGACCATTTAAATGAAAGCTATTAAGCAGTACTTTCTTGTGGAACTGTTTACTGTGCAGTTCCAGAAAATATCCATACTCACCCCACGGAAGGTTTTTTGTTTAGCAACTCCCGTCCCCCCAGGAAATTCCAGTTTAGCTTCATATTTTGCTTCTAAAATCTTGGCTTTTAAGACCCCCCTCCCTCCACCTAGGAATTTCCACTGACCTTCTGTGGGCTGGGTATGGATTTTTTCCGTAACTACACATTATGCTGTACAAAGTGGCTCTAACTTTTGAGTCTGTAGATGAAATCCTAAAGTATGACTATTAAAATGAAAGCTACATGTACACTGTACATGTGTATTTGTGCAGCAGTTTCATGTGGTGCTGTTTATTATGCTGTACAAGGTGGTTCTAACTTTTAAGTTTGTGGATGAAATACTAAAGTAATATAATGCTTCCTGTGCCATTTTGCTTTCCTTATCTACCTCTATGCAGTACCACATTTCCTTAGAAACAAATCCCTTTATCCTTGTAGGAAATAATTGTTAAACATTAGCATAGTAATGATAATGTTAGCATGACAACAACTTACCAAGGTTTTCAGGTTTGTATTGCAATTTCTCAGGTTTGCAAATGGGTATGGCATAGTATTCAAAAGGTAACTGAGTTTTTACACTTGTCATTTTGACTGCCTAAAACACATTAATTCAAGTATGTATTAGTGTAAATGAATGATTCATCCATTACAGTGTTTGAATGTATCCTCATAACTTAATCCAAGACTTGCTCCCTCAAGTCAGAACACATCAATACTATTAATTTCAATCTTTAAAAGTTGAAAATTTTACCAACATTGTAACTGTGTTTTAAACGGTATGAGAAGAACAAAGGAGATTTAGAGATAGAGGAAAGTTAATGGCTCTAAATTCACTAATTACAACCCCACCAATGTGACCATTTGAACCAAAGAATGGTTTCTCTTGATTTCCAAGATGTTGCAGTAAAACTGGCACACAAATGGAAAATTTGTTGTCGTATATAAATTGTATGCCAACAAACTTTCGCATTATGCAACAGAAATATTATTATAATAGTTATGGTGATAAAGAGCTTTATTTCAACCAAATGTTGGTATGGCATAATTGAGCATACAGCACTCACACCCTTGCTCTAGTCGCTCAGAAGATCAATACAAGCAAACTGCTAATTATCCATACAGATCCACTTGTCAAATAAACTATATACAGTACATATCTAGTTAATGTTAATGAATCTAAGGGCGCTTACCATTTGTCAGAACTGGCCAGCCGGACCGCTCAATTCATAGATATTATTTTATTCTTTGCCAGAACTGGTCGGCCCAGACTGGTAAATTTGGAAATAGTATGCACCCTTTTGATGGACTTGTTGGAACAATTCTTCAAAAAAATACATTCTAGTTACAAACGGACCGGTCTGGCCGGCCAGTTCTGACAAATGGTAAGCGCCCTAAGTTAATGGCTCTAAATTCACTAATTACAACTCCACCAATGTGACCATTTGAACCAAAGAATGGTTTCTCTTGATTTCCAAGATGTTGCAGTAAAACTGGTACACGAATGCACAAATTTGTTGTCGTATAAAAATTGTATGCCAACAAACTTTCGCATTGTGCAACAGAAATATTATTATAATAGTAATGGTGATAAAGAACTTCATTCAGCCAAATGTTAGTATGGTATAATTGAGCATACAGCACTTACACCCTTGCCCTAGTCGGTCAAAAGATCAATACTAGCACTTGTCAAACTAACTATATATGTACGCCTAAACAGACGTGATGAACTTGTTGTAATGAATTGTATATCTCACTTTTGTGAAGCATTTTTTTTACTATATTGTTCGTCAAAAAAGTCAAATCTGCAGATGATATTAATTTACTTATCAGATACTTGACGGCCGAAAGGACTGAAAATATTTCACCATGTATGCTGAATACTTACACACTTGGTGCCAAAGAAAATAAATTGTGACTGTTCTACACTATCATCTGATCTTACAGTTGTAAGTTCCCAGTACCTAATGTTGCAAACACTGTTCCTGATACTGTCTACTGCCATAGTACAAAACAATCTCAAACTGTTTTGGTTAGTGGTTTCAAGACTTCACCTCATGTGTAGGAGTTCTCTTGACATGAGGTGTACAACAGTAAACATTTAACAAAACCAGTTTGATTTTTGCTTTTCTTTGTCTCAAATTATGTTAATGAATCTAAGACAAAGGAAAATAAAAATTAAACTGGTTTAAAAATTTTCAAACCAAAGAAAAATTTGAACCACAACATGTGGGCAAGTGGGGTATGCAAAACACACCATTGAAGCTCTCTGAGCGAACACTCTCGTAAGCGGACAGCTCTACTTAGGGCCACCTTCAAAAACTCCATTTTAACTCTAGCTCATACAAACTCACTCTATACTTCACACATTCCTGTAAACGGACAGCTCTACTTACGGCCACCTTTACGAAACTCCATTTTAACTCCAGCTCATACAAACTCACTCTATACTTCACACATTCTCGTAAGCGGACAGCTCTACTTAGGGCCATCTTCAAAAACTCCATTTTAACTCTAGCTCATACAAACTCACTCTATACTTCACACATTCCTGTAAGCGGACAGCTCTACTTAGGGCCACCTTCAAAAACTCCATTTTAACTCTAGCTCATACAAACTCACTCTATACTTCACACATTCCTGTAAGCGGACAGCTCTACTTAGGGCCACCTTCAAAAACTCCATTTTAACTCTAGCTCATACAAACTCACTCTATACTTCACACATTCCTGTAAGCGGACGGCTCTACTTAGGGCCACCTTCAAAAACTCCATTTTAACTCTAGCTCATACAAACTCACTCTATACTTCACACATTCCTGTAAGCGGACAGCTCTACTTAGGGCCACCTTCAAAAACTCCATTTTAACTCTAGCTCATACAAACTCACTCTATACTTCACACATTCCTGTAAGCGGACAGCTCTACTTAGGGCCACCTTCAAAAACTCCATTTTAACTCTAGCTCATACAAACTCACTCTATACTTCACACATTCCTGTAAGCGGACAGCTCTACTTAGGGCCACCTTCAAAAACTCCATTTTAACTCTAGCTCATACAAACTCACTCTATACTTTACACATTCCTGTAAGCGGACAGCTCTACTTAGGGCCACCTTCAAAAACTCCATTTTAACTCTAGCTCATACAAACTCACTCTATACTTCACACATTCCTGTAAGCGGACAGCTCTACTTAGGGCCACCTTCAAAAACTCCATTTTAACTCTAGCTCATACAAACTCACTCTATACTTCACACATTCCTGTAAGCGGACAGCTCTACTTAGGGCCACCTTCAAAAACTCCATTTTAACTCTAGCTCATACAAACTCACTCTATACTTCACACACAGCTCCAGTTGCAGACACTTTTTCTGGTTCCCAAAGGTGTCTGCTTATATTATGGGGGCTTTGACTGTATAATTATGTGCAGCAGGTCAACTGAGTGCGGAAGTTGGGTGTGCAATAGAATTTTCAGTGTTTAATTAAATGTGCAAGTTGCCATCAGATGTACAATGTTTGAACAATTAAATAATGAACATTAGCTACATACTTGTGTTGTTTTTTTTATATCATTGCTATTAGTTTTAACTGTTACAATGTTCCTATGGATTTTGCTAACTTAAAAAGTAATAATACAAACATTATAGCAATACAACGTTTCAACGTATCAAACATCATTATCAAGTAGCAAGTGATGAATATATTGAAACATTCTTTTAATGTAATTTTTGTATTTTTACTGAACCGCATGTCAAGAATAAATGGCATGGTTACCGAGTTGAATAGGGAAAAATGAAATTTAGGCATGGATGTCTTCTAGCAATACACACAATACAAAATGAGAAATTGGAGGAAAATAATCCCCGGTCTGCGTTTTATAATAATTGCGTCGACGAAGGAGACGCTTCCTAATCTTGTCGGCTAAGCGGAACGAATCGAGAAATGTGTCGGTACCAAATCTGCGCCATTTTGAAACGTCACAATAGTATCCAGCATTCTTGGCGCGTCGTCTAGGCTAAGCGGAACAAATCGAGAAAAGTGTCGGTACCAAATCTGCGCCATTTTGAAACGTCACAATAGTATCCAGCATCGCGTGGAAATCAGGCATCATCCTGGGGAGCTGGGGTTCCGAAATGTCACATGTGAATAATCTATTTGTCTTGATTTAGTTTCGGATATTTTCCCGATTTTGGAATCGTACGGCTCAATATTTCAATGCCTAGTAAAAGTACGCAGTGGAAAAATTGGACGAAGGTTCTTCTCCGGACCAAGTAAGTTGTTGGGTCTCTTTGGAATCAAGCAAAAAGTTACAGATTTTCCTCGCTGCCGTTCTGGTATGTTTTGAATGTTCTATCTTGATTTTGCTGTGGTTCTCTGCCTGATTTGGGAAGCTTTCATCTAAATACCGACGTCGTTCTTCGCGATGTTCTACGGTACGGTGCAATTCGCTTATGTCTTGTAGCAATAATTCACTGACCGGCCGCGCCAGGCGAACGCAGATAATTTAACTTTACAGTGCTCGAAATTGCGCCTGTATCGGGCGCATTTGCGACTAAAGATTTCGCAGTTTTGTGACTAAAATTTGTCTAGCTAATAAAGGAATTATATTCAACGGTCTTGTGTCTTACTTGCAATTGGTAGTTGTAATTTTATCCGAAAAATCTTGCAAAATTTCACGTTGAATGTTGCGTGACTTAAACGTCGAAATTTCTCATTTCCGGTTCCGGTATTAGTACATGTACTGAGGAGTATGATTTCAGAATCGGAGAAATAACCGAAATGAAATCAAGACAAATATACTATTTATATGTCGGAAAAAAATCTGAGACCTTTCGGAGTACACAGCACGGCAGGATTTTGCCCGATTCCACGGCGATAGCGTGAATTTGTTTGATGACAGCCCGACGTTTTTGCCTGCGTGACATATCTCGCAACATAGCCCTTTTCAACAGTGGCTGAATTAATTCATGAAACTGAGGTACTAGGCTAAGACGAGGTGCCACGGGATAAGGAGACGCACTATAATCTATGATTACTACTAGTAATAATAATAACTTTATTCAGGTGTCAAATGTACAAATAGCAGTAATAAAACCACTAAGTAAGGTTTAGGCGTAGCTTTAAATTAATCTTATGAGCTTAATTAATGAATTATAAGGTGCAAACATCCATACGATTTCTTTTACAGTGATCACTAATTTGTATAAATGCATATCTACAAATACAAACGTAAGGGCTAGATCCGAAAACACAACCTACCTTCACGTCGAGTTTCGCTCCCTTTTTATAATCGATAGGGGCAATTCCAGGCAGATAGAAAGACGCACCGGGTAAAATATTGACACATATGAACAAGGACGTCAACAGCCATAACATCGATTTCTAGCGTTTTGTAAGTGAAAAAAATAATAATCAGATCTTATCGCGGCCTGTTATAAGTCTTGCTGTGTTCATAGAAACAGAGTAAGAAATTATTAGAGAAAACTGGAGCAGAAAACCTCACCTTTCTGCAGCTTCCTGTAAACAAGCCGTCCGCCATAATGATCATACGAACATTCTGTATTTATGCGCATGCCACGTCGCAAGTACCAGGTCCTTTGGGACCATCAATCGATTGCCACCTCGTTTTCACCCGAAGATTACACGAAATTGAGAACCTTGTTACGAAGTTAACCGAAGCTTTATCGAAGATGGTGCAGTTCCGCTGTACGGAATCAATAGTACGAGACCATTAGCCATGCGCAATGAAAAGGAAAGCTGTAGGTTCACCGGGATCTTCAAGAAATCCAAAAATGTCAAAGGTAGCTTTGGATAAAAATAAAAAGTATGATCGTCAGCTAAGGTAAGAGAAACAGCTGTGTGATAATACCGAAATAAAAAGCTAGTTTATTATTCGAGACGCGCGTTTATGGATCTCGAATCCACGATTCTTGATCAGCTGGGTTCGTTGAAATCTCAGAGTAACCGTACCCGGCGGGATATCGGGCGCTGTGTGAAATATGGGAAATATGGGGATTCTGTTTCCTACAAGCAGATGGAAGTGAAAGACGCAGGAAAAGTGAAGCTAATATTTTTAGCTTGCCTACATACATTGTATATCAGAATGTGATTAAGTGCTCGGTGACATCTGTCAGATATGTCACCATTCATCTCAGAGAGTCGGGTATCACAAAATGAGGTTGCAGCACATCCAGCCTTGTTAGATGGACACCATGCGCCTTCAGATCAGCCTGTTTGTTTTCCAGATCACTAGTCAAGCAAAACATCTTCAAACTTGCATTTGTGGACATTTCCTGACATACTGGCGAAGTATGGAAATTGTTAAGGACCAAGTCATGGGTTACTGACTTTGTATACAGCTATTTCAATTTAGGTTGTCGGATGAGAGCTTCAAGCATACGCAACGAGACCGCAAGTAACTATGGGTAGTTGTAAATTAGTCTTAGCTAAGTTCACGGTTTTTGCGTTTGTTAGTGCAATAAGTGAGGTAGATGTTAGCACCATAAATGTTTGCCTTCGCTGTATGGATGAGGTATTTTAAATTGCTTTGGTCAATTTATCGTATACACCTAATTGCAGTAACGTTGTCATAGAAAAATGAAAAAAGCCAAATAGGAATTAATTAGCTTAATCATCATTCACAGCGACACGCGGCACGATTAAGCGTGCAGCGGCTATTGTTAATTGAAATTAAGCGTGCAGCGGCTATTGTTATTTGTATGTCTAACTAATTCCTATTGGCCTTTTTTCATTTTTCGTTTTTACATTTTTCATTTCTCTATGACAACGTACATAAAAATCCCAAAGTACCTTGCGGTCTCGTTGAAATAGCTGTAAATGTGCACCTATCAGGTTTTGACTTACCCGGGTACTTGTACTATTGGGGTGGGTGGCGGAAAAGTCAATGGGCTTTGTTTTGAAACATAGATAAGAGGCATTTCAGAAATACACAACAAGGGCTGAAAGGCAGTGACAGAAATGGTTACAGGACACAGAAGTCCCTTCCCTCTCCCTGAAAGATCCTCTCCCCCCCCCCCCCCCCCCCTGGCATGTCTCAACTGGTCCGCCCCCTCCCCCCCACCCCTGGCATGTCTCAACTGGTCTTCCCCCCGTGGTAGGTCCTTTGAGAGGTCACCTTTCTCCCACTAACAGAAGTTCTCCCTCCTCCTTCCAAGTTATGGTTACATTTGGAGCTTGAGGTAGATAGCTAAAAGGGGAATTTCATTAATTAATTAATTTCCATGATTTTATTCTATTTAGATTATGGGGAGATCATGGCCAAGAAGCTCTAGAGGGAGCCAAGGTTTGTTTGATAAATGCCACTGCTACTGGAACTGAAATTTTGAAGAACCTTATTCTTCCAGGTAACTAACAAGCTTTAATTCTAACAGTAAAATATAGTACATATTATTTGAACACAAAATAATGCATGGTGTAGAAAAAATTAGAATATCAAATCCAAGATGGTGGTGTTTATGAGAGGTGAAATGCTGATGTACTTTTATCTTTTTTTAGCGAATTTGGGAAACATTGTCATATACATGTAGAAGTATTGAAGTGACCACATCAGCTCCACTGTAATTTTTATCGTGTTTAAATAAATGCTATTATTATTATAACAAGACCAGTGTGGGTTGTAGTAAATAAGTGGTCCACAGTACAGTTTAAATACTAATGACATAAAACAACACAAAAGAGTTTGTTTCCCAAGTTTCTTTCACATATAAAAAAAAACTTATAGAATTCTCTCTCACAGGTCTGAGAATAACACGACAGCTTTTAGTAAATTTGAATATTGAATACATGTACTGTATGAACAGTTAGTTCAGCTGTAGGTGTAGGTGTGTGCGAGAATCATGTGGTATTAATTGCCCTTGCATTTTCTTTCTTCTCAGTTCTGGATCTGATGTTTTTTGCATTCTCAATATCTTTCTAGGTATAGGATCATTCACTATTGTGGATGGACAAAACGTCACAGGGGAAGATGTAGGAAATAAGTAAGTACATATATGTACTAAATATACAAAACAGAAAATTAATCTGGCATTCCTTTGTCTCTGATGAAAGATGTAAAAAAGGTACAGACAAATATTTTCTGTTTCTGTTTTCGTAGGATTTCAGTGGTTCAAATTGTTGTGAATTATTTTTTTAGTTAATTTTGAAGCTTTGTTGTATTTTAAGTCACACTTAAATTTGTAATTGATTTCTATGTTACAGCTTCTTTTTGACTAAGGACAGCATTGGAAAGGTGTGAAATGTTTTTTTTTTATAATATACCGGTATAATTCACAGTTCAGTTCCCAGGGAAGGAGCTCCCTTCTATAAAGTGCTAACAGAGATTCTTGTTCTGTGGTTACCAGTAAGGGTGAAAATTGATATCATCAAACATTGAAAGATCTATTTTTCTAGTTCTGTTACATTTAAAATAATATATTTCTATCTGAGCACAATCACAAGTAAATCATTGCTTCAGTCCATGAGATCATCATTTTATCCATAGCAATCATCCCAACTTAGATTTCAACAGACACTGCCGTAAAGGGGCTGAGAGAGTGTCATTTCATAAAATGTTGTACATGTTGTAGTTAATTTTTTATTTCAGGTAATTTTTGTTTTTCCTTTGTTTCAAATTCATTAGCATATATTACCATACCCAAAAACAATGGAAAAATAAAAATTACCTGAGATAAAAAATTAACTACAACATACATATTATTTAAGTACTGTATATTATTACATGTATTAACTACAAAAGAAATATGACTGGACAAAAGATGCAAAAACCTTGTTCATTGTTTGTCCCATATCTGGCATATTTTTGTCGTTGTCAATAATATATTTGTTATTGCTTTCGTTAGCATTAAAGTATATCAGTTATTATAATACCATCATGACTTCCTTGGTTAATTGTCTTCTTTTCCTTCTCAGTCTCGTGCAGAATGTACCACTGAGTATCTTCTTGAACTCAATTCAGATGTTTCAGGAGATTTCATTGAAGCGGTAAAAATATATTTTAGATTAGTTTTTAATTTAATTATTATTAAGTTTGTCAATGGTAGTTAAATCTTGTAGATTAGTAAAACTGCAATAAATTCAATATTGAACATTGTTGTTGTTGTTGTTTTCATAGACGACCGATTCCCTGTTACGAGAAAACAGTGATTTTTTCAAATCATACACTGTTGTCATTGCTACCCAACTTCCTGAAGAGTAAGTTTGTCTGTTTTGTGATGGTCTTGGAATTAACTGGTGCACATTTACTTTCGACAGAACAGAACTTTAATTTAAGTTTCAAAATTTCATGAGTTCTAGATTATACAGTATAATAACTACAGTACATGCTGCATTACCATTATGTTTCAAAATATAGTGTATTTAAAACCTTGCCTTTATTCCTGCCCCTCTCAGCTAAGAAAGCAACGACTTTCTTTGTAAGAGGTTGGTATAAATTAAAAGGTTTTTATCTCCTCTTTTTTTTTTCAGAACTCTTTTAAAACTTGGTTCATTGCTATGGCCAGACAACATTCCCTTGTTAGTTTGCTGTTCTTATGGCTTCATTGGCTGCATGAGGATTGTGTTACAAGAACACTGTGGTAATAATCAGTCTTCATATATTTACTTGTTCTTCTTGACCACAGTACTGTAGTTTGCAGTGTGGTTATTTTGTTACTTATCTACAACTGTGGACAAAATAGCTTGGAACACTTAACAAAATACTACACAGTGACAAAGTTTTTTGAAGAGAGAAACTATCGTTCCATTTCCTGGTCCCCGTCTCCCCCCCCCCCCCCCCCCCCCCAATACAAAGTTGAGACATTGTGGCTTAGTTATATGCATAAAACTCAACATTGTATTGGGGGTGGGGAGGGGGAGATAACGACAAAGACAATTTGTGGGGAAAAAGGTTAAGTGTCCCAAAACTTCTGACCAAGATTGTAGGTCCATGTGTATATTATGTAAATATCTAAGTATTTTTTTAATTGTAGCGTACATGTGTAGATGTTGTAGTGCAGTTTTTGCTTTTGACCAAAATTTTCCGAAAGAAAAATCAGATGCCCTGGCACATACTCTTGGCCTTCCTCCTCTCAGGCTTAACATTGATAGGTCATGCATATGTACATTAAATAATGTTGTTAATATTGTATTATTTAAATATTTCTGTTGTTTCGACAGTTGTTGAATCTCACCCAGATAATACGCATGCTGATCTGAGATTAGACAGACCGTTTCCTGGTTTTGAACAATATGTTGACACCCTAGATCTTAACACCATGACAAAACAGGTAAAATTAAAATATTTGTTAATTAGCAAGTAGCAATGGCTTTATGGTGCATTTCAGTGTAAGATAAACAAAGCTGATTCAATCCATGTTTTCTGTGTTGTAGGAACATAGCCACACACCTTATATTATACTGCTATTGAAGTACTTAAACAAATGGAAGACAGAGGTATGTTTTATTGATTTTAGTCTGGAATAAAGAAATTTTCTCTCGCCATTAACTCGTGAATACGGTTCAAAGCATTAGAACGATATAGCAGACGGGACAAATATGCAAATTGTCACTCCTTCCTTCCTTTCTTCCTTTTATCTATCAGTTGTAAACTTTTCTTGGTTTTCACTGACCAGTGTATAAGGCTTGTGCAAATGTTCTGCCTGTTCCAAATGCGATAGGTAATGGTCAATTGTGTTACCCATGGGGACGACATTGGAGGGAGGACAGAAGGAGGGCAGTTGGAAGCAGGGGGTGGGGGGGTCGGTGCAGCAAAATGCATAGGAGAGGAGGGAGAGTCCGAAGGTTATTTCATATTCATTAGTTGGCTTATAGGAGCCTTTGATGTTAATTTGTGATCACATAACATGAACTCTGGTTGGTTAACTGCAACCCTTTTTTCACCTCCATACACTAACTTTAAGTTGTTTCTCATCTTAGCATGATGGTAAACCTCCACAAAATTACAAGGAAAAGGACATGTTGAAACAAATGCTGAGAGGAGGTTGGTACTGCCCTGGTATGAAAGACCTGTGGCTTTAGTCTGAAATGTCATTTGCCTTTTTACCCCACCCCCTGTGGGTACTGGCAGGAGAGAGCCACCCACATGGAGTGGTTGAGAAACCAACTGACTACACTATAGCTTCTGTTCTGATACCAAATGTTCCTTGCATGATTTGTCATTTTATTGCCAAAATTGTTAAAGACACTGTTCAAGTTTTTTTTAGCAACGTGGTTTTGACAAACTAATCTTCATGGAAACTTCAAAGTGCAAGTGTATGTTTTTATTCATATGTTAAAATGAACAAGAAGGGCAAACAAGTATCTTTTCTGATAAGTGTCAACAAGTGATTTATAAGAGCTCTGCTTACTCAATACCGAAACTACCAACCATAAGAACAAGAGTAATAATAAAAGTAATGCATTTAATAAACATAAGGTGTTGTTGTCACTCTCATGCAGGTATCTTAGTCAACAAAGATGGCATTCCAGAGGAAGAAGAGAATTTTGATGAGGCAATAAAAGCTGTGAATATGGCTCTTGTTCCCACCAAAGTAATGTATCCACTCAAATATTTGTATTTTGAATAGACCATTTTTCAATGGCATCATTTTACTGCAGCTAATTAAATTGTCTTCACTGCATGACCTTATCCACCTTGGTGCAATGCAACCTCTTCATTTGTTTTCTGTGGAGGTTTCTTTTCAATAATAATAATAATTTTTTTTAATTTAATAATCCATTTATATAGTGAACATATTTGAATAACAAACATCCATGGTGCTTTACATGTATTATACTAATTTGTAACAAATTAAAATACGTAACACACCTATTATGAAAAGGGGGGATTTTTTTCAATGAACTGTTGGTTAGATTTGTTCCACAAACTACTGTATGCATACCCAGATTATAACCCTCTATGCATACCCAACCTGTTGTGACTTTGAATTCATTGTCCTTTGTTTTCTTGTGTTTGCAGATACCTAGTGAAGTTTCGAAAATTTTTTCTGATCATGCTTGTGATATAGTTTCTGAATCTGTAAGTATGATTCATTTGATCCTTTATTTCTTGCTACATATTACAAAATAAGTGAGATACTATGCCATTCTGATTGACTGGAAGCATTTACCATAATTCCATGAAAATATTATGTTACCATAACTCTATAGAAACTGAGGAAAGTGTTTTTTTATTTCTTACAAATGTAGGTCTTGTGATGAAATCAAAACTCAACAGTTTTTAGGACATCCTCAGAAAAATCCATTATTACTAAATAAATATGTTATGCTTGTTACTCAAGATTTCATATTGCTTCCTAAATTGTTTCACCTATACTATAAAATATATTTTCTTAAAGTGCACATGAAGTGAAATTTCACTGCCATTTTGTTTTAGGGTTTTATGTTGTTTATATCACCTTTATTTTATTTTCAGTTGTTTTCCTTTTTTTGCGCAAAGAGATGATCCACTATTTTTAGTGGTTTGAAAACTCCCACCGGAGCCTGAAATTTGTGACATTTTGAGCACGGCCAAAAAGGTATCTGTGACGTCATTTGTGTTTGATCAGAAGATCACACAACAAAACATGGCGGAGAAGGGGACAAACCCAAGGCTAAAATACTCTCTGCTTTCAGCCATATTTAATTGAAATAATCTTTCCACAAGTTGCCAAGACTCCACTGTAAAATAAGTGACATGCTCAGTTGTAAAGTAACACACTAATGAAGTAACTTGAACCCAGGTCCTTGTGCAATATGCCTAACTTACTTCACTTGTTAAAATATGTTCCCACCATTTCAAGTGACTAATTTTCTGATCAAACTAATTCTTAAAACACCTATTTTCAGATTACCAAAAAAAAATGGTAGTGAAATTTCATTTCATGTGCACTTTAACATTAACTGTTCATGACATTTCTCTTTAATGAATAAGATAATTTTTGTGTTTTCTGTTTTCTTTAGAGTAGTTCATTTTGGATCTTAGTAAAAGCAACAAAAGAATTTGTTGAAAATGAAGGGGAAGGTTGGTATTGTTCTTCTGTTTGCTTGTTGTTGTTTTTAACTTTTTTAAATAGATATTTAAATTCATATTGTGATAATTGTAATCCCAACAAACCCATCATCAGATCTTTGAACTACATGTAATATCATATTTATTATTATTTTTTATTCTTACAGATATTTTTTTCTCCCATAGGAGCCCTTCCATTGAGAGGTTCAATTCCAGACATGACAGCAGATTCAAAACGATACATAGAGCTTCAAAATATGTACGTTTTGTACAAACTTTGATTCCAGTGGCCTTGTCTCCTCCTAACTCAACACAAACCACAACAATCATCCAAATGAGTGTAGGACAAAGTCTTGGTGTTGCCTTGTTCACATTCATTCCTGAGAGGGGAGGGTGGGGTGAGATCTTGAATGGGCTTAGTAACACCTGCAATTTGCACCTTGGCTTGATATTTTATTCTCACCCTCAGGTAGCATTGTAAAAGTTTAAACAATCATTTTCAAGAACATATTTATGCAATTTACCAATGCCATTATTTGGAGATTAGGATGAGGTGGAGAAATTTTGTGGTTACTTTCATTATAAATTTATTAAATATGTTTGCAATGTTTAAGCAGAGGTGTCCAGTTCAGTTCCTGCTGGTTTAAATGAGGCTCTGCATAAATACAGCAACCAAGGGACAGAATTGAAATAAACTACCCCATCTGCCTCCACTCTGTTCCTCTTTCTCCCCCCTCCCCCCCCCCCCCCCCCCCCCCCCCCCCCCCCCCCCCCCCCCCCCCCCCCCCCCCCCCCCCCCCCCCCCCCCCCCCCCCCCCCCCCCCCCCCCCCCCATCCAAATATCATTATTTCTACCCCTTGCATCACCCTCTCTCTCCCTCCAGTCTCTAAAACTGTCCTATCACAATTATTATTGAATAAGACACAGACTGTTAATGTAAATATTAATTTTGATTTAAATTATCTGTTTTGCATCCAATTCATTTTTTAATTTTATGTTTGTCACAGCTGTAAACTTTTGTTTGTTGTGAAAAAAAAATTCAGATACCAAGAACAAGCAAGAAAGGACATTGCCGTAATAACTCACAGAGTGCACAGAATATTACTTGATTTAGGAAAGGTGTGCTGTTCATGATCTGATAATTGATTCAGAAGATCAGTTATAAGATCATGTGTTTTTAGAGCTCCTCAGAGTTGTTCTTTAAAGGAAGTTACCCTCCCCCCTCTCCCTTGGAACTCCACTTTTTAAGGACTCCTTCCTTGATTAGTATGGGGGAGGATAGAAGGGGTGTGTGTGTTGTTGCCAAAAAGAATGTGGGTACCATAAAAGAGCTAAATTCTTCATAATGATAATTTACAAAAGAGCTGTTACTCAGTTGTTTGCAATGTACAGTTTAGCCACTCACATGTGATGCCAAATTCCTTTCCAAGGTTCCTTTAGTCAGTCAAATCACTAAATTTAAGTTTTCTTGTAAGTGACTGGTTTGACTGTATTGTTGTTGAAAAAATGTTATTTTATTTGTTTTTGTGTGCATGGTAACTTTTTAATACACTGCTTGTTTTCGCAGTCTACAGATGCAATACCTGATTCTGAAATTAGGCTTTTTTGTAAGTACATGTTGTTTGTTATGTAATGTACTAGAAGCTATAATGTCCATCAGTTATTTATGCACACTCATGCAACTTGATCTTGCAAAGTCAGAGATGTTTTATTGTAATTAACACACCTAACTCCTGCCTCACAGACACCATTATTACAGACTGGAGCAGCTGTGATGGCTCATAAGATTTACTGAAATAAGAATCAACATTCATTGCCAGAGAACACATCTGTTCATGAGGAAAGGCAGATGGGGAGCATTTTGAGTTAAGGTGGCTGGGAGGGGAGAAGGTCTGCTAGTAAAGTTGTTCATTGATGAAAGTGAAAGGTGTAAGCCGATTTTAAACTATCAACTTGTTTTTATTGCAGGTAAAAATGCAGCATTTTTAAGATTAATGCGAGGTCGATCTTTGGCTGAGGAATACAGGCCATCAGCGGCCAAAGCAAATGAATTAGGTTTGTCTTTTTTACATCACAAGGATACTAAAAAATAAAAGTGAAGATGAACTGCTCAGTACAGCTCTTTCATTTGAATTTTTAAAAGGTTCTCAAACACAGACTTAAAAGTTACAGCCACATTGTACAGCAGAATAAACAGGAACATGGGAAAGTACTGGACCTTACCGTTCATCCACAGACAGCCCACAGACTCAAAAGTTAAATCTACCTGTACAGCATAATAAACAATACCACAGGAAAGTAAATAAAGTACTGCGGGATGCCTGTGGCACACTGCGTTGAAGTTTCAGTTGATTATTCTTCCCCGTCGTCACAAACTGCCACATTTTTTAAAGTTTCCCGTAACCCACGGAACGTCTTGAGAGAATTTCTGTGTCACATCGCAGTTCACTTCTGTTCGTGTATTTAAATGGCAGAAGTCTACAGTTTTCCACCCATGTGGGAGGCTAGACAGCTTTAGCACAATTGCGTATGTGCGTGCTTGGTCCTGCTTGTTTCAGTTGGCGATCAAGGAGTGTGTAAAGCTTCTTGTTTGTAAGTATAAACAGATCGTGACTGTGGGTAACCATTCAAAGTTAATGCTTACATCGACCAAAACATCCCGTGTGAATGCCTTCAGGCGACTTGTTTTCGTCAAAGTTGCATGTAGTGGACATGTATTAACAGGAATGACAAGATTACTAATGTTCTCATACTTGTTCATTAGGAGGTTACCTTGATAATCCAGACAGTGACATAGTGTTCTACTTCCTGTTAAAAGCAGTGGATAGATTTTATACTCAATACCACAGATATCCAGGTAAATTGTATTGTTACTGTTAAAAGCAGTGGATAGATTTTATACTCAATACCACAGATATCCAGGTAAATTCTGTTAAAAGCAGTGGAAGGTAAACTCCATTGACGACTTCAGAGCCACAGATTTGTCAGTCTCAATTGTTTAGTGTAACCTTGTTAAACAATGTTGTATATGTTGTATGTTTTTGTACCCCATCCCTCACCTAAATGGGTACCAGTTTTGTTTTATGACACTGTCAAAGTGGTTTGAATTTTGTAAAGTTGCAGTGGGCTAGCATCCGGCCTATCTAGTGCAAAGTATCGCTACACCCCCTCCCCCCTCAGTCCAGGCGTGATATTACGCTTGTTAACAGATTGTACTTCTTTTTTCTTCTTTTTTCAGGTAATTTTGATGACCAGGTGGAGGTGGATGTTGTTAAGTTAAAGGTGCGTTGATTTGTGCGTAGTAAGTAGATCGTTTAGTCGTGATAAACTGAGAAGTCAAAGTTTGAGTCTGCGACCTTGAAAGTGTCACGCTGAAATCAACATTTATGTGAAATAATTTACATACATACATTGTATTTTAAAAGAAATATACGCGATAAAAACATGACGTTTCGACCTCTACATGTCATCCTTTTCAAATGTTTTTTTTTTTTAGTTTGACAGTTAGCTAATATAACAAAGTATAAAAATGTCAATGATGCATTACATTAGTTAAGGGAGCAAGGCATTTTGCATTGCATTTTAGCACCATGTTTGAAAAACTTGTTATTGTTATACATATCTTCAACACAGTGTGTTTATGATTTCAGACCTGTCTCAGTTCTGTTCTTCAAGAGTGGTCCGTAACCGCAGATATTAAAGAAGAATACGTCCATGAAATGTGAGTATGTTGGTGTAGTTTATACCAGTAGGATAACTTGTTCGCGCGTGTTTTACCGTGCGTGTGTTTTCCCGTGCTTGAGCCAAGGTAACATAATTCTAGGTGTGGTAGAAGTAACCTTGCGATGGGCAGATAAGAGATTTCCAATTTACGTATATTGGCCTTGACACTGATAGTACCAAACTAATTAGCAGTCTATATTTTTATTGGCAATCAAAAAGTGGGCCAAGACCGATCAGAGCAATAAGATCATTTGGAACATTGAGCCATAGACGGCAGCCTGACATGTAAGAGCTCTGCTTTCATTTTGTTATTCAATGGTCCTATACAATCATGATACGGATTACTGCCTTCAGAATGAAGCCTCTTATCAAGTTATTTAGTTATTTTTTCTAAGAGACTTTCATGATTTTCGCATTTTTGCCTCAGACAAACATAATATTATAGATGGAAGCATGTTGTCGAGTGTCGGTATTATAGCTTGGTATAATTAGTGCCAAATTGATGTTTGTCCCTGTAAATCTGAATCTCTAATAGCAATATTCCTAGTCACTTCATACTGTGAAAATTTGCCAATGATGAATTTTTGGGCCACTTGACTCATAAAAAAAACTAACGTTTGCGTTTGCTGTGATTGACCAGGGGTGAATTCTTTGGTTTTCCAGCAGCCATTTTAAAACCGCTTAAACTATTAAACACAAATGTGGGGTTTTTGAAAAGGCCTTTTGGGGTGTTTTCTGTTACCGACACCGTTTTTCCCTATCATCACCCAAGTTCAGGATTCACCTCTGTTAACTTGATTTTTGTTGATTTCAGGTGTCGTTATGGAGCCAGTGAGTTGCATTCTGTTGCCGCTTTTATTGGAGGTATTACAAAACACCGCAGGCCACTCAAGCCTGATGTCTGTAAAGTGTGGTCAATTTAACCGCCAACGCCAAAAATATTTCTGAATTGGTGATTGTAGCCAATGACAAGCAACATCTTGAAACCGCAAGAAAGTGTAGAGTATTAAAAGGATTTCATAAAACTGCGAAATTCGAATCTGATTTGTAGTAGAACCAGGAATATTTTCGACGTTCACGGTTTTATCGACCGCACTGTATTACTGACAATTTCCTTATGCAGCCATAATTTTCATTATGGAGCTTTTGCGTCTTGCGTTGAAAGTTAATTGTAACATCTTAATAACTATTTTTCAGGGGCAGCGGCCCAAGAAATCGTGAAGCTTATTACTCGCCAGTTTGTTCCATTCAACAATACTTACATCTACAACGGTATCACTGGATCTTCCACTACTTTACACCTCTAAAAAATAGGTCCAAGACTTGTAATGAGAAAATTACTTTGCGAAGATCTTTGAACTTCTTGTTTCGCCGAACAAAACTCGTTTCAAGAGTCCTGGGACCAAAGCAACATCTCCATTAATAATCACAAACGGCATCAAGAGCAGTCAATTCATTCTGCTTGTCTGAATGATGCGCCAAGTTATTTTAATGTTCTAAAACACTTGGCTCCACTTCGGCTGTTGTTTGTAGTTTAGTTATTGTTTTTGAATTTCAAGTTTCTCTCAGTTTTTGGTGAAATAGGCTAAACAGAGCGGTTTTCGATTTATTGTCAAAAGCAATAATCATTTTACCGGTTACATATTTTCCCGCGCTTGTTACCAGTTGCATATTTTCCCGCGCTTGTTACCAGTTGCATATTTTCCCGCGCTTAGTACCGGTTTCGCATTTTTCCGCGCTTGGAACAGGTTGCATATTTTCCCGCGCTTGTTACCGCATGTTTCGTTTCAAGTTCTGATTGGCTCATTTCGTTTGTTATCATTTGGTTGGTGAGATTGCTGGTTTTATCAGTTTCACTTAATCCATTTAAAAACTGCTCCATGCACATGAAGGGAACAATGTCGGTGAAAAAGAAAAAGCAATGCACTTTTCTTTTTCCCTTGCCGATTGTAATATGGCCCTTCTTTTCCTTCTTTCTCCACAAACTGAGAGCTTGAAGTACGCCCGCCAAACTACAGTGAGACTGGAGTTTGTTCTCGGCCGATTTTTACTAAAGACTTATGTGTAAATATTTAGGAACAATTACTGTAATAAATGTTTCATTTACATTTTCGATCTGATTTTCATTTATTTTATACAACGGAATAGATGCGAATGGGTCAACACCCAGTTTGGACGAACATGGGTTGACATGCGCCATTTTAAGCCATCATGGACCGATATGATTCGACATGGGTCATGGCCCAACCGGTGCCAAGTGCGGAAAAATATTGACCAATTCGCGCCCACGTTGGTTCGTGTTGGCGCATGCTGACCACCTTTAGCCAGGAGCCATATACTCCGGCAATAAAATCAAATTATTTTCCGAAGTTTTCCTCTTGGTTTAGGTTTATCACTGTTTCCCGAAATATTTCGTTTTCTGAGATCCCAGCAGTGAATTAATCAATCATTGGAAATAATTTGGTAGGGTTAGGTTAGGGTTAATGTAATGTGAAGCATATCACGAGCAATTCTAAGTCGCCGACGTAAATCGAACAGAGGACCTTCTGGAAACCGATAGGACCCTCCGCGAACTTACTAAGCTACTGGAAGGAAAACTGGCGACGAGCTGGCTGCTTGCCAAATAAAAGGAACTTCGTTGTTGTAACATTTCCATACTATCCGTTAAATGTTAATTGTCATTTTTGTTCGTTCTTATCACCACCATGGTCGCCGTGAAAACCATCTATTGCTATTTTTGTTCCTATAGCTGTTTCATTAGTCTGAAGGGAGTTTTCCCATTGATGTAAAACAGTACAGTTGAACCCCGTTAATATGGACACCGAAGGGACCACGAAAACTGTCTTTATCAGTTAACGGGGTGTCCGTATTAAACGGGTTCACATGGATGACATAGTTTAAAGGGACACTGTCACCTATTTTTAATATCACTTTGAAGAGCCAAAAAACATATTTGTTTTAATGGAAACCTTAAAATAATGGTCCAGGTTTGTTAAGAAATACTCTACCGGGCACAGAAACTAAGATTCGTTATCTTTAGCTGCGGATGGCCAGGATGCAAATGGATTGCAACTTGAAAAAAAGTGGCCAATTTTTTCAAGTTCCTCCCAAGAGTAGTGAAAAAACTTATTATGGTTTGTTCTTTCTTGAAGAAATCACTTGATATTATCTTATTGGTGTTCTATAAGCAATTTTATGTTTGAGCAAAGGTACTTTGTCATATATTTAGTGTATTTTGACCAAAACACAGCAAAATCTGCGTGACTGCCCCTTAAGTGTTTTATAAATACAGTCACATCTAACCCCACTAAGACACTAAAAAAATACGATTAAAAAATATATGGGCTTTCGGCCGGGACCAAGACAACTGTCCGTAATACCGGGGTGTCCGTATTAATCGGGTGTCCGTAAAGATGGGTTCGACGGTATATTGTGGAGGGGGACAGGGGGGCGGGAGCCCGGGAGAATAGGGGCGGGAGGCAGGAGAGGAAATGGCGGGAAGCGGGAGTTGAAAGGGGGCGGGAAGCGGGAGAGAAATTCAAAGCGAACTTTTGTCATTAATTAAGTCGTTACAGCACTTTCAAAAAGAAGATCCCAAAATTTTGTTACTTTCATTTAGCGTCTTCTGGGAAAACAAGCAAAGTCCAGCAAATGAAAATTCGCGCTTGAGGGACCGCTTGGGGTTATTTCCGGTAAAATTGTGAACCCTTTTAGTCCTTTTAGTGCCGATTACGTCATACGTCATGAAAGACAAGCATGAATGCACATGATGCGCGCTGAGGCGATATTGTCGATATAGAAGTGAGCGAGCAAGCCAAATCCATGTCATCGAAGACAATTTTATTCGGCCTAACTATTTTTCGCTGCGGAAGTGACAGATCTATTCATGGAAGGCCTTCGTGAGAGCTTGCTCCATACGATCCTCAATCTGAAAGAACCAAAGATTTTATATAACGCGTGGTGCAGGGATGTGTCAAGGGAATGCCGTTTAAATGAGCGCGCTGGAGAGTGTGGCATGGTTTCTTTTACTGTTTTAGACAAAGCAAAATCGATTCCGATAAGAATAGGGGGACAAACAGCGTGGGAAGCAGTGAGGAATGACTTCATAGAAAATAAAGACAAGATCGCTAGCGCTTCCAAAGATTATGAATTACACGGTGCAGCTGACGGTGTGCTTTCCTATTTTAAACTGAGCACAGCAATAATGACAATAATAGACATAATGTTGTATTTTTTAGTCTTCCTTGAATAAAATATTTGCTACCACTGTAGAGTCCTGTAGATATAAGTTAGATACTCTTCTTCAGACACAAGTCACACAACAGCCACAACCGGACCATTTTTTAGATGATTCCTTTCGAAGAATGTTTTGTGTACTTTTGCTGGAGCAATTAACAGTGACACGGGGCAAATTGAATGGTGTTATAATTGTTCTTCTGGTTTTCATCGTGACATGGCGAGATTCGTGTCTTTCTGAAATCGTGACACCGAGCTGATGTTCTACGGTACAGAGTCGGATAAAGCTTGTCATGAAAACGAAAAACTTTTAAATTTGACTTAAAGTTTGATTCTAAAAAAGTCCATCAACAGTGGAGTTCTTTTCACTAAAGGTGTCAAAGGTTGCAATCGATGCTAGGTACTAAGGATGACTAGCATCATCAGCATCCATAGACAACATAGCGACCATTTGGAAACCACGTTAATAAAGGGCGGCATAAAGCTGTGCTAAAAGCGAGTTATCGTTTTGCGTTTTGTCCGAAGAACAGTCCAAAACAGGCCCTTATTACTATATAGTACTACTGTATATAAACACCAGGCGGTGAAATATCAGGTGAACTTTCGCGCAAAAACATGATATCTTCACATGTGAAGATAACATGTTATCTTCACATGTGAAGATATCGTTGCTACGGTTACATAATAAATTGCGCCTTTCACAGCAAAAATTAAAAGGTTTGGTATTCATTGGTGTTTATTGGTGTTAAGTAAGTCGAAACTTTATTAAAAAGTGTGTTAATCTAGAGCAAATTAAGGAAAAGCCAAAGAATTGCGCAGCTAATTAAATGACTTGGATGTTTGTTTGTTTTTTAAATTTACGGCAGTCGGGAGCGGGATGCTTAAGGGCAGGAGTCGGGAGATAAAGGTACGGGAGGCGGGAGAACAAGGTACGGGAAGCGGGAGGTTCTGACCCCCCTGTCCTCCCCCACTATATTGATGCTCGTTGTGCGTGGTGAAAGCTCTTCAGGCTCGGCGGTATAATGTGAAAATTTTGATCAGGAACTGGATGTGTTTTTACGGGCTTGTAAGTTTTTCTTCGTCATATCCTTTACCTTACTGATGAGAAGATCTATATGGCAAGTCGAGATTGCCTAAATTAAAAGGCAATACATCTGGAGAAAGAATTTGATGAGGCCATTATTAGTTTAGACCTTTTTCATAAACGGCAAGTTTATGAGAAAGCAAAACGTTATTGAGAAAGTTACTATAAACGCCGTGGCGGCAACGCTAGCTACTTCCAATTGTAAATATATGTTATTTGCCGGCCGGGAGGTCCGTATAGGAAAAAACTGTGCCCGAGGTCTTGAGTACGGCGTGTTTTCGGATCTTTGTATGTCAGCCGACCGATCAGCCATGCATGGTGAAACTTTGCTGGTTTTCTTCTTTGTTTTCTTCATTTGTGTCGTTAAATATTTTATCTGGCCAATAAAATTCACTTTCGCTTAGGTAGCTTTCATCTGGGTCCATAATAAACGGGAAAATTCAATAAAACCAGGGCTTACAAGCTTAAAACAACGAAGTCACATCACTCACGAAAGGCTCACGAAAAGCGTTACCGTGCCCGTGGGCAGAGATAGGAAAATCCGGACCGCGATAAGAACCAATCAGATTTCAGGATTCGTTACCGTGCCCTCTTGGAAAAAAATAAAAACTATTATGTGAACAGCAGGTGCAAGGTTTTTGACTTCCTCTTTTTAATAACTCCTTGTTGTTTTTTCTAGAGGCTGCAATGCTAACGATAAAAAACTAAGATCAGGAATAGACCGCCAAAGATTCGAGAAAAGTCTACTTAGTATTTTATAAAGGGTACAAATAAATGTTGAGCCACGTAGCACTGGTGATACAAACAAGGAATCAGAGAATTAACTCTGTGTAAATTCTTGTGCTAAGGTCAACCCATAAATTTCCCTGTACTGAGCGTTAGCCCTAGTAAGGAAATGAGGGACCACACGAGGGAAAGAAAAAAATCTTTGACCTCGGTGGGATTCGAACCCACGACCTCCGGATTAGATCTTCCGTCGCTCTACTCCCGTACGGCCTCGTGGCTCAAGCGGTAGAGCGATGGAAGCCCACCGAGGTCAAAGATTTTTTTCTTTCCCTCGTGTGGTCCCTCATTTCCTTACTAGGGCTAACGCTCAGTACAGGGAAATTTATGGGTTGACCTTAGCACTATAATTTACACAGAGTTAATTCTCTGATTCCTTGTTAGTATTTTATAGCCGATCATTCAAGCGTATGGTAAACTATATTTTGCCTTCTTGTGCTGTTTTGGTTAAAATCTGATAGCTTTGTCCGTGTGTTGCACTAACAATAAAATACACACAAAAGCATCCACGATGCTACGAGATGCAAACCCAAATAATTATGACGAAAAAAGTTCAAAGAGAGCAGTTGTTGAAAAAATCCCGATAAATTTGTATTAGATGAAAAACCACCGTATTAGAATCGACCGACTATTAAGTGTGTGAACGTTTTAATCTTAATTGGAGAAACACTACTGAAGCTCTAGTGATGTTGGATTTTGACCGACATTTGTGTATGGTTAATTATATAATAAGTTATGATATGCCAACGTAGAGACTCCACTAAACATTGTATGTTTACCGTGAACAGAAAATTCAACACAGTCAATTTATTTGCTTATTTTAAAAAAATGACAAAAAAAACTTGAACTGACTCTAAATGACGTTCCCAAATTCTCTTTTCGGACTTTTTTATTTTCCATTTTTTCCTTCTTTGAGATCTCGGCAGTAAATTTTATCAATCATTGGAAAAATGTCTTTGTTTGTTTGACGTTGTTAAAAGATCGTCTCCCGAATAGACAGCGGCTGCAGCTGCAAAGTGCCTGCAACCCGTTTTCACAAGCAGAGAAATTAAATTGATAAGTACAACATCCTCAAAACTAGAGAGCCAAAACCAAACATCGTATAAATGAACAATGGATTTTTTTTTTCATTTCAAATGTGGTCTATGCGAAAAACTCTATGTCGGCTTTATAAATCGAAACCTTTATCAAAGCATTATGGAATATGTCACCTCGAGATATTCAGTCGGAAAGGCAAATGCAACATGAGGTTAGACATTTTAATGATAGGGAACATTTCGTTCTCAGAAAATGCTGGAATAAATTCGACTGTCTTATTCACGAGTGAGAGCTAATCATGTTAAAGCTCTGTTGTATTGTTATATGCATCATGAATATTATACAGGCAGAAAAAATGACGCTGAATTAAAGTGCCTATGAAATGAAATTTATTTTTTGATGTATCGAAAGTTTCACCATTTTAGACCTTGGAATAAAAGGTTTAAAGTGTTAGGGACGATGCAAAATGCTTTTTTTATGGTCTCAAAGTTAGGTTGTTGGCGCTAAAAAGTGGCTCCAATTTGTGCGCGGCCAAAACCAGTGTCATATTACACTGTGACGTAAATAGTTGTTCAAACTGCTGCGGGAATATAGAGAACAAGAGAGCTGACAAGAGACGTCGCTAGAGGTGGACCAATATTATGTGGCGAGCGGCCTCAAACATACGAGATATTAGAATTCTTCGATAACAGAGGGTGTAACAAAGCTTTATTTTGCTCCAGAGGAAAATAGGCCGGCGAAATACACGAAATTTGTTCGTCGACATCGGAAAGGGTACGTCAAGCGATGTTGTTTTCAATGAAAGCGCTTATTGTTAAGATAAATATTATTTTGCAAAAGAAAATAACATTCCGGCCGGTGAGGCCGTTTAATCAAGCATAATTTTTCCAATCCATATCCTGTTTGGAAGTTCCTTCAAGCCTCGGCTCGACTGGAGAGCCGTCGAAGTCAGTGAGGCCTACAAAAATATACTGACTCGATCGGCACTGACTGGCGAGTAATATAAATGTACGTTTATACCGTATTCCGAATTATAAAATTCAAAGTGCAGCGACGCAAGTGTTCACTGGAAGGCGTCTATTCTACGGAACATCTATCAAAAATCTACACGTACAAATGCTATTCGAAACAAAATACATCGCTGAATCATTGCGTGTTCGATCAGATCAATTTTTATACAATGAAATATAAATCAGACATGAATGTAAACACGATACTTTGAACTCACTTACAAGCCGCCAAGTGGTTAAAATTTCCAGAAACGATCAATCGCTGGCAAGACACTGAACTAAGAAGCATAATTATTACGTATATACTTGAGTTCAAACATTTTGAATAAATAAATAAAAAATACGCTATCAAGGCACCTTGCCGCTAAAAATACACCATTCACATTCAATTCAGCAAGCCGCCTGAAAAACACCACCTCGGATATGCATAACATATCAGTATAATTTAGAAACTTTCAACTAGCAAGCCGCCAAGACATATCCTTCGCATTGAAAAACGAACTTTAAGTAGACGAGCGGATTGCCAAGCCGATAAAATAAGTTCATAACCTCCACGCGCGATCAATGAACTTCAGAGAAGACCGGCCGTGTCGCTAATGCGCTAATATCATGATTGTTTGTACTACAAATATATCGTTCGCGTTCGATAAACGCTAGTCAACGAGCCACTAAAAAGAAATAACAAAAACGCCTCTGCGTTCAATAAGCTTACAACTCAACTGGCGAACCACTGAGACGCTGTGCTACTGAAATGTATACCTTTCACGTTCAATAATCTAAATGATCAAAGTCCGTCTTCTTCATGTTCACTTCCTTCGCTCAAGCGGCACAGTCGGTTCGTCTCGCTACGGCAAAACTACAGTGGACACGATCATTTCAGTTGATCAAGAGTGATCCGAAACTGATCCTCTTCACCTTCAGAGGACAGTAAAGAAACAAATTAGGCGCTGTCTGACATTTGTACAGCCAAAAACGTTGGCAAAATGACCATCACGCTAAAGGATTCCAAAGGAATTATAGCGTAAACAAACCAATGTGTCATACTATTTACGTAATTCACGTCATCACGCACGCCCACTCGCCCCCAGGCTCTCCAAAAATTGGAGCCACTTTTCAACCGAAGTGACACATCTTCGAGGGGCTAAAAAACCGATTTTCTTTCTTTTCCTCGGGAAATGATTATTGTTTTCGTTCTTTGGACATAATAAACTAATGAAAAACGAAGAAAAAAAATTCATTTCATAGGCACTTTAAAAGTTAAATATGTACCTGTCGGTAACCCAGTCTTTGCGTTACGTTAATAATACAAGTTTTCTTAAGGCGGAAAAGTGACAAGGAGGACGCGCAGCAAATAATATTGGAGAAACCCGTGGGAGGGCGTACTCTCTTATTCGATATATGTAGGTTTGCGGGGCACCAACGAATGTTGGTTTTTAGTCGTTTTGGTCTATAAATAGGTATCGATTAAGCGCTCAAGGACCCATTTCTCCAAAGTCCCGATAAGTTTTCTGGCCTGGAAAACTATTGTATCACGCAATATTTGCATTAAACGTTCACATTTCGTTGGTTCGAAAGCTAAGCAATAAAATTATAGGTTCACGAAACAAGTCGTTTAGGTAAAAACATCTGGTCAAGCGATGGAGCAACTCATTAAAATGCACGCTTCAATCCATCTGAGCCTTGCACTTAGCCGTACAACTGAACTTATTACTGGAAACAGGCGGTTATGGAAAGTGATCTGATGGTAAACGGTGTAGTAAATGGTTGCACTAAACTAAGATAACTACCACCTAGTTTTATTAAAAAACAAACAGACGTGACTTCCTTATGCGACATCTGCCCACATCATCATGCTTATCAGCAACACCATTTAGTGATGATCAACCTAACAAGAAAAGTGGTATTTGACAAGTTAGTTGTTTATGCCGACTCAAAGTTCCTGCGTTGAATCTTAAACTCCAATACAAAGTAAGGCAGCCAAACCTTATACTCAGCTTAAACCTCCTTTTATAATAACAACAACATCTTAAGTGAGTTGAACTCACCAATGCCTTCTTGGACAGTCAATATACAGTCAGTTTATCATAGAAAGTGTGCACCAGAAGCTTCTGTGTGGACATCTATACGTTTAATTATTTCTGCAGCGAGCAACATATCATATCATTTATGACATATATTATGTCCGACTATAGTTTATCCATACACATATCCTGAGATAATATATAAAACGTTATTTGCTTAGGTAAAAACATCTGGTCGAGCGATAGAGCAACTCATCACGGAATGCACGCTTCAATCCATCTGAACCTCGCACGTAGTAGAAATAAATACTGAAGCTGACAGGTTGTGGAATGTAATCTGATGGTAAACGGTGTAGTAAATGATTGCATCTAAACTAAGATAACTACCATCTAGTTATCAAAAAACAAACAGACGTAACTTCCTTTTTAGGGAGATCTGCCCACATCATACTTATCCGCATCAACACTATTTAGTGATGATCAACGCAATGAGAAAAGTGGGATTTGGGGAGTTGTTTATACCGACTCAAAGTTCCTGCGTTGAGTCTTAAACACCAATACAAAGTAAGGCAGCCAAACCTTATACTCAGCTTAAACCTCCGTTAACAACAAGCGTTAGGACAATGACAAACTTCACTGGATTTGGAAACCGCACAAACCGCGCCACAAATACATTATCATGGGATATATATTCAGCAGGCATGGCAGTTCTTTCAGGCCTCAATGTTTTTCTCGCCATCACCGCAACTCTGGGCAATGTTCTGATTCTGATTGCTCTCCATAAAGTGTCGTCCATTTATCCACCAACAAAACTGTTGTTTCGATGTCTTGCAGTCACCGATCTTTGTGTTGGACTTATTTCTCAACCAATCTACGTCACCTTTCTCATTTCTTTACTTCCAAATATGAATATGGATCACATTGACGGAGTCCAGCTTGCAGATGAATTTTTCTTTTCCTTGTTACCTCAAATATCAGTCCTCACATCGGCTACCATAAGTGTGGACAGACTTCTCGCCCTGTTGTTGGGACTGCGATACAGACACGTTTTAACCTTAAGGCGAGTTCGTATAGTCATAGTTTGCTTTTGGTTGATTAGTGCTCTTAGTGCTGCGGGATCGACATTCATCTTTCATATAACTGTTACCCAAATTGCTCATGTGACATTCTATGTTTTGATAATACTTTCTTTGGTGATCTCAGTGTTCTCTTACACGAAGATTTTCCTCGCCCTTTGCCAACAACGATCTCAAATTCAAGGCCATGTTCAAACAAGACAAGGGAACGGAGGAGGAAATTCATTGAACATAGCACGATACAAGAGGACAGTTTATAGCATTCTTTGGGTGCAATTAGCCTTATTTGTTTGCTATGCGCCTTATAGCATAATAGCACTTTACGTTTTTCTTAGAAAAAACCATGACTATTCGACCGCACGTGCACTAACAATCACTGTTCAATCCACAGTATCTCTCCTTTATTTCAACTCTTCTCTAAATCCAATACTTTATTGTTGGAAGATTAAAGATGTGAGAAAAGAAGTGAGGAACACGATCCGAGAGGTTTGCTGCTGGATTAATTAACTATGTCACGTACATTTAACATTACTTTAAAAAGCCAAAAAGCAAATTTGAATCAATGGTAACCGAAAAAAAATTGAAACTTTGATGTTAACGTTCTCATGATGTTCGGCAGAGAATTACAAGACTTAGTAATGATGTACCTGAGCGAATTAAGGCCGAAATGAATATAAAAAATACAATAAATAAGGAATTTTGGCCCTTTTTTCCCTCAGAAAAACTGATTATGGTATGTATTCCCTAAGAGAACTGAAACTCCTTTGGTGTTCTAGGAGTAGCTGTCGGTATTAGAAAAGCTGCTACTTATTTTTTGCACGGTAATATATGACTCAAAAACATAACATTAACCGTGACAACCTGTTCAAGCTGCAGATGTGGATCTGCAAAAAAAAAACGAATGAACTCAGTTGGTAAAGATGACAACACGTTAATACAGGGACGGATCCAGGAGAGGGGTTCAGGGGGGTGCAACCCTGGTTTTATCAGTTTTACTAAATTCATTGAAAAACTGCTCACGCACATGAAGGGGACAATGTCGGTGATAAAAGAAAAGCAATGCACTTTTCTTTTTCCCTTGCCGATTGTATTATGGCCCTTCTTTTCCTTCTTTTTCCACAAACTGAGAGCTTGAAGTTGGCCGGACAAACTACAGTGACACTGGAGTTTGTTCTCGGCCGATTTTTACCCAAGACTTATGTGTAAATATTTAGGAACAATTACTGTAATAAATGTTTCATTTACATTTTCCATCTGATATCGATTTTCATTTATTTGTCCAACGGAATAGATGCGAATGGCTCAACACGCAGTTTGGACCAACATGGGTTGACAAACGCCATATTAAACCATCATGGGTCGATATGATTCAACATGGGTTGAATCATATCGAACCGATTCCAAGCGCGGGAAAGTATTGACCAATTCGCGCCCACGTTGGTTCGTGTTGGCGCATGCTGACCACCTATAGCCAGGAGTCTATGAATCGTTCCCTGCGGCTCCAGAGACTCCGGCAAGAAGATTAAATTATTTTCCAAGTTTTTCCTTTTTGTTTAAGTTTATCATTGTGTCTCAAAATATTTTGTTCTCTGAGATCTCAGCAGTGAATTTATCAATGTCACGTGCAGCATGTCATGAGCAAGAGACAAAGGAAATTCTGAGTCCCTGACGAGAATAGAACCTGACCTATACACTCGGGACATTATACGTAGGCTTACATGATGTATCTACCTTCTGGAAAGCGGTCGGACCGTCAAACTAACTGAGCTACTGGAAGACTGGTGACGAGCTAGATCATTTAAAAGATGCTTCCCAAACAAAACGAACTTTGTTGTTGTCACATTTCCATAATATCCTTTGAAAGTTACCAGTTGTCCTTTTTTAACTCGTAAATACGCGAAGTTTAATGAACGGGTTATAACAGGCGCGACGGTGGCAAATATGCAAATTTTCACTCTATCACTCGACTGTAGACTTTCCTTGGTAATTCCGCTGACCAGTTTATAAGGCTTTCGTTGCAAATGCAAAGGATTAGTGTAGAGAATAGTTGACCGCCGAAAAAGTGGACATTATGAAAGCGTTTCTCTGATGTTTTGCATTGGGTCCTCCGATCTCCTTACTTCAAATGGATTTTTCAACAAAGACACGCGCTTTAACGCGTATCTACGTTAAAATAATAATATATATAGTTAGGCTTAGCCTAACAGCGGCGCCCTCTGAAGACCCTCTGAACAAGCTTAACTAAGATGAAACTTAACTAATAGGTGAAAGGTCGGAAGCACAAGAATTAAGATTAGTATTGACGACCGGGCTATTTTTCAATTTTAGCAATTCTCAAAAATAGTATTACCCGACCGTCTGCACAGTACATTTAGACCGTACAAAAGTTCACAAAAACAACTTTTTCTCCGTCTAGAATAACTATTACGACTACTGTTAAAAAATACAGTTGTAGCTTGTCAAAAAATGCCTGAGAAACTGATTTGGAAATCAAAATTGCCAAAAATACAAACATATTTGCATACGGCCACGCGAGTGAAGTTAGAACTATAATAAAATTCAAGTCTTGTTTTGTTTACATAAAATCGCTTTTCAACCTATGTAATGAATGAACAAACACATAAAAATGGACAACACAATCTTCTTTCGATAAATTTTATTCAAATCTCCATTAGTTTATGTTGAAAAGCAAAACGGAAAACGCGCATCGAGGCCGAGCCGTGTCTTCGATGAAATTCAAGAAATTAATACAACTGAATTTAAGCGACACGTTTAAAAACAATTCTCCAAAACTAACGAGAACACATTAACAAAAAGTTAATCACAGATTGATATCTAGATAAATTTCCATCGAAAAATGTAATTTGTTTTACCTTTAAGTCCCTCCGGCGACTACTGTGCTTGGAAATTCTTTAAATCTCCGCTTTGGTGCTGAAATCCGTAAAACGAACCCATCTCTCGCATTGCTAAAAACGTATATAGTTCCTCGAAGCAAGATTTTATCCCTGAAAGCTCTTCTTTTTCCACTAAAGCGGCTCCTGAGTATCCCTTAATTAGCATCCCTGTCTTGAGTAGCAAACCACGAAAAAATGCAGGAAAATAACGACTTTAATTTAAACCGTTTTCTCCGCTCAGTAAACAAAGCAAAACATCAAAGTGTTTTCCCAGCTGACGTGACATTCGGCCGTGTAACCGCGCGAAAAAAAAGCCTCGCTTTGGTTTCAACATGACGTCGTACGCGCATATTTTGCGACGTCATACGCGCCCGCGAGCTAGTCCTCCGCTAAGATCCCGGATGTTGTGTGGCGTCATACGCGCATGCGCGCTAGCCTTGCGCGACACACATCTCCGACACATGTTTTTGTTGCAGACAGCGCCCGCGAAACATTCCGCTAGCCATGACCATGAAAAATGAGGGCATAGGTTCTATGAGTATGGGGCTCCGCAGCCGGGCCTTTGGCCCGGCTAGTGCTCCGCTAAAATTTAACCTTCATAGACCCTATTCATAAATGGCGGCCGGTTTGTTATTCTTTTATATTCATGCTAATCAGCCCAACTAGCCTCGTTAGCGTGTGCAAAATTCAAAAGAATTTTTGCTCTAAAATGAGGCTAGTTGGGCTGATTAGCATGAATATAAAAGAATAAATAAATCGGCCGCCATTTATGAATAGTATACTATTACGCACTGCATCAATCATCGCATCGCATTACAGTTCGGGGTGAAATTCGGCTCCAATCATCTCCAATCCCCTGAACTCCACAAATCCAGACCATCAATGGTCTCTTAATCCCCCAAAACTTACATCCAACCAAAGAGGCCATTGATAGTCTGCTGACGAGATCAAGTAACAATCAGTACCCCGGAGGATAGGGAGGGGCACATTCACACCCAGTAAACAACACATGTCAGTCAACCTATTCCAGTAGTCCGAACATCATCACAACTGCATTGGCCATGCCAAAACGCACCACCAAACCTCACTCCCAAACCTCACTCCCCAAACCTCATTTTCCCAAAGTGCACCTAATCCAGGCCCCACTGTTATCTCCAAGGCCACAATAATTGCTCGCCATGCGCCCGACCAAGAGCGGCTTTACATCGTATAAACGTGAGCGATTGGTATCATGTCTGTAACTTCGATAGTTTACTTGAACGTTTCCAGCGCAACCATCACCCCCTCACTAGCCCCAACAAGGGTCTCCGTGCAGTGAGCCTAAATGTATGGGTTAGGCAGCTGTTGAGCCAAAACCAGTAGACATTCGTCAAAGGACGGATCAAATTGCCAGTCCCATACCGGGGGGATGTAAAAAGGGAGACCCTCCGGGGCCAGCAAGGGGGCGACAGTTGTGACCCAGAATAACTAGGGGAGTTGGATTAAGATACTCCGTTTTCGCAACTGTCACTCCCAGCAGCCTAGGGGTAGGTCGGGGGAAGAAAAATAATGTAAAGAAAATAGTACGTCCAGTAGTGATCGGCTGGCGGTCCCTCACTGAGGGACAAATGTGAGCACGATAATGATTTGAAGCTCAACACGATAATCGTTGAAATAGCACTTAATAGTGAAAACTGACGGTCCCTTGCCGACAGAATCATTTTAATAAAGGACAAGTGTCAACGTGACAATAACTTGAAGCTGAACACAACGTTCACTAAAAAGACACTCATTAGTGAGTGGTCAACTGGCGGTCCCTTGCCGGCAAAATAATTTCACTAAGAGACAAATCTCCCTGTGAGGATTAATAACTCTGAGCTCAACACAAGAATCATTGAAAAACACTCATTAGTAATCAGCTGACGGTGCCTTGCCGACAGAATCATTTCATTAAGAGACAAATCTTCACGTGAGAACATAACTGTGAGCTCAATACAAAATCATTGAAAACACCGATCAGTGATCAACTGACGGGCCCTCGTCGACAGAATCACTTCATTAAGAAAACAAATCTCCACGTGAGAATACGGCTCTGAGCTCAGTACAAAATCATTGAAAACACTCATCAGTGATCAACTGACGAACCCTTGCCGACAGAATCATTTCACCGAGAGACAAATCTCCACGTGAGAATATAACTCTGAGCTCAATACAAAGACCATTGAAAACACCCCTCAGTGATCAACTGACGAACCCTCGCCGACAGAGTTATTTCACTGAGAGACAAATCTCCACGTGAGAATATAATTCTGAGCTCAATACAAAAACCATTGAAAACACCCCTCAGTGATCAACTGACGAACCCTCGCCGACAGAATCATTTCACTGAGAGACAAATCTCCACGTGGGAATATAACTCTGAGTTCAATACAAAAATCATTGAAAACACTCCTCAGTGATCAACTGACGAACCCTTGCCGACAGAATCATTTCACTGAGAAACAAATCTCCACGTGAGAATATAACTCTGAACTCAATACAAAAATCATTGAAAAACACTCCTCAGTGATCAACTGACGCGCCCTTGCCGACAGAATCATTTCACTGAGAGACAAATCTCCACGTGAGAATATAACTCTGAGCTCAATACAAAAATCATTGAAAACACTCCTCAGTGATCAACTGACGAACCCTTGCCGACAGAATCATTTCACTGAGAAACAAATCTCCACGTGAGAATATAACTCTGAGCTCAATACAAAAATCATTGAAAAACACTCCTCAGTGATCAACTGACGCGCCCTTGCCGACAGAATCATTTCACTGAGAGACAAATCTCCACGTGAGAATATAACTCTGAGCTCAATACAAAAATCATTGAAAACACTCCTCAGTGATCAACTGACGAACCCTTGCCGACAGAATCATTTCACTGAGAGACAAATCTCCACGTGAGAATATAACTCTGAGCTCAATACAAAAATCATTCAACACTCATTAGCAATCAACTGACGGACCCTCGCCGACAGAATCATTTTACCAAGAGGCAAGCATAGTATATGCTAATTTCCAGCAACTACACGTGGTGACAACATTTGACGACAGAAAATACCTCACACCATTGAGGGCAAAACATGAGCACAAAACATCCGTGGTCATCGTTGAAATATTAGACCGAGTAACTTACTCCAAGGTACAATGTAACTCCCCCAAACCTCAAAAACTGGCGCTAGCTCAGTAAGAGATAATTGCAGTTTTGCTCCAATATTAAGCCACAGCCGAGGGATTCATCCTATAAAAGGAAACAAGAAAACTGGCGATATATCGCCCACATTTATATTAGAACAATATATCGGATGAAATGAAACAAACATTTATGGACTTGCTCGAAATTGTACGCCGGCGACAACAATGACAGCAAACACTAAAGGGGAAGGGACGCCCACGTGTGCCAACAAAAATACACTCCAAGTCAAATACATCAATTTTGTAGTCTTTACCTGAGTCACTAAGCCAAATGAGCTCCAAAGGGTGATGTACATGCTAATGAAGGCGATAAAAGTTCAGTGCTGGTGTTCAGATAGCAAGAGACACTTTGATGTTGACGGAGCCGTTGCACTTGAAGGAATGACAATTTATTCATATTTTGTTGGTCTTATATGCTCTGCTTATAATTTATGCAGTGCGAATAGGGTCTATTAGTTACTTTTTCAAAATGATCGTGGCGTTAAAGACTTGATCTGTGCCAACGACCCGGGTTCGAATCCTGGCGGTGACGGCCAATTAATTTTTTATTTTTCCTTCCCTTTCTTCTTTTTTTCTGAACTGGATATTGTGAAAGTGATGTACTGTTTTTTCTTTGCGTTTGAAGTCGTTTAATTTTCAAAAAATATCCAACCGTGTTTATAAAAACATAAGCTTACCGCAATATTGCGTTGCGCGTTAGCTCGCGGTACAAGGTTCAAATGACATGCTGGCACTGATAGTGTCATGCTACCTTTGCAAATTTTATACACTTTCGGATTCCAGCATTTAGCTAAGCCTGGAAATTTGCTTTTAATCTTTAATGTTTTCCACAAACCTAATTTGTAACATCGTTCCATTTTTAGCAACGATTATAGCTCCAGCAAAGTAGGGGTTCTTTACCCATCGGAAACTCGAGACTTGACTCCATGAAATATTCAAGTTGCATTCGCGATCGGGTAACGAAAAATTCTTCAATACTTCTTTACGGAACTTTTTTCTATTCACAATATAAATACCTAAGTACCGCACTCGGGTCGTACTTATTCAGGGGCGTAGCTACCTGAACGCACGTACGCACATGCGTACCTGAAAAAGTGGGGAAAAAAAAAAGAAAGATTGGGGACTTGAGGGTGAGGGGAGGAGGTAGGGGGGTGTTTGAAAACAGTGATCGTGCGTACCTCTGAGGGGAGGAGGTAGGGGAAGTGTTTGAAAACAGTGATCGTGCGTACCTCTAAGGGGAGGAGGTAGGGGGAGTGTTTGAAAACAGTGATCGTGCGTACCTCTGAAAAAGTCCTGGCTACGCCCCTGCTTATTACCTCTGCAAAATTGGCGAAGAATCTTTAATTTACAGCGTTTGGTATACACGAGTTCGCTCATAGGAGCCTTTGATTGTTTGTTCTGACCCGCCGTGAAAACCATCTATTGCCATTTTGTTCGTCTGTAGGGAGTTTTCCCATTAATTTAAAATAGTACAGTCGAACCCCGTCATGAATACGGACGCCGAAGGGACCACGGAAACTGTCTTTATCAGTTAACGGGGTGTCCGTATTCGTAAAACGGGTTCACATGGATAACGTAGTTTTAGTGTTTTATAAATACAGTAAATTGCCGCATCTAACCTACTAAGTCACTATCCCATAAGGCCAGCTGATGTCTTTATGTGAAGGGTCTCTGTATCGTCTGCAAAAAGTGTTCAACTGGTGTGGGTTCCGACAGACAGGACGTCATTAAAGTGGATGGAGAATAGTGACGGTTCCAGCACTGATTCTTGTGGCACTCCGTGATCTATCTTTCGGAAATCTGAAGTTGTGTCGCAGTAGAAGAAAAACTGTTTTCGGTTTTTCAGAAAGCTTACAAACCAATGGAAGGATGTACCACCGACTCCAGCATCTGCAAGTTTGGCGATTAAGATTTCCTGGTTAATAACATCAAACCCCTTTCGTAAGTCAAGGAAGGCCGCGACAGACATTTGTTTCCTATCTATTGCCTGGCTCTTTCATTCATCCATCAATAATATCAAAGCAACATTACATGAAGAGAATCTCTTGTAGACAAATTGTCTGTGATCTATTAAGTTCTTTCTAATAGCAAATTCCTTTAACTGATTGTTGGTAGTCAGTTGATAGTCAGGGCAAGTACTAGGTCGAAAGTTGTCATTGAAGTTGTCAATTCTCCCCCTTTATAGATTGGCAAAACACGGACAATCTTCCAATTAGAAGGGAAGGTACCGGCATTCGTTAAACAGGTATGCAGTACTTGGGGCTATGTGACCCCCCATAACTTTTCTAATGGTCCGTCCCTTAATAAACACAAAAGCATCCCAACGCTACAAGATGCAAACCCCCCCAATAGGGGAAAAAAGTGCAGAAAGAAAAAAATCCCGATAAAATTCAAGTCGGGAAAAAAAAGCCAACAGAAGGCTAAACAACTTGCAAAGCAAGGGGCAGCATGTTAACCCATCAGCAAAATCAGAAGCTGGCAAAATTTAGAAACTTTGATGGTGCGTTTTATTAAGAAGTTCAAGTAAGTAACCGTGGCCTGGCCAGCCGAAATATAGTACACCTTTTAAATTTGTATCTACGTTGTATCGGTCTTTGCTTCTATACTATTTTCACTTGTTAAACCGATCAGATCACTAGTTTGATCCAGCAGGATTGTTGTACACGGTTACATGCTTTAACTTCTCATTTTCTGGGCTGGTGTACGTTGGATCAAACTACAACGAAGGTAGAAATTTAACGATGTACTATATTTCGGCTGGCCAAACCAGCCTTCTGCCTGATTGCATGTTAGTTCATGTTGGGCCATTCACGCATGACGCATTGCAGACCGGTCTTGCAGACCTTCGTTGAACCTTATGCGTAGTGCCATGCGTAGTATGCGTGTCATGAAACCCGTCTTCACGGCCGTTCAATATGGCGGCCGGTCCACAAAAATATGTGTCGATCAACTTTTATACAGAATTATTTTCCTTCATAATATCAGGGAACGAGATCTTAAGGACAAATGCGTCGTTTTAGGTGACAGCAAGCCGCTAGAACACTTTTACCGGCCGGTTTCATAAGCTTCAGAAACTTGTTATGTATCAAGGGCTTCTTTGATGTTGAAAAGCGAATTTCGTTCAGCTACTTTTAAACTAAGAAACAGTTCAATGGCGGATCTTCAAAGAAACAAACCGAATCACACCACAATAACGATTAAAAATGGAGGGAACAAAGAAGATTCTGACAATCGTAAAGAGCTGGTGGTTTTGGGAATCGCACTGGATTCTTTACCCAAAGCAGCTCAGTTTTTTATTTGTTGTGGAGGAGTATTCGTATTTTACCTTATATATGGATACGTACAGGTAAAGGGGAGATATAAGCTTATGTTAGAAACAGTGTAAGTCAGAAATCCTAAACTCTAGAATATGACGGCAGGGGTAATTTGCCGAACACTGAACGCTGAATGCCGAACATTGTTCTCACCCTTACTAGTAAATAAAAGCTAACCAATTTAAATCAGTACTTAACCCTAAATACTGTAAATCAGTGCTACAGTGTTAAGGGTTAAGCACTGATTCAAATTGGTTTAGCTTTTATTTACCGTTGTGGGTGAGAACAATGTTTGACGTTCAGCATTTGGCAAATTACCCCTGCCGAGAATCCGATGTTGCAGTTTGTTTTGTTCTTGTGCATGCTGACAGTACATACACAGATAACAGTATATGTATATGAGACACCTGTGGGACAAAGAACTGGGATCCTGGGGGTAACATGGAAGGGAACTGGGAGTAAAGGGGAGGGAACATGGTATTTGTGGGATGGCGGGAGCAGGGGAAATTAAACCAAGTGTTTATTTTAGATTGCGTAGGACTCCAAGAGGGAGACTCTTGGGAGGGCACCTATTTGATGGGGACATTTGATGGGGACTCCAAGAGGGAACCTATTTGATGTGGGGGGGGGGGGGGGGGGGGGGGGGGGTCACTGAGGGGGTTCACTGAGAAAATATGGTACATTTAGCACTACTTTAAATTTGAGAGCTAAATTAGAACCTTTTACACACTCCATTTTCTTTGTTTAACACAGGAGTGGATATTCAGAACAGGAATGAAGCCATTTGGATGGTATTTAACACTAGTTCAGTTTGCCTGGTACTCTGTGTTTGGAATTGTTGAAACCAGCCTCAAAGTCGATAAAACAAGAAAGTAAGTTTTGAAAAAGATACAAAATGTTAAAGTACAGTTGAATTTCTCTACAATCACCAGAAAACTCTGTCCATCATTGTGGAGAGGTGGTCATAATTTATGGGGAGGAATTATTCAGGTCAAGAAAAAATGGCTGAGGGGGGTAAATAGAACTTCAGATCGGCAGATTTTGAAAATAGTTTTCCAGGATTTCGGATTAAAAAAATAAATAAATAAATGGATTTGTGGATCCTACTAATGCGCTGTATTATGGATTTATCTCTTTTTTGGCTTTTGCTTCTTATATATAGTTTGAATCTTGTGTGATCAATCTGAATTGTTGCTTAATTAAATATTTTGTTCGACATTCACTCACAATGTGTGAGAAAACTCAAGAAGACCTTTTTTCCCCCCCAAAAAAATCATCCCATATGTGGCAGTTGCAAGGATTCAAGTCTGAACATGTTTGTTTTTTCCCACCTGGGAGAAAGAACTAAGCAAGCAAAAGTTCACAAATTAATTGCAGTTTTGGATTTGAGCAAATATTTTGCTAACCGAGGGACTCCGCTTTCAAAGTGCAATGCATACCCCATTCAACCCCCATAGGCTGTTGCAGATGAGGGGGCCATTTAAGTTTTGATGTTACTGCAATTATTGCAGTCTAACAGTTAACTAGTCTCCCACGCAGCCGTTAGTGGGGAGGAGCATTGTGTGACGAGACAAATAACGGCTGCGTGGGAGACTAACAGTTCACTTGTACCAAGTCAACTTGACATTTGCTCTTCCATCTTCTCTTCTGATCACAAATTATTTCCAGTATATTTGTAATCCCAGAGAAGGTCAAAGAATATTTTCTTGCAATCTGACTTTCCACTGCAATGCCAAAAAATTTCTGCAAATTTCATGCTCAGTGCAGCAGTATTTGTGCATACAGTACTTTTTCTCGTTATTGGTTACTTCTTTTAATGTGGGGAACAGGGTGGGACTGAACGCACTGTTACCAAATATTAAATAATAATCATAGTAAAACATGAAGACTATAACCTTTTTTCCCAATTGACAGAATTCCCCTGAAGACCTATGCAGTTTTGGCATTTTTAACTGTGGCCACAATGGGTCTGTCCAATACATCTCTGAATTATTTAAACTATCCCACACAGGTAAGGATATGTCAAACTGTACAGAAATCAAAGGCTCCTATTAGAGCCAACCCATGCGTAACGTAACATTGTGGTAAGCTTATGTTTTCACACTGACACAGTTTGATATTTAAAATTAAATGTAATGATTTTTGACAAACACAAAACTTGACTTGAACTCGTACCTCCCGACTGCCATTTCCGGCACTTAACCACTCGGCCATCGTGGAACACATACTTAGTTAAGACTAAATTTTATTATTTAAAGGTAGAAATGCATCAAAATGTGTGTCTTGGTTGAAAAATCCTTTCAGATCAATTTGAATGTTGCATTGAAGACTCCAAATGCAAAACATCTTTTTAAAGTGCATATGAAGTAAAAAAATATTTTCATGGTTTGATAGTGCTTTACTTTCTTTATCTAAATTTGTGGGTTTCATCGAAAAGATCCTTCCCATTGTGAAATTATTCGGCTTGAAAGTTTTGCATTTTCCGCCAGAAAGTGTCTCTATCGAGCGCGCGGCCAAAGCTATTGTATTACAAGGCTGTGACGTAGAAAATACTTCAACTCACGAGTATCATGGAGGCATTCTTTTGAAGAAACGAATCTCAAGTATTTTCTACGTCATCAACACAATGGATTTCGAAACGTCGTTCCCAGTCTCCGAGACACTGATTTCTGCAAATTGTGCTACTTTGGACGGCAAAAAAGAGGCCTTAAATTTTTCTCTGACAAATTTCTTTTATCATTTCGAAATAAAGGCATAATAGCCTCCAAAAAAAGACAAAATAAAAAATTACTTCATATGCACTTTAAGCTTATGTTGTTTATATTCATTTACAACAAATTAGTTATTGTTATTGCTGGATTCACGTTGTTCTTGTTACAAAATGCATTCATAACCAAGCATTACATCACTGAGTTTATAGCTGATGGAAGGAGTGAGCGATCGAGTGAGTGAGTGAATTAGCTACCATTACCAATAACCCGTTCATTATGCTTGCTCTTATTCACAGGTTAAAAATGAATGTCTTGTCAATGATTTCGTTGTGTTATTTTCTAATCACTTTCTACAGGGCCCTTACCATTTGTTTTGAAAAATGTTGTCCCAGCCACTGGGAAAATAACCATATTTTCTCCATACACTAAAGCTCTTAAGGTGGTCCAGGAGGTTAACATGCATATGACCATCTCAGAATCCTGTGATTTTTTTACCAGCTTGAAGATGGCCACAAAATAATGCTGTTTGCGAAGTTTCAGTTTGGAAGGGTCTTAATAGAGGAGTGGGTATTATACCAGTAGCCATCCAAAAACATACAACCCACTGCACTTCAAGGTGGATTAAGTTGAATTTGGTGGACGTCAATCAAAGAACAGCCATTGAAATTATTATTGTTTTGAATTCTGAGACAAGTCATGGCAACAGAGCCAAAAGATGAATTATTTCACCTGCTAAGAGAAGGTTAAAACTTTATCTTGAAATTAATTCCCAAGCCAGTTTTAACTAAAAAAATGTGTCATTTATAGTTTAAACCATTTTTAAAATGCAATTATATGTTTAAATTTCACTGCATGTGATAATTCACAAACTCAGTGATGCATGAATGATAGGCAGATCATATGACACTCAGAGCTAACTTTTTTTTATATGATTGAATAAAATCTTTTCTTTATAACTGTTACTACTGGGTAGAATTAATATACTGTTTAAAATTTTTGCTTTTTCTTTGTTGGTAAAATTGTTTATTATTTAGTCACATCACTCTGAATCCAGTCAGAATTGTTAAAAGAAATGTTACTTATGCATTGGTTTTGATTTACATCAACCAAAGTCAAATTTGGCTGTGTGGAATGAAGTGCTACGGGTCACTGGAACGTGTTGGTCTATTTAATGTGAGAGATGGAAACAGGCTTTCACAAACAGAATGGGCTCATGTAGACCTGATCTGTAGTTTGCACAGTCACAGAGGAGAGACTGGGACTCGCTCAGGTGTTATTGTCACGTGAGCTCACTCTTCAGTTCTTGTTCGGTGTATTCTTTAGTTTTTTCCAGTAGACTTGTGACCGTGTATTACGTAAGTTTTGAATAAACTGAAGTTTGCACAGTCACAGAGGAGAGACTGGGACTCGCTCACGTGTTATTGTCACGTGAGCTCACACTTCAGTTCTTGTTCGGTGTAGCGTTTTCATTTTCCTCCCTGACTTGCATGTTACCTGTACTCTTCCTGCCGGGTTTGTTGCACCATTCAGGGATTAGGCATTCATTAGTTTTTTTTCAGTAGACTTGTGACCGTGTATTACGTAAGTTTTGAATAAACTGTAGTTTGCACGGTCACAGAGGAGAGACTGGGACTCGCTCACGTGTTATTGTCACGTGAGCTCACACTTCAGTTCTTGTTTGGTGTAGGCATTCGTAAGTTTTTTCCAGTAGACTTGTGACCATGTATTATGTAAGTTTTGAATAAAGTTCAGTTGTACCTTAATCCATATCAAGGCCATTTGACTGTATCTATTGTTATATGATTGTTGTTGCAGGTTATTTTTAAATGCTGCAAGTTGATTCCAGTGATGATTGGAGGAATTATCATACAAGGTAATTAAGTACTAAATTCTATTCAGATGTGATTATTTCAATTCATGTGAAGTGTTAACTTCACCCAAATGAGAAACAAGAGTTATTCTCTTGACCCAACTGAGAAACATTTTTTTTATTATTGTCTCTCAATTGTGTCAAGAGAAACAAAAGGTTCCTTTTAATTGTAAAGATGCGACAGCAAAAATGGATTTTTTTTTTATCAAAAATTAAGGACAGTTCATTGAAAAAAATACAAGTCCATTTTTTTGTATTAAATTGACATCTACTTGCAAAAATTCAGCTGATTCTGAGCGATTTGGAATTTAAAGACCAAATCATTACATATGATAGTTTCATTTTTAACCCTTCAATTAAAACAATTTTGGTTGGTAGCCTGTTGTCAAACCCAATAATTTTATCTCTCCAATATACTTAATCAGTCTTTTCTCTTATCAGTAGCAAGTTTACAAAAAATTATGTTTGTATTGGTTATTTGCAGCCTCTCTAAATAAATTGATACTTGAAAACAAATGAGAAGTTAAAGTTATATATACATCTTTTCGATAAAAAAAATAATAATTAAAGAATAGCTGAAAATTTTGGAGTCAAATGGGAATATATATTATTTAATAATACTAGCAGGGTAAATGTGGCCTGCTCCACCTCCATTACTCTGCTGGCAAACGTGCGTTTTTTTCTTGTTTTCATGCTGGCGATATATCTGCTGGAGGGTAAGGTCCTTATAAGATTCTGCACTGGGGCGACACACCCGAAAATCAAAGAATGCAGAACTTTGCCTTGACCAGCTGAAGCCATGTGCATGAATATCCAGATAAGCGTCAGGGGCTTTGAGCGTCTTTGGGCTTTCAGCCTCTCTAAATTAAAGCATTTTGCATTGAATCTTTGTTTTTACAAATCAGTCTATCAAGAAAATTGTAGCAAAAGTTTGTTTTCTTTCTTGTTAACTTCTTCAGGGAAAACTTACAGACCCATTGATTTCTTAGCTTGTATATGTATGAGTGTTGGTCTGATACTCTTCACTTTGGCTGACAGTACCGTTCAACCAGAATTTAACCATACTGGTAAGTGTTGAAGTTAATTATAATAGTTAGATTCTTCGAAACCCAACATGGGTGACTCTGGAACTTGTTTTGTCACTATTTAAACCCGACACTCCCTAATATGTCTGAATGTGATGATGGCCAGAATACTGTAAGTATAATGAAAAATGTTAATTTTAAAAAGTGCCAAATATTTGTAAATATCCCAGACATTTTGGGCTTTGCCCTTCTTCACTGGAATATGTCATTTAAAACCATTGGCAGTTTTATACTGCATTTGGTGGTTTTGTACTGCATTTTTCATACTGTAACTACATGTATAATTTGTTAGTTAGTATTGGTTGTAATTAACTCTACCATAACAACATGATGATGTGAAATGAGGACACAACAGCACACTGGATAGTCTGGATATGAGTTCATTTCAACTTCCAACTTGCATGCGGTGACATCCAAGGAATAATGTTGGCATTTCAGTTTAGATTTTTATGTCGTGTTCGCAACAGGATGGGTTCATAATCTTGTGTGCACACTGTTGTTGAAGCCTTGTGTTGTCAATGTTAAATCTGCTTAATGTTTATAATCTAGTTCCCACTTTGGAGGTGTGACCTCTTACTGGAGTTGCATAATGTAGTGTTGTGTGTGGCTGTGAGTGGATCATGGTTGAGGTAATTCTAGCTTGTCTGATTCAAAGCTTAATGGCACTCTTGGGAGCCCAACATCAAGGCCACATGCATCCAAGCCATAATTTTTTTAATCTTGTTTTAGGTGTAGTTTAAATATGTCAAGGCAACATGCAACAAGGTTAACACATCCAAGCCATAATTTTTTGGATCTTGTTTTAGGTGTAGTTTAAATAAGTCAAGGCAACATGCCGAAGGTTAACACATCCAAGCCATACAATTGTTTGATGTTGTCTTAGGTGTAGTTTTGATATCTCTTGCTCTTTGTGCTGATGCTGTGATCGGAAATGTACAAGAAAAGGCCATGAAAGCTCACAAGAGTTCGAATACAGAAGTGGTCAGTAGACAAATCATTCAACTTTGAAGTTTTTATTTTGATTTCTCTACCTTTTAATCGTACATAGTTTTATAACTTTTTATCATGTAAACAGATAGATTTTAGTTTTATTTTAGTAATTGGAATGTCACTCATTTAAATAAGTTGTTTTTCAGCTATGCTGTCATGCATTGTTACCCCCATAAATAAAGTTGTTTATTTATTTGACAAATGCCTTGTTACGTTTAGTGCGCAATAACTATCAGAATGATAATAATAATAACATTATATTTATACAGGATAACCCCGTCAGTGTAAAAACACTGGTATCAAAAGGGGTCCTGTTAATTACTAATAAAAATACAATAATGCTGGAATAAAAAGTCCCTAAAAGGTATAAAAATATTTAAAACTACTAGAATAAAAAGTCCCTAAAAGTCCTTAAAAAGTATAAAAATATTAATAGACTATTTTACATCCTGACATAATTACTGGTAATGTTAACATTCAGTATTAAGAAAAATGTGTTTGGAACCTTCTAAAAACTCAATAAAAAATTTCTTAGACTTAATATGAAAAGGTAGATTGTTGAATTCAGTGAATTCAATGAAAAGGTAGATTGTTGAATTGATTTGGTTAATTGCATTTTGTATTTTGCTTAGAATAATTTCATTTTTGGCACATGCAGTAGTTCGTTTGTACCTTTTACCTTTGTATAGTTATATATTTTTTTTACCAGTAATCATTAATTACTCAGCAACTCAAGCCAAACAGTATTCCGGGGTGGATCCAGGGGAGGAGTTGAGGGGGTTGCACCAACAAAACAGTTCAAGCAAATCAACATGTTTTGCACTACACCTTTCACTTATAATGCTGGTAGAATTTCTATGTATATAGAGTAGTAATTTTCTGTCTTCTGTTTCAGGTGTTGTATTCATATGGTATTGGATTTGTGTATATTTTAATTGGCCTAGTGTCTTCTGGTGGGCTCTGGCCAGCTTTTAAATTTTGTTCCCAGGTAAGTGCTTCTAAGCTAATTTATCAACAATGACAGTATATTTAGAGGACTAGCAAGCCACCCCAATTTATCAGTCACCCTGTTTAATATCATCGACTGCATGTTTTTTCAAATTATTATTATTTGAAGCAGCAGTTAGCTGAACACGGGTATCCATAATTATGTCAAAATACATCTGAACTGTTGTAAATGGTTTCAACCCAGGAATATCAGTATTCTTATTAAGTTTGATTGTTCAGTTTAACCTTAACCATTGGAATGTGAGAGACTTCAGAAACTGATTTCTTCATTCAATGTGATTTACATTTTGCAGAACCCAGTCCAAGCATATGGATTGGCATTCATCTTCTCAATCTCAGGATATCTAGGAATCACATTTGTTCTTACACTTGTTAGAGCATTTGGTGCTCTTTTAGCTGTCACAGGTAACCTAATTTTTTTTTGACACATGGATCCAGACATAACTTATCAATGGTTGATGATATCAATAAGTAATCAATAAGAAATTACCACATTTACTTGAACAAACACACCACTCCCTACCCCACCCTTCCCTCAAAAACACACTCCTTGCTGATTGGTCAAAAAGGAAAATGATGTCTCTTGGCTTTAATTAGATGTCTATTCAGACCATTCAAATGTATTAAGATAATTATTAACTGTTGTTTAAAGGAGCTACGTCATGGGGGTTTTGACGTTTTACAGTCAAAACTGCCCCAAATTGAAACAAAGTACCTTTGTCAAACATGAAATGCTTATAGAATTCTAAGAGGAAAATATGATGGGAATTTTCAAAGAGAGAGAGAGAGTCAACCATATAAGGTTGGTCTGCAACCTCAGGCACTTATTTTCACTCTTTAAGGTGGCTCGACTGGGTTTTTTGGCGACACAACATCCCAACTTTGAACGACTGATACTTCACTGTCTGAGCTCGGTCAGGCAAGCTGCTTCACACATATACTAGAGATGAAATAAACTTTCCAAAAAAGTAGATTTGATTGACATCAGTGTTACCATAACAACGATCTGATGACGTCATGGTTTTTGCATATTAGTAATTTTCTCAACATCTAGACCTAAACTTTTAAAATGACTGTATGCCTCTTATAGTCTAGATGTATGTCTTCAAGACTGCAAAGTTTGAAAAAATTCTATGAGAGCGTTTTCGAATAAAATTGGGTTGAATATTTTCAATCAAAAATTTAAAAATTCGCATTTACTTTCTGTTATTTCGTCTATACCAGCGTTTTCCTGACAAATTGAAACAATATTTTCACCATATATTATTCATGTGCCATAAAACTACATTCCTTGAAGGTTTCATCCTGTTTGCTTCACTAGATTTCAGTTGATGTGATCAGAAGCAATGTCTTAAATATGCTCATTCTACTCACAGAAGTAACACTTTTGTTAGGGAAGCGTTTATTTAAAAACTAGTTGATGAAATTTTTTTAAAATCTTTTGGTCTAAAGTTGTACATGTAATGCGATATCTCTGCAAATTTCAAGTGCATTGAATCATTTTAAGGGCGCGAAATAAAATTAAAAGTATAGGGGACTTTTGCATTCGTCTTTCAAAGTTTCATTGCCGTATTATTTGTTGACAGCTGGTTTATTTCAGGACTTTCTCTTTTGTTTACGTTCTACATATTTGTGCGCTTTTGAAACAACACGTTTGCCATGCCTGCATGCTCCAAAGCGATCGTGAAAATTCTTTTCATAGTACAATGACTACAATGGCAATTAACATAAGGCTGCGGTTATGCACTTGTAACACGTTTAACATTTATTTAAAAGTGCACAAATATGTAGAATGTAGACAAAAGAGAAAGTCCTGAAATAAACCAGCTGTCAACAAATAATACGGCAATGAAACTTTGGAAGACGATTGCCAGTGCCCTATACTTTTAATTGTATTTCGCGCCCTTAAAATGATTCAATGCACATGAAATTTGCAGAGGTGTCGCATTACATGTATAACTTTAGATTAAAATATTTAAAAAAAAATTCATCGACTAGTTTTTAAATAAACGCTTCCCTAACAAAAGTGTTGCTTCTGTGAGTAGAATGAGCATATATGAGACATTGCTTCTGATCACATCAACTGAAATCTAGCGAAGCAAACAGGATGAAACCTTCAAGGAATGTAGTTTTATGGCACATAAATAATATATGGTGAAAATATTGTTTCAATTTGTCAGGAAAACGCTGGTATCGACGAAATAACAGAAAGTAATGCGAATTTTTAAATTTTTGATTGAAAATATTCAACCCAATTTTATTCGAAAACGCTCTCATAGAATTTTTTCAAACTTTGCAGTCTTAAAGAATTACATCTAGACTATAAGAGGCATAAAGTCATTTTAAAAGTTTAGGTCTAGATGTTGAGAAAATTACTAATATGCAAAAACCATGACGTCATCAGATCGTTGTTATGGTAACACTGATGTCAATCAAATCTACTTTTTTGGAAAGTTTATTTCATCTCTAGTATATGTGTGAAGCAGCTTGCCTGACCGAGCTCAGACAGTGAAGTATCAGTCGTTCAAAGTTGGGATGTTGTGTCGCCAAAAAACCCAGTCGAGCCACCTTAAAAGACCATTGGTAGAGTAATTTTAAACAAAACTGGACAATTTTTGTTGGTTTCCATTGATATAGATATCTCTTTTGGGCTTTTTAAAGTAACACTAAAAATGGTGATATAGCTCCTTTAACTTAACATATATATTTTTTGTTTCAGTAACCACTGGTCGCAAAGCCGTCACTATGGTTTTATCCTTTATATTCTTTTCTAAGCCATTCACAATACAGTAAGTATATTACCTAGACACATTTTACACTCTAGTATATGGTGCATAAATGCTGAAGAAAGCCTTATGATGCAGTATTTCATAGATAGATACATTAGATAGAAAGATAACTTTATTTCATCTTGGGTTGATGAGGCTGATTAAGGCCTCTAGCAAGATTATGCTAATTTACCGAGAAAAATAATATAGAACAATAAGAAAAATGAAATTAAAAACTTACAAAAAAAAATACTAATTCTAATTACATTTGTATATTTACAATAGAATATCTAAGTGACTTAAGTGATCTTTTATTTCAAAACATAACTACTGCCACTACTTTGCCAAGCTTATTCGGAGACGCCAGCAACTGGAAAAATAGTATTATTGTTCATTGTCGTTATATCTAGCTTTCTTTTTTATAACGATTTATTCTAAATGTGTATTGATGTTGACAACTTAAGTGTTTCCGCTTTTGTTTCAGTTACGTGTGGTCTGGGTTCATTGTTCTCCTGGGAATCTTCTTAAATGTTTACAGCAAGAATGAACAACCGATCAATGCCTGGCTTGCACAACAAAGGATCAAGTATTCTATGTACATTACACACAGACAAAAGAGGACTCCACTCATGGAAAATGTCTGATGTAAAAATAACCTTATGTCCAAAAACAACTGCTCTCAGTGAGCTCTGAAAATGGGCGCATAGAGTACCTACTGTTCCTTGCCGTTAGTTTCATATGTTACGTATTTATCTGACTATTTAGATCACTTTGTCAATTCTAAGTGAAATCAGAATAGGAGACTCCCTGTGTGATCAGTGACCTCGTGATTTTAGTGATATAATCAGAAAATAGTTTGGTTATTTCACCCACTAATGCGCCGATCAATTCGAAACATCAACATCCCCCCCCCCCCCGGGCATTTGAACATTTTCTGTGCCCGGGGAGTTGGGAATTTGGTGTGGAAGGCCATCCCAAATCCCGGGGGTGGGGAATTTGACTTTGCCTGAGTGGGGTGGGGAATTTGAACCGAAAGTATTCAATGTACCTTGTTTTGGCCAGCGCCTATAAAACACACATTTTTGTTAGTGAATGACAAAGCTTTGCAGTGTTTTGAAGGTTTGTATGAATAGTTAAATATGTTAAATATTTATAAATCGTAGATTTTTAAAATATAGCTTCAATTGCCGCTCAACACGTACTAGATTTCGCAGTCAAGGTGGCCGACTGTATTACCAGTCTATTAAATGTCCGCAAAGCTTAAACGGCCATTCTCTATTTTCGAATTGCCCATAATACACTTTGTTTGCCCCCCAAATTTTGCATAATCTATTGTTTTGAAATGCTCTTGGGAATATGCAGTCCTCCCAAGAGCAGTTAAAAACAATAGTGCATGCAAAATTTTGGGGGCAAACAAAGTGTATCATGGGCAATTCGAAAATAGAGAATTGATTGAAAGGAAAAACACTGTAAAACAAAAAATTCATTAATGAAACATTTGTCAGTTGCTAAAAAACATGTTTAGAATAATAAATTTTCACCTCGTGGAATGACGCTTGCAAGCGATTTGTTCAAAACCCAACAGCTCCACCAAAAATGAAACAACCACTTTGCTAAATATTTTTGCAACATTTGTTGATCACATGACAAATTACTCAATTAAAAAAATTATCGAAAAGTCAATCCCCAAACAATAACAAAATTCATTTTACAGTGTAGCATGGTGTCCACAGGAGTGCTGTGAAATATCAGTTGCAATGTATATGCGTGTCCATTGAGTATATTCTTGAGGAAAACACCAGCTCGAATAAATCAGAACAACTGAATGCAAAGTATATTTTTTATTCTTACTAAAAACATTTTATCTTTAGGAAGGGTATTTGACAGTCAAATCCATTGCTAAGGTGGGGTATTTGAATGCAATTTTGGCCCAAGGGTGCGGGAATTTGAACAAGTCGATCTTCAAAAGTTCAAATGCCTAGGGCATTGCCCAGGAGGGGGGGGGGGGGGGATGTTGATGTTTCGAATTGATCGGCGCATAACTGTAGGTTTGAGTATTGATTGCCTTGTAAGCATGAGACCGAGGTTTGATTCGGTGAACCATTTACATGCATGTTATATTGTGCCTTTATACGGGGGGAGGGGGGGGAGGGGATTAGCCGGTCACCTCTCTTTAACCCATCCACTCCTAGAGTCAATTATGGTAACATGTTGTGCAGTTCTAACCTTTGAGTCTGTGGACAAAATCCTGAGGTGTGACCATTCAAATGGAACCTCTTCAGCAGTTGTTTTGCATGGTACTATTTGTTTTTCAATATTTTACAAAATGAAATAAAATTTATTTGGGATTTTTCATGAATTTTGGTGTTTGGTGCTCTTGGGAGTTAAAGGGGCTATATCAAAGGGATTTCTACATTTTGTGGTTAATGCTTATTTATTTTTTGAGTTTTCAGCACCATAATGCAAAAATGAAAAAATCTGTTCATATAATTCTACACGAACAATCGTATAATTTTATCGGTATTTGGAATTATTTTTGTTTAGTTAGCTTGCACGAGTTCACAAAACAAGTTGATGTCGATTTTGATTCTGCATGAATGAATAACCCAACAACATGTGTCCTCTCACTTTGAGTTAAGGGAACCGGGAGGGTCTAACTTTGGCTGAGAGGGCTCCCCTTATTTGAGGGGAGGTGCTGTTAGTAGTAAAATAAGAACCGTACACTGATAAGAACACAACATTCAAAGTGGGGAACTGAATTATCATAAGAAACAAACGTAATACTAATAATATAATAACAGTAATATTTATTGCTTATTTTTTGCTGGTTTTGACAGGCTAGAGTACGGTTGCTTGTTTGGGTTTCTCAGCCTATATTCGGAAATGGCCGAGTGTGGAAAAGAATTAATTATTTATTTCTTAGGAATTATTTGTTTATTTATTTACCCGCACTAAAACGTTTAAACAATTGTTGTCTGGCAATAAAACATTTCGTCAATGTAGCAGTATGGTGATCTTCGGTGGTGACAAGTTGGGTGAATTTTCTGTAACTATTCAAACACAGAAGAATGTTGTAGCCTCAGTGCTTTATATAAAGCAAGATCATCACGGTTTTTGAAAGATTGTATATTAATGGACGTGGATTATATAACATGGGATGTTATCTAAATAAAAATGGCACTGTCTCCGATATTTTGCGTGAAAAGAAATGAGTTTTTGATGCGATACATACCCCGGATACATACCCGTAAACAGAGAACTGAAATGTAATTAGTTGTTAATTTCGTGGTTTGCACTTTCACAGGGCGCTTCAGTTCCATGACACGTGTTATTCTGCTTTGTTCGAGTTTCAAATACGTAGTCGATGGCCGGTGTGTGACCTTGCCATGTTTCAGGTTTTTTGTTTCGATCCTTCATGGTGTTTTGTAACATTTTCTTGCAGGTTGAATGATTATGCTCTTTTGACAGCAGGTTATCATGTCACAATATCCAATTCCATTTATTTTATTTAAATTTAATTTTAGAGGTGCTCGGCGTTTTGCCAAACAGTTGGCCAATATCGGGTGTATCGCAGACAAAATGTTTGCATTTTTTTATGTCACGCATATACATCATGATACATCATCACTTCACTAGTTTTTCTTTTCTGATCCGAAAAAAAGAATCCTGCTGAACCGACTGTCTCTCTTTCTTTTTTAAGTCCAATCACTTCTCTTCTTTTTATTTGTAACATACCGTATTTCATTCCGGGCCTTGCGGTGCGGTCTTTTATCAGGTGTGCGTCTGCTTTTTGTCAAGTCATTCAGACAAATATGATATTTCCGTTTTCACTTCGATTACACCATGAGTGGTGCATGCGCTACATTTATGACACTGTCAATCACAGGACATGACAGTAAAACAAAGAGAACAGGGTATTCCGTATTCAGTAGGCGCTGTCCAGCTCGACTAAATTACAACGTGGCGTGATTGAGGCGGTCTGCAAACCTGTGTTTATCCCACTTTATTTCACTGTTTCGCTGACTTAAACAACTACTATGGCAAGAGAGTGGTCACATGGATTATTTGGGTGTTTTGATGACTGTGGTACATGCCTCGTAACCTATTTTTGCCACTGCTATACCGCTGGAAAGAACGCCGAGGCTGTTGGGGATAGCTGTCTTCTGTGTGGGTTGGCCACGTTCGTCCCGCTTGCAAACTTCTTCTTCATGGCGCAGATCCGATCCAAGATCCGTGAGCAGAAAGGAATCGATGGTACGTTCTTGAATGATCTTATCGCCACTTGTTGCTGTCCTCTATGTATGCTGGTGCAATCGGCGCAAGAGGTGAAAGGAGGACCCGGAGGTATGGCAATCGCTCGCTCTTAGCTGCATCAGGAGAAACACCAAGCTGTTTATATCGTCCTTTGATGCGAATTCAAGATTTCATGTGATTTAATCATGGTGCTGCTACATTAACTTAAAGACTATTCTCGCTACTGACTAGCGTGTAATATCATAACTGTAAGCTGGCAATTTTTTTCCGTTTTTATTTTTTATTTTCACGTTTACACTTTTTATATATTGACTGAACTTTCGCGTCGCAGAACTGATTTTGGGCAAATAGAGAACAGAGGCAAATTGAAAATACACGTCGCGATTCACGTCCACTTTGGTCAACGGTCGATAGTTACTACTTAATGATCTACGATTTCTTGTAAACGCTAATAAAATGATAACTTTGGAAAACGTTTTTGGGAGTGTATGTATCTGAGTGTCCTGAGTGGCATGGTAATGGATTTTGCTTTCTCTTTCAGCTGCTCTTTGCTTTTTTCCGCATTGTCGTGTGACTGGGGCCAACCGGAAATTGTCAGAGAAATTCAGGGAAAAACGATCTCGTATTTCATCCGCTAAAAGGAATTTTCTGCTTTCTTCTTTGCTTAGTTCTTAAGTTTCAACTTTGCATTTTACAGAAAATCGCAAGTTCACTTCCTATAAAAGATGGTGTACTTATCCATATTCTTTCAGTACACGTTCTTGGAGATCACAGGGGTATTTGCATATTTAACGAAATTTGCATTCTTGTATCGCTCTCCCGCGCGCGAGCTAAACAAATATTGGCTCTTTTTGTAGTGTCACGCTGTGTAGACTTCTGAGGCGGTTGGGAGAGGGCGGGGAGGGGAGTGAAGAACATTCGCAGTTACACGATATTTTTTTTCCATTTCACAATCACCCACCCCCCATCCCTGTAAAAAATGTAATGGTTTGTCGTTGTCCCTAATAATGTAGCTACAAATCATTTTTATCATTCAATTCCATTCAATGAAATCATTTCCTGTTGGGAGAGTTTATTGTTGTACATGCAAGATCGATCTACCGGCCCCTCATCCTGATCCATGCCGCCGTGCTGGTCTGTTCTTTTTTTTTTTCCTTTGTCTCATAAATTACTGGGAAGCGATGACGCGAACGCGGAGCGCGAGAAAATTCCCTCCCCACCAGGAGCCCATCATCCACTGATCAGGCTATGTCTACACTATACCGGATAGCTAATGTCGACATGAAAAAATAGTCCGGCCTGGTGTGAACAGAAACGACCCAGAACTGGATATTTACTTCTTTTTCAGTGGGTTTCAATCCTCGCTCCTAGTTGTTGACTTCCGCTATAGCGCTATGGTTCGGTTCGATTGCCTGTTCACACTGCCCCAGAGAGTGGCACGAGAATCTATCCGATATGTAAAGCCTGGTTTCCATATGATCGTCCGGATCGTCCCGATCGTCCCAGTCGTCTCAAAAAATGTTCAAGCGATTGGGACGATCATATGGAAACACTTCCCGGACGATCGCAGACGATCGCAAACGATCCGGACGATCGGGACGACCGCGATCGCTTGGATAGAACTGTGTTCTATCCGGACGATCGGGGCGATCGTGAAAAATCAGAAGCGATCAAATGGAAACACTCTCAGACGATCGGGACGATCGAGACGATCGAAGTCTATCCCAGAAAGCATCATTCTCGTCACCAGTTTTCGCACCTTCGAGCGAAGAATGCCTTGGAGTAAGCGAATTTTGACCAAACTCTTTACTATTTATGGAAGAGGTACAAAAATACGAGTGCCTGTATAACAAATTTTCGAAAGAGTGCAAAAGCAAGTATACAAGATTGAATTGCTGGAGGAAAATCGGCGAAAAATTTGACTTGGACGTCGCTGAAGCCGAAAGGAAATATAAAAACATTCGGACCGCATATAGCCGATACCTTATACGGCGCAAAATTGAAAGAATAAGCAGATAGCACGCAACGATTAACATCCGCCATTTTGTTTGCGAATCTCGCGCCAAAGTTCTGTTATCGGGCCCAGGAATTTTGCTGACGACCGTGAGCTCCCACTCTTTGGGACGATCGAGGCGATCATTTGGAAACCAGCGATCGCCCCAATCGTCCCAATCGTCCCGATCGTCTCAAAAAAAATTTGAAACGACTGGGACGATCGGGACGATCCGGACGATCATATGGAAACCAGGCTTAACGATTCACTTTCACGAGCGCCGCGTCGCAGCGGCGCCCCGGAACAAAAATCGTTCCGAAACTAGCGTTTCATGTGTGAACGAAAGGCCTATCCGGTGTGGTTTTCGTGCCGGCGTAAGAGCTATCCGGTATAGTGTAGACATAGTCTGAAAAAATCAAAGGCTCCGAAGAGCCAACCCGTGAATAAGAAATGCTAACGCGTAACGCAATATTGCGGTAAGCTTATGTTTTCACACTGACACGGTTCAATATTTTTTTAAAATTAAACGTAAGGATTTTTGACAAACGCAAAAAGAAAAATACAGTACATCACGAAAAAACAAAAAGATAGGGGTCCCGAGCGAGACTTGAACCTCTGGCCTTCCGACCGTCATTCCGCGTGCTAAACCACTCGGCCATCGTGACCACTGACGTAAAAAAGACGCATCAAAACGCGTGTCTCGGTTGAAAAATCCTTTTAGATCGATTTTAATGTTGCATTAAATACTCCAAATGCGAAACATCTTTAAGTTTATTGTTGTTTATATTCGTTTACAACAAATTAGTTATTGTTCCCGTGGGGGGGGGGGGGGGGGGGGGGGGGTTACTCCCTATAACGGGCTATACGGGGATGCTCCGCCCGAAAGGGGTACCTTTTTTAGGCTGGAGGTATATGAAAGGGTAGGGATTTCACGAAGTATAGGAAAGGTAGGGAAAACACGAGTTGAAGTATAAAAAAGGGTAGGGAAAACTGCCATTTAAGTATTATAAAAAGCGCCTTTCACAATATATCAAACAGAAAATTTTCAGACTCTGTTAAAGTCTTTGGGAGAAGACTTGTTAACCGACTTCTTTCTGATTAGTCTATGAATTTGTAAACAGTAAATTCATCGTATTTTTCTTTTTCTTTCTTATTGTATTTTACTGATTTTTTAATGCGTATTTATTACCTTAGTCATTTGTTATTTATTTGTTATTTTAGCATGAAAAACCCTTGTAGGGAGTTGCAATAAAGTATGTATGTATGTAAAGGAATACCATATAAACTCTTGTTCTTAGGCCATCATAACTTGATAAGAAATAAAACACAAACAGCGGTGATAAACATGGCAAACCAACGCATTTTTATAATAAACTTGACGTTTCGTATGCTAAGCGACATACATTTTCAAAAGTAACCGTTACAGTGTTTGAAAACTGTTTATATACAAAATTAGGGGTCTGGAACCAAGATTAAGAAAAACAATCTTAACAGTAATTTAATAGTACGGGCTGTCAGTCCTAAGAAGCTACAGCTAAAAAAGCATCAGCTTGTCACTGCTGACGTTGACATTTAAGGAAGGCTGTAATCTGCGATCAGGCGCTCTTTTTTTTCGGAGGGAAAGTCGGCGGAGAGCGGGGAGGGAGGAAAAAAAGAACATAGCCCTGGCCCTGAGGAAGACTAGTACTATTAGTCGAAATATTGGCCATTAATAAATCTGCCCTTTGCCGTAGTGCCAGCCTTGCATTCAGTTTTGTAAGGGTTTGGACCTCAGAGTGGAGCATCCCCGTACAAAACTTTGTTGAGTACCCCCCTCCCGGGTTATTGTTATCGCTGGATTTACGCTCGTAGCAAAGTATGACGTCACTAAGTTTACAGCTGATGGAAGGAGCGAGTGAGTGAGTGGATTAGCCACTGTTACCGATAACCCCGTTCATTACGCATGCGCGTATTCGCAGACTAGCGCTGCACACTAGCTTGTTGCACGCGACTATAAAGATGTGTGAATGGCCAACGGGGGGATCGAGGGGACTTCTTGTCTCCCGTGCCCCTTTGGTATAGGCATAATATTCCAAATTTGTTTTTCTGCTTCTCCCGCCTGCCACCGTTTCGCAATTGCTTTTCCCTTTTTCCCGCTACCCCCATTTTTCATTCTGATTTGCACGCATTTTTCCTTGTTTCCCCTTTTTCCCTCCCCCCTTTTCTCGCGGGAACGGGAACCCCTGTCCTCCTCCTTCTCAATCAAGATATGTCGCACATTATTACTTGTTTTTCTGTGCTTCACCAACAGTCCCGCCCCCTTTTATCTCAGGAACAGCACCCAAAGTCCTCCTGCACAAGATGATGCTTCAAGTGATCGCGATTAACAAAGAAACAGTTTCACATTTACAAACGTGCACTCAGGGCCGTAGCCAGGATTGAACGGCAGACGAGGCAACTAAAGTTAGCGCCGGAGGCGCTATTTTGTAGGGGGGTCTGGGGGCATGCCCCCCCAGGAAATTTTGGAATCTAGACGCCCGGAAATGCTATTTTCAGCATTTTCCCGGCAGTATTTTCCTCAAATACACATTCAAAATCTAAGCTAAATTGGACACAGTTCATGTTCTCTATCAGTTCTTCAATTCAAGATTTCAAAAGAAATAAAATTAAGAAACTCTGAAATGCTGTTTTTTTGTGTCAAGCTCATACAGGACAAAGCGGTTACTCTCGCAATTCAAGCTGATATTGAAATCTCTTTCAGAGCAGTAAGAAAATTCAAAGAATTTAGTTTGAATGAGTCGAATTTGGTCTATTCGCTGCTAAAGGCCAAGGCGATTCTTCTGTGACCAGAGAGATCCCATCGCTTTAAGATTTGACTGCTATCAATGTCTGGCGGTTTATATGGATACTGATGCCAAAGCGAGACCGTTAAGACTTTTGCATCAGCCATGCTTGTTCGAGACCAGGTTTTCAGCCTTCTCAGCGCGCTGAAGAAACGTTCACATGAGCAGGAAACAACTGGCACGGTCAAAAGAATCTGTAACATGGTGGAAATGTTTGGATAAAACTGTTCATTGCAATGCCCCACTGCTTCCTGCAAGCTTCGGATTTGTTTAGCAGCCAAGTTATTGTTTTTCATCTTCCAACGCAATAGCTGTTGTTTTTGCTTAGACATCGTGCCTCCACATCGTGACTCGCCTCGGCGCTGAATGCTAAACTCTTCACGTGGCGCCAGCAAAGACGTCATTTGTACGTGTATGAATAGAAAACCAACGGAAAGCGTACCGGCGGGAAAAATTGAATGAAAAACGGCAGCGTTTCACCGAGCACTCACAAGGCAATCCAACAAAATTTACAACTTTCCGGCGCCTTCCACTGAATTGGCGCGAAAAGTAAATATGGCAAATCAATACCCGGGCCTTGTTGACTTGCTTCAGATACATGACGAGGATTTTTCTGATTTTTTTTTATCGATACTACAGCTTTTTCCTTTATTCGCTCAACTTACCTGCATAAGCCAATGGAAAATGTTTTCTTTTCTTTCTTTTTTTTTTTGGGGGGGGGGGGGGGGGGATAAAACTTAGACGAGGCAACTGCCTCGTCTTGCCTCATGCTAGCTACGGCCCTGGCACTGATGATACTAACCCGTTAATATTTTTGTTTGCCAATAAAACAGGCATTGTACGCATGTTTACTGCTCAAACGGAAATATGGATGATTGCGTCTGCACTGCGTCAGAACTGCGTTTGTATTTTCGGAATTGGTAATGACATAGCGGAAAAAACAGCATCTCGGCTGTTCTTCTGTGGTCACTCATTCTATTCGTATTTTGACATGACACATGGGGAAATCGTCAAACACTGTATACAGACTATAATCAACACACGGACTTTATTGTTATACAGCTATTTATACCTCGGTCAACAACGATATGTCAGTTTGAGGTCATGTACACAGACAAGAAATAGTAGAACAGATTTGCGCTTCAGTAATTATCAGATAAAATTGAGTGGAGTTCAGACAGTTCATTGCTGCTGGGATTGAATCTTTGATCGCAACGCAGTAAACCCTGGGCAGTAAACTGGCTACAGATCATGTCATCTAACGATATTACAAAACAACTGTCTGCAGAAGACAGTGCTGAAACAAAAGATTTGGAACCTCAGTTGAACGTATTGTCAAAAAATGCGGATTCTGTTCTGGATCAAAAGCCTTCCTTTTGTTTGAGCGAAGAGCAGAGAAAGTTGAAGAGCTTTCAGGAACGCAAAAGCGACGTCGACCAAGCCATACAGTGGATCGCAAAAGAAATTGTAAGTATCAGTTTGGTATATCCAGTTAATCCTTTGCTGCCAGACAGCCACAAATTCGACAAATTTGACTAAAAACCCACTTGCGAAAATTTGGACAACTGATCAGCGCACTTGTATTAACACGTTACAAAGGTTGCTCAATAGCTGTTATTTGAATTGGCACACTTTAGGATTTTTATTCACAGATTAAACATGAAACCCGCATTAGACGACTCAACCAACTCCAACTTTGACTCAGGGTCAAAGCTAACTGATTTGAAAGAGTATTTATAAAGATAACCTGATCCTTCGTGGCTAATAAAACGCAGTTTTTGATTTGACAAGTGCTCTTTTAATAACCACTCAAGACGGTCGTCCAATTTTTGTCTCACATAACGCATTAACATGTGTGCGGGTGCAGGAGGGTGAGATCCGGGGGTGAGATGATCTGAGATCGGTGGAATTTTAGCCGTGTTTTTATTTCATTTTAGAATTTTTCTTGTCAATCGACGCGACATCGATAAAACCTGAAATGACGTTTGGAAGCGGAACGCCGAGTGACAGTGGACACAAGTGCGCACGTCAATCCGAAATATTCGAAAAATATCCGGGGGTTGAGGTACACTCCTATATCCGCTTTATCCCATCCGGGTAAAGTCTGAAATCAGTTGTAGATTTTTGGCCTGAATGAGTCGAGGTGCGTTATGTCTGAAAAAGAGAACAAAGTATCTTATGTTATGATACGAGGCTTTAAAAAAAAGTGATTTTAAACTGGGTTGCACTTTCCCACAGAGAATTCCAAGTATAGTATCCCCCCCCCCCCCCCCCCCCCCCCCCCCCCCCCCCCCCCCCCCCCCCCCCCCCCTCGCACTCCCCAACTACCGTGTTGTTTATTGTTCAGTATATTTTCACCACAAGCTAGACTCCAAGGTATCCGCTGTGCTTACGTGTGCATGCGTGCGTGCGTGTCGAGGGTGCGGTTGTATGTGGGTAGCGTACCCTTAAGGGATTTAACCTGTGTGAAATGGTTAGATGCTCGCTACGTTCCAGCTAATTATTGGGGGCTCCGAGCAGTGTTTCGCACTGTATGTTTGTTCTCAGGAGTCCCACATCTACTGTGTTTGCGCGTGCGTGCGTGTCGAGGGTAGTCAGTAGCGTGCCCTGAAGGGATCCAGCAAGTGTGAAGTGGCTAGAGATCTAAATTGTAGCTATAAATTACGGATTGTCTTGTGGTTTCTCACTTTTTTTTGTGATTGGGATAGTGGATTCTTTTTCATCCTGTTTATCTTTCTTTCCGTTCCATGAAAGTTGTTAAAATGCATCGAAACTTGAAAAACAGGAAAGTGACACTGAAAACTTTTCATTAATCGTCAAACGTGCAATACTTTGATTTTTCATGGCTGATGAATTAACAAGTGCTCTATTGAGGCCACTTAAGAAAACCGCCTAATTTGTCTCTAATATTAAGCATTCGTATGAACGGATGAGAATAGACATTTTAATTTTTTTAGAAGTCTTTTCGTGCGGGCGACCACCGTCACTAAACTCCGTTAATATTCTCAGTCAAACTCGGTAGACCGAGAGACCGTTTACGAACTGTGCGACTAAGCCTGAGATACTTACAACTGTGACGCTAAAATTCATTGTCTTTAACAGTTGTTAGTTAAAGAAAAAAATCCCTTTTTGAGTTAGTGTGTTCATTGCAGATTTATAACATTTACGCTGTAATCGGAAACAGTGTGATTTTATCCCTTTGGCGCGTTGCAATCTCCCATTGGCGACCAAAATCTGTCTTTTTTGTTAACTGATGTTCATTCAGCTCATCCCGTGGTGGTCGCATTGCTTTATAACTTTGCTTTGAACAGAGTTCTGGATCAACCTGCACTTATTTCATCTCTATTTTCTCCAACAGAAATTTTTAAAGCAGCAAGACCAGAATCTAATGAGACAATTTGTCAAGCTGCGAAGCGTCCTTAACTCTTTAAAGAGTCGCCCGACATTTGATCGCAAAATCAGTCTTCCCGAACAATCCCCGTGCTCACCGATCAGTCCGGTCTATTCGATTTCGGAAGATTCACCGACGACGTTCTTCAGAGACGAAAGCTCTCCGGGACTAAGACGAAGAGCGCAGTCGGCTTTTGCGGGAACAGCATCGGAAGATTATCGCATATCCCCACTGTCTTTCGACGACGATTTTGGTCGCGAGGAGAACTTTGAGAACTTTGCCATATGATAAAAAAAGTAACAACTAGATTTTTCTTCTAGCTTTGCAATTTAAATGAAAGATAAAAATTTATTGAAAGCTAAAAGTTTCGCTGATTCCACATTACATAACATAGCGTTATCCATACTAAAGTATATAAAACTTGATAAATACTGACAATAATTTTTGTGACCTGCAAGAATTTAACAATATGACGACAAGAAACAAATAGATTTTCTCTGATGGGTTTTGTAATTTATTTAAGTATATAAAATCAGAATATTTTAAATATTGAAAGGTTCCCTTGAGTCTTAATACATATTAACAAAGAATGCAATAGTTCCAGCTGTGTTTTTCACATAAATTATTTTGTTTGTAAGTACATGAAATCAAATAAACAAACAACCTCGTACCCAGGGTCTCTCTTCTTCCCAGAAGAGAGACCCTGGGTACGAGGTTGATAAACAAACACTTGATATAAAATGTCTAGCTTATATCACCACCCGTCACCACCGCACTCGAAGGCTAAGCTGTTTGCGACAAAGAAAAACCACAAAACCCTCAATCGTTGCAGTCAAAAGCGCAAGTGTAGTACATTTACAAACTCTTTGAAACGCAAACTCAAGCACAACGATCAAAACACTTTTGATTTCTCAGAGTTTTTATGGAGTCTTGAGCTTGCGTGCATGCGTCCTGATGCGTGTGCTTCTACTACTAATAACAATAATTATATTTAGAGCAGTTTTCAATTGACTGTCGAAAGTAATTACACAATTGCTTTGGTTTTGCATTGCTACGCTTTGTGATTGGCTAAAAAATCTCGCGCCACTTTCTCGACCAATCAGAAGTAAAACCAAAACCAATCGTGACTTGCTCGCACTCGTTTTCCCGCGCTTGGCGCCGCTGACATGTAATTGCTTCGAGCTCTGATTGGTTCATTGGATTGTTTACGACTGCTGTGATTGGTCAGAGTAATTACTTTGGTTTTGGTTTTACCACACTCAATTGAAAACTGCTCTATTACCTTTGGTTAAAATAATTACGACAACGTTTCAATTTAAGATACTAAGAACTATACCATGCGCGATTTAGGGGTAACACTTATTCTTTTGTTAAAACAATAGAATATTAGAGCACAAAAGAACGACAATACAATAGAATACAATACCATAGAATATATTAGAATACATAATTTTACCTAATACAATGAATGTGTACAATGTACAATAGAGCTAACACCCTAAATCGGGCATCATATGCTAAGAACTGCTGTTTACAATACAATTTACAATTATAACAATTGCAACAAAATCACAAGTGTGATAAGCAAGCGTGTGTTGATCAAGAATAAAAAAGTTTAGAGAACAAGTTATCGTGTGCACCCTGAAGAAAGTCTACCACTGGAGCAGTTGTTGTTGCTTCCTCGACTGTCACGTTTTGGAACCTAGAAATAAATTTCAACAAATTAAATGTTTTGAGCTCAGAAATATCAGTTTTTTTGTCTCGTGTGATAATACGTGTGAGGATGATGATGTTATTGGCTTTCAGAGATTGGTGCGTTTCGATCCGTGTATTGTTAGTGCAATTTTTGTCAGTGTATTGGAAAGTTTTTATAATTTATCGGTGAGTTCAGTACTTTGTTTGTCTGTTCTGTTGACAAGTCATTTGTAGGCCGCAGGTAGCTGTTGGCATCGGTTAAGTGGTGTTTGTTCTAAGTTAGTAAACCAACTTTCTAGAGTGAGTCGTTTGTAGTAGTCCGTACTGTAAATGACACATTCGGCAGAGTCCCAGTCAATTCTGTGAATAGTGTGAAATGGTGTTCAGCAATGTGATTGTTGACATCGCCATGTTCATTGCCCATTTGTGATTAGTCAGTCGTAATGTATGTTCACATTACTGCTAGTCTCACCGATGAAAGTGGCCTGGCAATCTTGACTCACTAACAAAAATTACACTAACAATACACGGATCGAAAAGGACTAATCACTGCCTTGGTTCTCAATAGCCAGCAACATCATGGTTTAACTGACCAATGACAGCAACAGTCAGGTACAACAGTCAGTCAGATCAGTCAGTCAGTCAGTCAGTCAGATACAACAGTCAGTCCAATACGTTATCAGCAACGCCGATCAAACAAAACTATGACGTCACCCGTGTAACGCTGAATATTCATTGGATTTAGATGCAAAGGAATTGAGTTCCTGGAAAGGGATGGAATACTTTTTGCAACATGGACTTGTCCGTGACAATCGAATTTTTTTGTGTTTTCTATGTCTCAATTTACCGTTCTAATGTGAATACCTGTTAATACCTGTTACCAAAAGTTGTACTGTCCAGTGTCCCCTTTTTTCAGATAAATATATCACTCACTGTTTTCTTATTTCTTCGGCTTTCTTCTGCATTTTAAACTGAATGGACTGAGCCTAAATAGGATTTTAGAAACAATCAATTATATCATTTTTAGTGTCCCCAATAAGTTACCCTAACCATAACCATTCATTCATTAGTTAGTGGCAGATTGTCGCCAGTTACATGTGTGGCCCCCATTGCTGGGCTTTGGTTCTTTATCTATTTTGGACTTAAGTTGGGTTTAGAATTCGAACATTTTGATCCGAAATGAAGCATTTCTGAAATTAGGTAGGAGAATTAAATGGTTTGGTTTAAAAATACAAGGCATCAAAGAAACAGACCGTACTTCCCCATCAAAAGTTATGAGAAGGGCCAACAGACAATGCAAATATGAGGGGTTATTAGGCTCATAATTCCAATGCAGATATCTGTTATGATGTATTATTGAATTATAATCGGATAAGCCGCTGAATTATGTTTTGGTATTTTACATTATGTTTTCCATTTCCGAATTATGTTTTGGCATTTTACATTATGTTTTCCATTTCCGAATTATGGTTTCGCATTTTACATTAGCGAGCAAGTTTCCCGTCCTTCAACATGGCGGCCGAGTCGATATCCAGCGAACTGAGCAAATGTGTGAAACACCTCATCCTTTCGGTGGAACAAAGCAGTTTTTGTGAGGATGATTTAATACAATTTCGTCTTGATTGGCTGTACAATGCAGTTGTTCGTTATGTGGACCACATAACCATTCCATCTGAAGAGGCAGTTATGAACCTTATTCACCAAGCTGCAGTTCTGTTAGTCACGGATAGCGATGGGGGGGTACTCCTTTATATACGCTATATAGGTATGTGCCACCCGATAGGGTAGGGTTTTTGAGGTGCTCAGTCCTTAAATAGGGTATCCTTTTTGGCATTTTTGGTATTGTGATCCTTAGATATTCCTTAGATAGGGTCACTAATAAATAGGGTCAGGATTTGACAACTTGGTGGCACACACCTATCCTTATTTGTCGGGAGTACCCCCCCCCCCCCCGGCTATTCACCAAGCTGCAGTTCTGTTAGTCACGTATAGCGATGACGATTGTCGTAACTCGAATGTCTCAATTCAGGCAGAGATTCTGCTCACTGGCCAACGCATAATTCGAAAATGGAAAACATAATGTAAAATGCCAAACCATAATTCGAAAATGGAAAACATAATGTAAAATGCCAAAACATAATTCGAAAATGGAAAACATAATGTAAAATGCCAAAACATAATTCGAAAATGGAAAACATAATGTAAAATGCCAAACCATAATTCGAAAATGAAACCCATAAAGTAAAATGCCAAAACATAATTCGAAAATGGAAAACATAATGTAAAATGCCAAAACATAATTCAGCGGCTTACCCGAATAAAATTCAATACTACACCATAACAGAATTTGCATTGGAATTATGAGCCTAATAACCCCTCATATGCAAAGGCGTCGAATCCTGGTGGATCTAGTCAGCAAATTATATATAAATAGTCAGCCTTGTTTTATTAGTTATTTCCTCAGGCTACTAAAGAAACAGCACCCGACCTGGAATACTGACCCACACTCGTACCCAGTCGCTATTTTAAAATTTGTTTTTTTGGGCGAGTGACTGGGTACGAGGCTGATGCCGACGTAGGAACGTAGGAATGAAATCTACATCTGTACGCAGGCAATCGGTGATCTTCTGAATTATCCTGGGTAAGTTTTATTTATGTCTTATGTGATTTTATGCACCGTGAATAAGGAGCAAGTTTCCAATGCAATCACTAGAATGGCCTGGCCGTTTTCATCTGTGTGAATTATCGTTTCCTTCTTTCGCTCGCTGGATTCTCTGACTTCCGCCTTCGGTTCCTCAATTGCTTGTACTTCAATACTCGTGTTAACTACGTGTTTATTTAGGAACTTTTCTCATTTCCTCCACAAAGTTTGTTTAAAGCCTCTAGCTTAATTGTGTGTAAGTCAAATTAATCAACGGAATGCGAGGGTCTGCAAGCCATTCCATTTGGACTTGTCTGCATGAACAAAACCAAAATATACCTATGCTGTGCTTCAGAAGTGGTGAAGTTTGATCGGGGTCGATCAGACCCTCGCTCGTTCATAAAATTATGCGAAAAATGAACTGTAAAAATGTATAGTTATGTTGAATTTGTATTGAATAGTAAATTAAACTTTGTTCACAAATGGACCACTGCGATAATTCACAATTTAATTTGTATGCAAAACACATCAGTGAGTGATCTCATCATAGAGTGACAAAATATTTTAACCCCAATAACAAAAGCCTGTCTTTCATCGAGTGTCGGTAAACCTGGAGTGAGGTGTTTAGTTCTCCAGTCCACTATTCCCTTAGAAAATTTCAGATCGAAGAGCTTACAAAAACGCATTATTTGGGAAAGAAAACAAACAACAAAATCAAAATAGTCGTCTCTAAATAACAGGTATATCCTGACAACGTTTCTTCAATTTGTGTCAGATGTAAGTAAGTTTGAAATCCCGACGAACCTTTCACTGTTTTTTCTTTCGCCATAAAATTGGAAAAATAAGGGTATCATAATATTCTTGAAGGAAGCACACCCTTGTTGAACATGAGCCGACTCTTCTCTTTTCTAGTAGCTTCTCTAAAATGAGCGAAAAGTTAAGAAAACCGAATTTTTGGAAAAATCATGTACAACTGGTTTGACATCAGGACGCCTTTTCAATAAATTTAAAATGCTGTTTTGTTTTGATAGCAATGGCTACTGCAAGGTCAAATGATGGTCCGTTTGAAATAGACTACCCAGATGGTGTCCCTTACAGTGCTTGGAATTTTAACATCTACACAATGTTAACCGTCCTCAAGAAGATTTGTTTTGGGCCGGTCAAGACAAACTTATACAATGTTGTAAACCAACTTCTGCCTGGAACGACACAAATGCTTCTGGAACGCAGTGGGATGCTTGAACTAGACAACTGCTTCTTAGCGAATCAGAAATTTGTCGCCGAAAGGGTGGGAAGTATGCCAGAAGATGTCCCCATTATTCAACCGATTAGGCAGCCTTGTAGACTCTGATGATGACATCATGAGAGACGTTGGTCTATCTTTTGAATGCGACTACAACCTTTGCTTTACGAATATCTCAGCAAGTGAACATCCCCAACTAAACATTCAGTCTCCGAACATACCACTACAGCTGCAAGTCATTCCTTCACTATCGTCTGTCGGACATGTTCACTTGGTGGTTCCTGCAAACGTGGACGGGGTACCCGGTCTGGAGAATCTGTGTGTACACGATCGAGGACTCAAGCATTTGTCATCAGAGTTACTCATTGAGCAGATGTACAACGTGTTAACAATCATTACAGCTATATTAAACGTCTACAGAATTCAACATCATCACAAAACTGGAAACGCATCCAAAGCTGAAGATCGCATATCCCTGAATGATTACCTCCAGTATGTTGGGCAAGCGGGTCCTGCAGTCCATGTTGTTATGTGCATTGGTGACTTGGGCCAGAAGGGCAGGCATCTGTATGTTACCGAGGATGTCAGCATGTCAATACCTTGTAAAGAATGGCCCAGCTGCGCCAAGGAATGGTCTGGTAGAGATAAGCCATCTGGATGGCCATCACAGAACCTTATTGACAAGGTGATGCAAGATGGATGTCATGTTGTGCCCAGGTTTAATGCGGCTTCGGAAAAAAGTTCGGAAGCATCAAGCAACAACGAAACGGCAGAAGATGCATCAAGCAACGGCGAAACGGCAGAAGATGCATCAAACAACAGAGAAACGGCAGAAGATGCCGCAAGCAACAGTGTGGCTCCAAAGACTGAGTGGAGGTACTCCTTCTCACTTGCGGAAAAGACACTTATGACTTCAATCACTGAAGAGCAGAAGATGTGTTATCTTATTTTCAAGTGTCTGTTTTCACGATATATCAAGTTAGCGTCTGTGATAACTACCTACACAGCCAAAACGATTTTTCTCTGGGCACTTGAAACTGTGCCCGCCGATCAATGGACCATTGCAACGATTGGTGACCGTGTGAAAGGCCTGATGGAAGACTTGAGAACCTGCGTGAATAACAAGTACTACCAGCATTACTTTGTCAGTGGATCCAACACTCTCCAGCAAATGGATGATGACAGCAAGAAAGTAACACTGGAAGTTGGGTTTTCCACGTTTGATAAGCACATGGCTGAGGCACCGGATTTGGATTCAAAAACACTTGAGACAACGTCAGACTTCCCTATGAACTTCATGTTCACATACAAAACATTCTACACGATTAACGTTTGGCTTGAGTCTCTCAATGCACATATGATAGCAAAACTTGATGCACCCAGCAAAGTCCCAAGTGAGCAAAACGTGATGGATTTGATGGACAACTCGAAAACACATCCAATCTTGATGTCAGAGATTTTAAAGTATCTTGTTTTGTCAGATGAAGTTTATGAGCAACCTCTTCCCGTTCCGCAGTCCCTTCTTCAGCACGAGAAAGTTACAAAGATCATTAAACTCCTGGAAAAATCCATCACGACACCAGAGAAGTACCAAGAGTGCATGGAAGAGCTTGATGTCGAGCTGAAGTTTCTTCACTTGCAGTTTAGAATAATTGATGAAATCGAGGAGTTCTTTAAAAACGATCCCACTTTTGCTTTTAGGTTTGACTCTAGTTCCGATGAGAGTGGTTCTGAAGAAAATGAGTAAACTGTATAGCAATGGAACAGACAAAATACCGGTATTGCCAATCACATTAATTAAATTAAGGCCAATTCAATTAAATTTCACTTCACAAATAAGTCAATCAGCAGTCTGAAATACTAACTAGAATGAAAAACCCATTACCATAGCATTTTTTGGTATATAAAGCAGGTTACCCTGTTATTATGGGGCCTACAGCATCCCATTCATGTGAGTAGTACTGTAGCTCTTCCAGACCTCTATTTTTATTGGCCCCGTAGTACTGTAGCTTCTATTGTGTTTAGGTCTAGGGCTATTGTTTGTGTTGTTTAACCTATTGTTTCGTTAACCAATCACTGAGCTTGTTTGGAAAGGTACAGCCTCTCCCATTCATGTTGGGGGATTAGTGACACTCTTAGTCGCTTCAGAGTATCACTATATAAACAGAGTCACGTTAAAATGGACTAGCATACCATCTCCAGTGGAGTAGTAATACTCCTTATTGTTTCCCACTGCAAACGCTAAAGTTAAGCACATGCAGTTTTGAGCTACTAAGATCGCAAGTCTTTACTTAGAGGATGTAAACACGTGTAAAGTCCTTCAATATTAACTTGATCCTACCTGTAAAGGGCCAATATTACCAAGTCTCACAGCACTGGCAATTATTGTGCGCAGTGTAGAGAACAGGAAAAGTTGTTGAGTTTTGATCAGTGGTAGCTTTAGTAGACCACAGATGAAGCCAAACACAACCGCAAAGTGTCCATACAGGTGCTTGCTCTCAAGTTTGACCTGGAAAAAGTGCAAAAACCAACTCAGAGTCTCTAGATGAAAGAAAGAATTTTTCTCCTACCAAACCGAAAACAACAACTTATTTGAAAGGAACACAACTCTTGAACTTTATTACAAATTACACTGATAGATTACTTTAAGTCCTGGAAGTTCAATTAAAGTGCCCCTATGATCAAATTTTTGATTTTCATTTTTTTACATTTTCGTGTATTATTAGACTTTCTTACTCATCTTGCCAAATTTCAATCCATTACGAACATCTGAAGTCATTTTATTTTAACATTTATTTCCAAGAATTTACGGCCGCCATTGATCAATCTTGTTCCGAGGCTTGGTTGTGAATGGGTGAAAGTGACGTCGAAGGCTCAAAAATACCTCACGGGTTGAATTAAAATAACAATAAGTATTGAAAATCACGCGAAAAGAAACAAAAACTTTGGACTTGTTCTTCGTGCAATTTTCTGTGCTGATTGTTATTATAATTTCAACCCATGAGGTATGTTTGAGCCTTTGACGTCACTTTCCAGTAGCTGACTTTCTCCCATTTGTAACCAAGCTTTGGAACAAGGTTGATTAATGGCGGCCGTAAATTCTCGGAAATAATTGTTAAAATAAAATGACTTCTCATGTTCGTAATCGATTGAAATTTGGCAAGATGAGTAAAAAAGTCTATTTGTACACGAAAATGTAAAAAAATGAAAATCAAAAATTTGATCACAGGGGCACTTTAAGCATTTCAGTTTCTAATTCGTTTTATGATAAGCAAAACATTAATTTCAGTTTGTGGACTTATGATAATTTGTAGGCTTTTGTATATTTTTTATTGTACTCAAAAATAAGAATTTTAGTTTCATTAGAGAGAGCCATTTGGGAGAACAGTTTTGATTCCTGCATAAATTAAAGCTCTTATAACAATAACATATTATATTTATTGTATAAAACACGAGTGGCATAATATACACTTCTAACTGTTTATTCTTTGCATGAGCAGTCAGCTCTTTAGCAGTACGTTTCCATGGTACCTCTTAATGTTCCAGTATTTTACACAACGAAATTTGTAATGTTTGTTGAATTTTGATTTTAGTTGCTCTTCGGAATTAAAAGGCTAACATAAAAAATGCAGCAAAACAGCATTTGCACCAGTGTTGTGCGTGATATACAGGCTCTTAACTTTGACTTTATTATATCATAATGTTTATGTTCTGTTGCAAATGATGTGTAGATTACTTAAATTCCAAATAAAATATAGACCAATTTTATAACAAACCTCTAAACACTTCATTTCTTCATTTTCAAATGTCTTACAAGCTGTTCCAAGCAGGGAGTTTCCCTGTAAATGAAGATACATAATATTCAGCACAATACTCCATTTTCTCACAACCATATTTTAAAATACATGTAAAATAGTGGTCAATGAGGTATTTCCAAAAAAAATTTCGTCTTTATTTGTTTGAAAGGTGATCATATCTTATCCATGATAAATTTATTTCTCTCATTAACAATGTTTACAAAAGTTAAACTGGTGAAGAAAAAGTCAAATTCAAATCTAAATCAAAACATTTCTTAGTTAGTCCCAAGATTTCCTTTACAAAACCCAGCCCAGCTGTTGATCAATGGTGTCTTCTATCATCTTATTTATTTATTTTATTTATTTATTTAGAATTTATTTAGAATGCTGCAAGACTTTAGTAATCTTTCTTACAAAAAATGACAGAAAAATACCCCCCAACAATCCCTTCCCCTATTTTTCACTCAGGGAATGTGTTATTCTGGACTGGGTTAAATTTTCTCCAGACCATTATGACTATGTCTACCTTCCAGTCTGCAGAGTCAAGCCTGTACCCCTGTGGCATGGTGCCGGATTAAAAGTTAACCAAGGATTTTATTTCTCTGTTTAAAAATATTTTCAAAAGGTTGTTTGTAGCTAGTAGTGAAGACAAGTTAAAGTCAAAACTAAAGCGCAAAAAAACTTTGGAAAATTTTCAATTGTTGAGTTTAAGGTATCAGCACCGGCAAAATTTATGCTCTCCAAATGCCTTTCAAACATTCCTGGTTAAATGTCATGCCATGAAATATACAAATCCAAAGTTTTGGGTCAATATCTCTAATCGTTCAAAAGATATGGGCATTTGAAAATGGACCTTTTTCACCTTTTCGAGCATTCTGATTGGTCCAGTAGGGTCACATGACTGATTGGCGGGAAATTCAAAAAGTATTGTCTTTATCAATTTATAGAATTCAACTGGGTCATGCTAGGAACTTCAACCAAAAAGGAATTGAATTAGAGAAGTCACCAAAATTCATTTGACAGAATTTTGGTCAGTCTGACCAAATTTTGAGGAAGATCGACAGCTGTCAATCAGAAAGAAATTTCAAATAAAGAAATCAAAAAAACAAGTTTTTCTCCCACAGTTTTTAATATTTTTAAAATCTGTTTTCAGAAATGAGTTTTAAACACCACTTGGCACAAACGTAGTTTCAGCCCCGTAATGTACGTCAATTTATGCAAATTAACGGGAAATAAACCGAAATATGCGGTTATTTGCATTGATTTGCATAAATTAACATAAATTACGGGGCTGAAACTACGTTTGTGCCAAGTGGTGTTTGAAACTGATTTCTGAAAACAGATTTTAAAAATATTAAAAACTGTGTGAGAAAAACTTGAATGTTTTTGTGATTTCTTTATGTGACATTTCTCTCTGATTGACAGCTGTCGATCTTCCTTAAAA
>JAJLRJ010000008.1:237500-442500 GCA_024195265.1 Dendrophyllia cribrosa | reverse complement strand
AGATAACGCTAACAACTTAAGAAAAAACAATATTCAAACGTAAGAACGTACGGAAAACATTGAGAAGATAAGGCTAATATCTTGCGAACTTACAAATGTACGAACATATGAACGTACGGAAAAAAACATTGAGAAGATAAGACTAACACCTCATGAACAACTGAATGTACAGGAAAACTTTGAAAATGTAAGACTTATGCCTGACGAAAGTACAAACGTACCAATGTACATATTTGTACCAATAATGCACATAGAAACATAATTTTCAGTTTGGTTTCGTTTGGTGCTTCATGATTTTTACTAGCCCAAATGGCTAGTGAAAACAAAATTCCACTAGCCAAAACTGCATTTGTACTAGACTTTGGCTAGTTGGCTACCATTAGCCTCGAGCCCTGATCAAAACCACATTCATAAATGTCTGTAAAAAAAACATTTGGAAGTGATGACATCAAATTTTAACTCAAGGACCAAAACCCAGACTGTAGTCAGTGAGGATAACTAACCCTTGGGGACCCTGGGAGATTTGTCTGGGAATGGCAGAGAGACAATCTGGTAATGGGCAAAACATAAGGACTCCCAGGGTCTCACCCCTGGATGCACTCTCCGTGTATTAAAAAAGTGATGTTTTCCTCCTCAACATCGGGTAACAAACATCCCTGGCCATCCCCCACCTGGGGTACCTGGGAACCTGTGATTAAAGCATTTGGCCAAATTAATCCTATAATGGGTTATACGGGGATGCTCCGCCCCTAAGGGGTACCTTTTTAAGGCTGGAGGTATATAAAAGGGTTGGGATTTCATGAGTTGAAGCATAGCAAAAGGTAGGGAAAATAGCCATTTAGGTATATAATAAGGGCCTTTCAACATACCTCAAGGAGACGCTAGTGGTAGTGCTAGTGGAAACGCTTGATGTTTTTCCATGGATATCGTTACGTAAGTTTATTTCAAGGGTATAGTAAAGAGATGCAGTGTTTCTTTTGTATATATATGAAAGGGTTACCTTTTCTATTAAAAACGGTATAAACAGGGTAAGGGTTTGGACCTCTAGCTCGGGGCGGAGTATCCCCGTTTAAAACTTTGTTGAGTATTAAAACCCCTCGCGGGCCTCCCGGGTAGCCCCCGGGCACTTCATGCCAGACACTCCAGGGTTTTTAGCTCTGGTACAGGTCAGCGGAATCATAGATTTTTATCGCCATGGATTTGAGTGATTGACATCTCTAAAGTGAGAAAATTGACATTTCACAAAACAAATGTTATGAGTAATGGAAATTTAAATGTGCTCCCTGGTAAGATTATGCCAAAGAATCTGGCAAAGAACGTAAGCTTATATAGGACATGCAATGTAAACTTAAAAATTATCTGCACCTGAATCCGCGATCTGCAATAAAATCCACGTTGAAGATGATTCGGTGTCTGGGTCTTCATCGTTTAACTCGTTCATTATTAATTCCTAAAAACTACACGTACTACCACCTTTATATAACAGCTAACGATGGACAGTCAAAGAAAATCGCCATGTTGGACTGAAACTAGTGCCAGTCTTTCGCGATCTATCTGCTGTGACTCGGGAATCAACACGAGAATTCGCACCAAAGCAACGCGCGACCAGGCATTCCGGCCATAGATAAAGTAAATCTTCGATTAGACAATATTCGTATTCTCGGTATTGAACTGGAACTAGCTTGCAATGGAGGCGGGGGAATATCATTAAAAATATTTGCATGTGAAAAAAAAGATTGCCCCGCATGAGCCTCGTCTGCAAGCTAGTTCCAGTTCAATACCGAGAATACGAAGGGACGGACCATTATTTTTCTGGAGGGGGGATGAGAAATATTGAAAAAAAAATCTTTGCAGGGCCTGAAAAGACAAAATAAATTGTTTGCAAACATGATATGCATAAAAAAAATGTTTGCATAGAAGTCAAAAAAATTATTAAAAAAATATCACTTCCAAAACTTAAATAAAAACTAAAAGTAACAAATGTTTCTTATAAATTTTATGAACACAGGATCTTCAAATTGAATAAGCACAAAAATAAATTGTATGCAAGCAAAAAATAATGGTCCGTCCCTAAATTTGTGGGAACATCGTCAAAGAGGACCAGGACTTCGGTTCTGCGCGAAAAAGCCTGCTACTCCCTTTGCATATTTCCTGTGGTATGCCCTTTGTTTATTTGCGCCAGTAGCTGCATAGGAATTAAAACGGTGAGTGATGTATAAAGGAAAACACATACGAATAGCACTACGGATTTTTTTTAAGCTTAAAATTTTTAGCACCAGAGAAGATAGCACTGTAAAAAAAGAATGAAAAACAACATGTTTGCAGGAAGGTGCTTTTGGAAAAAAATGATTGCAGCGCAGACACATCAGAGTCCCTTGGGCAATTTAAACGACTTCTCAAAGAGGAACTATAAGGCACGGCATTCGTGGAAAGCAGCTTTTTATTATTTATTAAATTCTTCATATATAGATATTTTTTAATATTAGTTTATTGCTTTGTGTTAGTATTATAATGATTTTTAGCTGACGAATTTTTACCGTGTTTAAATAAAGATTATCTATCTATCTATCTATCTATCAATTTAAAAGAAATTGTGTGCAGAGGAAAATTCTCATCCCCTCCCCCCCCCCCCCCCCCCCCCTTCCAGAAAAATAAAAAAATAATGGTCCGTCCCTAATCTTCTAAAGTAAACAAGAAGCAAAGGATCGCGAACGAAAATGCTGCTGGTGTACGTAGGATCTGGAGAAGATCTAGTCAGCCATAAATAGAGATAAAATCACAGTATAAAGCAAGGCTAATACTACGTAGAACATTTAACGCGACAACGACACGATAGAGCCCAAACTGAAAGCCAAATGCAACCGTGTACAGCTGTTTCGACCTGGTTGGGTCTCGTCAGCACGGTGTAGCAGCAAAAAGATAGAAAAACTAGCGCGAAGGCCAATTCTTCACCAAATCGCACGTGGTGACGCGTAACCATGAGTAATAGGCAAAGAATTTGAAATATCATGTCCATGTAATCTTGCCACAATAGGCCTCGACATCTTAGCGAAAACTCCTGGTTTGAAGCATCCATTCGACAATAAATGCAACAAGGAACGTTTAGGATATAAACGCTTTGAATGGTATTCTACTTTTTTTACAACCAACGCTTAGTTCCTATTTTACCTAAATAAGCATGTCAATGCCTATCAAAATGCCGACTGACTAATAGACAACTACAGTAGAACCCCGCTAGTTCGAACTCTGAAGGTTAACGAAAATCAGTTCGAGTTAACGGGGGTTCAAGTTATCGGGGTCGGTGAAAAAATATTTATTTTTGTTAATTATTAATAATAGTGACGATATGTAGCGTGAACATAGTTTTATTATCTATACTTCGCTAAATTTGCGTATGGTAACAAGAAATTCCAAAGATTATGACTTCGAGCTAAGTGTAACTTAAACATTTGGGTACATGTTTTTGCAATATAAACGAAGTTTGCAGTGTATTACTACGGTCCAACTAATCCAAAACAACATTAAAGAAGTAACCATCACACCGCATCCGGTAGTGACTGATAAGATCGTGAACTGAGTTGCTGTAGTCCCTGATGAAGAGATAGTAATCTCGAAACGTCGGACGACTGTTATTCGTTTTTTGGTGCTATTTTTGTGATATTTGACATTCCTGTTTTTACCATATTAGTACATAGCACTACACAGTTACCCTTTTATTCTATTTTATTTCGTGAAATGAATGTTCAAAGGCTCCTAAGAGCCAGCCCGTGAATAACAAATGCTAACACGCAACGCGATATTTCGGTAAGCTCATGTTTTCACACTGACACGGTTCGACACTTACATAATGTCCAGTTCATTACGCATGCGCGTATTCACGAGTTAAAAAGTACGTGATCAGTACGAATCCTTTTTTCTTGATACTGTATTTTGAGAAGTCATAACAACAGAGTTCGAGTTATCGGGGTAAATTTGGGCCAAGGAAAACGAAAAATAGTTCGAGTTAGCGGGGAATTCGAGTTATTCGAGTTCGAGTTCGAGTTATCCGAGTAAAAATGACTAAAAAATACACCCAAATCCAAGGGAAATCGTACTTAGTTCGAGTTAGCGGGATTCTACTGTATAAGAAATATGTGGTTCAGATATCATGATGTAATATGGGAAGTTTAAGGCTGCAAGAGATTGACTCAGGCTAAAGTTCCATCAAAATGCAATTTGAAGGCACTTATGTCCTTTTTTGACCGCTGTCCAGACCTGAATTGCAAAACTGGTCAATTCGCCAAAACGTTGTTTGCAACATAAAACTAAACGTCCTTTCCTTTCAATGGCCAGTATATCGCTTTTCCGTTTCGGACATACGCGCAGAGCAAAATTTCAAGATAAACCCGGCATTCGTTTTTCTTTGATCTTGTCAGTCAAATTTACTGAGTTCTTGCGTGTATCTCTGGTCTCATTTGAGCACGCTTTAGAAGATTTCTTCATCCTGCATAAGTTGGTCATCAAAGACATCTTTTGACGTAAAAAGTGATGACATCACAAATGAAGTAAGGACCATGTCCCCTCACGGGCCAATGAGAACAAAAAGATCTATTTACCTGGCTTGTTACGACAACTTTCGTGCCCAGGGTCTTTTTCTTCCTTCTACGAGGAAGAAAGGACCCAGAGAACGAAATTTATTGTGAAAGTTAGAGGTGATCAACATCAGCAGCATATCGAGCGGCTACAAAAAATATAAATTCCATGAAGTGTTTGTTTCACTTGGCGCTGTTTGCAGTGTTTTTGCTCAGTCAGGTCTGGCATTGTCTGATTGGCTCGTTTCGTTATTTTGCGTTCCTCAGATGTGATTGCTTTGCTTCTGGTTTTGACAAAACAATGCAAGTTAAATTATTCCAGTCGTTCAAATTCTTCAAACTTATGGTTAATATTAGCGTACTGTTGAGCACTTGTATTTAACAACCGGAAAATAAATGCTGATAAAAAAAATACTTTTAAGTTCCGCTCATCTATTGGAGAAATCTCTTTTAAATTCCGCTCATCTATTGGAGAAATCTCTTTTAAATTCAATAAATTGGGCTTTAAACTTATTCGGCGTTACGATGATACGAGCAATAAATGTACACTAGAATGATAGCCCTTCTACTGTGGTCATGCTTTGGTTTCCTCGCTTATTTTGAGCACCACTGTTAAGGACAGACGCTTTTTATTTACATTGTCTAGAATTGGTGTTTTTTAAGGGGGCTTATATTTATATTAGAAATTTTATGTATATTTTTTAAACTTATATATTTTTAAAATATTGTTTCATTTTGTCAGGGTGGCTTATTCAACTCATATTGGTCCTGCATTTATATTTACTGTAAAAACCAAATGACTAACAAGTGAGATCAAACACACGCCACCTGCAGCTCTACATTATTTCCATATTCTTTGTTTATTTTCTGAAATGTTTATTTAAAAAGAAACACGTTATCATGTATCAAAACAATCAAATTTCGTTTCTCAAGCAAGTTAAAATATCTTTAGTGTAAAACTAATAGTTTTAACAGTAGACCGCATGCGGTAAGTTTTTCTGAGGCCACCAAACAGCGTTGACTCCGTTAGGGTTAGGTTAGAGGTTAACCCTAACCCTAAAAGCCCAGTTAGATTGTAATGTTATGTTTTGTCGTTATAGATATCATCTATCAATTTGTGTGATATTTTACAGTCAAACGATTTCTGATTTAGCCATCACATGAAACATGAGGCTGGAAATAAAAAAAACACTTCAATTTTGTTTCTAGAGTTGCGGCCGCCTGGTCGGAAGTTTGCCAGTCGTAAGTGCTTCAAAGAGTTGATATCAAATACAACAAAGACATTCGTCTGTCATATAGTTAGCAAATGCCTTTATTTAGCAAATAAAAGCAGTTCTTATATATTTTTTTCTCGTATGTAAGAGGCGTACGGCTAATGACGCTAATGGAAGGGATGATCTAACATAATGGACAGTAAAATGTTATAGATGGCTCGTAAGTGAGAGCCGACTATGAAAAGCGGAAAATGAAAGCAAAACACTGAAAAGAGGAACTACATGAGACTTTTATCCTTAGCTTCCGTTGCCCTAGTAATGGTCCCAGACAGGCGTTAAATGTGACTGGAATCAGGAACTGCTATTTCGCTCCGACGAAAGAAAAAAGTGCACAAAAGACTAGTATATAAAATTTAAAGATAGAAACACATTCAAACTCTCTATTCCTATGAGAGCAATTTTTATAGCTCAAGGGTTAATACTGCTAAGGGCTAATTCAAGTTGCCATTTCCGAGAAAAATAAGTTGTGTACTGTTCAAACGATTTGATAAAAATGCAAGGCTGATTCACGTTACGGAAACGACTAAATTTGTAAAATATCCTGATCAATTTTATTTTTTTTAGAACGTGGAAATAAGCATGCATCCAAAAAGAACATATTTTATTGTGCAACTGCAATCCTACTCATTGTAACAAGGCTCGGTAGTTTTAAAACATTTCTTAATTTTGTCGTTTCTGACAACGTCACTGACATCAGGGACAAAGTGAAGAGTTTATTCGAACAATATGAATAATTTATACTTGGACACTTTGAATAATCAATCTTTCAAATAGATTTTCAAAGAAACTGTCTAATTCTTTAAAAATGTTACTCACTAGAAAACCAGCGGGGACTGAAGACCTTATTCTTAGTTATGATTTCATTGAAACAAATCAGTTTTTCGTGCCGCTTGGCAAGCGAAATAAAATTTATTTATTCTTGCGCGCAGCGCTAAATGAAAATTCCAAATATCACCTGTCTTTTTCTAATTTCTAACTGCAGTTGTCACTTGGCAACTGGCTGCTAAAAAATATATAAAACACCGGCAATAAGAAGAACAGCTTTACGCGGATTACATTAATTCGCTCAAAGTAAACCCAGATCACGAAGATTATGAACAAGAAGAAAATCGTCTACTTGTTTCGAATTATTTCTGCAGAGTGCTGATCGTCTTCGCTGTTCTCTCACTGATGTATATGGAACTTCTCTGCCGGGTTTAGGAAGCTCTTCTTTCGCGCTATCAAGTGAATCGATTAAAATTTGAATTTGCGGCGTTCCTTTTAAAAACGACTCCTCATCTTGGGTTGTTAATTCGTCTGTTTCAATTTGTATTAAGGGTGGAGGGATATTTTGCTTTTGAGAATTAACTTTCTGCGTTTCTGTACGCACTTGTAGTTGCTGATTCCCTTCATTTACATCCAAGCTAATTTCACATCGGCTGACAGGTCTTCGTCCAACAGGAACCAAATCTGCCGTCATTATGTTTGACTTAAGTTCAGGTTTTGATATTAAAGTTGGCGATTTCTTTCGACTCCGTAATGGCTGATTACCGTTATTCTTTTCATGAACGCGATTTTCATTTAGTAAATCTAGATTCTCGGAGTTAAACCTCCTTAATACATTTCCCGTCAAAGTTTCATTTTTATTACACGTATGAACTACTCTGTTCGTTTTCAATCTCTCGAGTTTTCCACCGAGGTTTGCGCCCTCTGTTTCTGAACGTTCTCTTGTTAAAAGTATTTGACAGCCTTTGCAATTAGAATCATTGCCCTCTGATGGCATAGGGCTGCTAAAGGACCTTCGAGGGTTTCTCGCGTTTTTGTCCTGACCCGAGTGTCGAGTTTTAAGTTTATCTCTTGCATAAGGTTTACCAACAACTTGAAGGCTTTGTACATGTTCGTTATTCGAGTTCCATCGCTGTTGAGCTACCGTACTGGAGAATCCTGCATATTTAAATGATTTGTTATCGTCACCTTGTTTGTTTGACACTTCGTGGCTTGAAGCCGGACTTGGCCCATTCGCTGACATAAACACGCCAGACGAAAATCGCCGCATATGACTCAGTCTCCTCGCGTTGCGAACGCTGTCCTTAATCGGGGGTAAGACGGAAAACCGAGTAAAGGATCCCGTGTTGTATTCGTTATTTAACAGCGGAACCTTTTCTCCAGCTTCTATCTCTCCATTGCTCTTTTCTCTTGCAGAAATAGTGTTCTTAATGTTTGGCTTTTCCCCGTTAAACGATTGTTCTTCAGCGAGCTTTGCATACTCGATTTTCGGAAGGAATAGTTTGTTTCCCCTGGGAAACTGTGGCCTAGACATGTTCATGTTGCTAAACGCCGGCGAACCTCCCTTCAATTTGAGCATTAAACTCTATTTGAGTTTGATGAAAAGCCACAAAAGGATTTGCGCCACTTTGGTCCAACTTCATTTTGAATGCTGATAATTCTCTCGATAGAGCCATCTGTTTTGCAACATTATGTTGATCAACCTGTATCACGTGACTTGCAATCATCTCTAGACACGATTAGCCAGCTGACAATTTAATACAAGAACACGCACAGAAATACATTTTTCTCTATGATTAAGGACAATACTAAATTAAAAATTCTTAAAACAATTTTTGAGTTTACAGTAAAAATTTAAGGGCATCCTTTTTAAATGAAAACAAAAATCATGAGACCGCTAGAAATCCTCTTTCAGAAAAAACCCTGGAGTTTTCATTGTTTATTGTATTTGAACACGGATTAGAAGAAAAACTAATTAATAACGTAAGTCACAAAAACATTGTGAATAGAAAACAAACGAGTAGAAATAACAAGACAACCAAACCAAATCGTACAAAACGCATGGACCGAAAATAAATATTGCGGTCCAGCATTCATGTAAACAAATTAATCATATGATAGGATAGTGATTTCCATTTATTACGCTCACCGATCATTTCTATTTTGAACGGTTATGAACATGATAAATTACAGATGAATCGGTAAAGTTAAATCACATATTTATTCAATTCTAAACTTTGAGCCCATGACAATGAAGGTACCCAACAAACAGACACGAATCGCATCTATAAGATATCCGGTTGGAATTCACTGTATGGAAAAAAACAGACTTTCCCTAAAAACAGAATCATACCAAAGATTTTCGCGATAATTTAAAAGTGCACGAAATACATAATCCAACTGAATCTATATACTCTTCTGATCTATATTTCACTAATCTGTATTTATCTTTCAATTTAAAACGAACAGGAATCTAGCTAAATCTTCAGGTTTTTTGTATTCAAATCTCCTAAGCAATAAAACTGACTGGAGATCAAAATATATGTGACATGCTTATTCTTTTCAAACATACTAAAATAGTTTATTACAAATTACGTGTTGGTAAGCTACAGGCTTAACGCTTTTGTGTTATTTACAATAACTGACATTAGCTTAGGGATTGAATGTGTGGATAAAACAAATATATAAATAATTATTCATGTGGTTCTGGTTATTGTTTCTATTGTTTTAATATTTTGGGTAAAGATAACTTGCCTATATTTAAATAAAAAAGTAAGCTTTTATTTAAAGCAAAACCATTACAGCTTTCAAATAAAGTTGAGGATGAAAAGCTGAAATAGACTGTGGTTGACAGAATTCTGATATTCAACCACTTGTGACCATGTGACCTTGTTTAAAACTGTTCAGTGTTTGAGATGATGGCTTTGTCTTTCTGTGGTAAATACCACAGTTTAGACCTTGAATTCAATTAGCACAAGAAAATCAACATAAAATCACCTTTTCTCTTTACTTGCCTTATTTAAACCATCCAATGAAAAAGGTAATATTGGAAGTTTTTAAAATTGTATGAGGCCAGTGAGATTTAACTACATGCAGTAAATGTCTTGTTGCCATTGTTATTTTCTGTACCATACTGAGCTACTGTGCACAGAGACTAGTGCCACGAATGCACTGCATTGCGCGTTGTTGTCAAGGTTAGGAGCTTATTTGGTCATAGGAAAGGGTCAGATTTGTGAGTACCTTGGAAATCGATCCGTGATAAACGCCGGCGATCGTTTGTGATTTCGCTATCCAGGTAAATTATTTTGTCAGAGTATTTTTTCTGATTCACATAGCAATTTATAATTTCCGCTGACAATGAATTACATCGTTTGAATGCAACATGATCTATAAAGGCCGTGTAATGCAAAATCTTTTAACGTCAAAAAATGGAAGTCTCGCCAATTGAGGTAGGTAACATCAAACAAAGGCGTATGCAATAAATACGTAATTTAAATAAATAAGATTAAACTAGGTCACACGAGGATATAAACCTTCTCGGAATTCCGAATTCCGATTCAAGCCTACTGCCTAATCTTCTCAAAAGAACGAAAACAATAAGAATTGGCTGCGACACATGAGTTATATATTATTACAAAGTGGGAAAACGTTATTTTGATATGCGACAATATTATTATAAAGTGTGACAAGGTTATCACAACGTGCGACAAGTATTATTAAAAAGTGAGAAAAAAGTTATTACAAAGTGCGACAACATTATTATAAAGTGCAACAAGTATAATTACAAAGTGGAAAACGCTATTTCAATGTGCGACAATGTTATTGCAAAGTGCGACAAGTATGATTACAAAGTGAAAAACGTTATTTTAGTGTGCGACAATATTATTGCAAAGTACAACAAGTATAATTACAAAGTGGAAAAAGGTTATTATAAAGTGCGACAACTATAATTACAAAGTGGAAAAACGTTATTTCAATGTATGACAATATAATTATAAAGTGCGACAAGGTTATCACAAAGTGCGACAAGTATTATTACAAAGTGTGACAAGGTTATTATAAGACTTATAAAGTGCGACGATTATTACAAAGTACGATAGGTAATACAATGTGTGTGACGACTGAAGGTTATTACAAAGTGCGACAACTATAATTACAAAGTGCAAAAAAATTATTACAAAATGCGACAACTATAATTACCCTGAAAGTGAAAAAACGTTATTACAATGTGCGACAATATTACTGCAAAATGTGACAAGTAACAAAGTGGAAAAAGGTTATTATTACAAGGTGCGAAAATATTATTACGAAGTGCGACAAGGTAATTGCAAAAACAAGTTTTGATAGCAAGTTGATCTGTGATGGGTAAAGAAACACACCTGGGTAAAAAGGTCTCCCCAGGCTCTCTCTTCCTCTCCCTACCCAGGTTGCATCACAAGGCTCGCAACGTTCGCTAATTTCTTTTAATAGCGACCTTCAGATTGGACTACGAGTACGAGATTGAGTACGAGTACGAGTTTTCAAATTTTCCAAATTCGTGTGCCTCATATACTTAATTATCACACCAATCTTATCCCTAACGTTTATTTACGTGTTAGTCAGCAACAGGAAGGAGTTACAGTTCGGTGGATACAATTATCTCGAAATTCCAAAGTCGTACTCGTACTCGATTTCGTACTCGTAGTCAAATCTGAAGGTCGCTAATGATGCCGCCTCCGCCAAGGAGCCTGTCCACGGGCTAGAAACTGAAAGCAAAACGGCTGTAAATTACGCTGGGAGTTTTAAATGGAAATGGCTGTTGTGTTGTAGACAATAACTTTTTATCATATTTACAAACACTGCGTTATGGGGATGATTTCAAGTATGTACGCAGACGACACTACTGTTTTGTGAGCGATACGGACTCAATTGCGCAATTACTAATTTATTAGAAAATTGTAAAGAAATTCCCCCCCCCCCGTGGTCAGAAAAGCCTATTTGTGCGCTAGGTGTTTTCTTCTCGTACAACTCGCTTAAAGCTGATAAACTAAATTACGATGAGAAGTTACGCAACAATGAAAAGGTTTTGAATATTTGGAAATGTAGAAAACTCACGTTAATTGGAAAGATCAACATTGTAAAAACTGGTTTAAGTGCTGTCAAAATTAATTTTCAATGCTTCTAATCTTTATTTGCCTCCTCACGTGATAGATGCAGTCAACAAAATGATTTTTAATTTTAACTTTATTGGTGATGATTCATCATCATCACCAATCTCAGTTTATTTCTACACGTAATCATATCATATTTACATGGTCTTCCTAGGAGTCGTGTGAATTTACACTAGAGTACATTAACTATGAAGTTTAAAATCGTTCAAATTTGGCAGTTGTTTGATCTCTGAGGGGATCTTTTTCCACAGAACAGATCCCCTGTAGTGTAGGCTTCCTTTTGCAGACTCCGTTCAGTTCTCGGTTTGGGGATATAACAATTTGACTCGGCGTTTCTAACATTGTGTGTACAGGAAGCGATAATTTTTATACATGTTACTTGCTACCGGTTACATTATGCCATTTCCACGATTTTAATACACCTCTAATTAGAACGATGAAAGTTTCTTGAAAATTCGTTAAACAAATGAGTTATAATGTGGTCATGCTTAAATCAGAATTTCCGCATCTCTCCCTTCCTCGTCGCTAAAATTTTGCGGTGCACCCTACCACGAGCTTCGCAAGGTTCTGCGAGACACTTATTTCTAGTTATCCAATAAATTGTTCAAAATTAATAAATACACGAACACTTCAAACAATTCGAGTCAACATTTCTTTAATTACTTGGGCGGAGCGACCAAGTATTAAAATGCAGTTTGGTCGTCGACAAATGTGCAGTATTGCGCAACTCTGGGGATGGCGGGATTGTTCAAACCTTCACCGCGGTCACACGTCCGAGGCGTTTTTCGTTTTATTTGGTGGGATTCATTTAGTATTAAGTGGAAACGTGGGCAAGGATGTATAAAATAATTAGTTTATGTAACTATCTTTTCATCTTTCCGGCTCAAAATAACGAGCTTCTTTTCCATCGTTGAAAACTGATCAAAACGCTTCGTGCCTGAGCACAATTGTGTTGGCAAATGGCGCCAACAGTTCTGCGGTTCATAGTTTTCAAACGCTTAGAAATTTTTTTAGTAAACTTTCAAAACGTTTAGTGAGTTGAAAGTGTATTGTCAATATATGAAACTTTTAATAAACAGTGAAAATGACAACCTTAACTTTGAAGTACTTTAGTTAACTTTTGCAAATTTCTCTCGTTTAACCGCGGTGGAGTACACCTGTTGTTTGTTGATGCGAGGCGAACGTCACAAAGTGCGAGTCGTGTTTTCTCTGTTGCATCTAACAGTTTCATATTCAATATGCGTAAAGAAATTACTCAAGAAGACACTGCGAAAGTATTTGACACTCGCTATTAATTCTACGATACCTTCATGACGGAAACCCGCTAAAACATGTTCAAACGAACATGAAGAAGATAATTTAGACGAATACATACCTAGCGCTTATTTAATAAGAAGTGAACAGGGGACAGCGAAGGAAGAAATATAAGCGTGGTAGGAATCCCAATTAATTTCACTTCTTTCGGTTGTTTGCCTTTCATTAATTTTTATTTCGTGAAGTTGAAGGAACAGAACAGCCAACTGAAACTTTGGGTGCAAAAATTCACCGCCGAGAGAAGATGTAAACAATGCACGCGTTGTCTTGCGAGACGTTACTTGCGAGTTTTGCTTCCGCTAGTGAATGTTTCTCTGGCGAAAATAACCTTAAAGCGATCACTTTTTCATTTAATATTCTTTTCTGTGTTTCGGATACAGAGGAATAAAAACTGGATATATTTTCGTGTGACTGATTGCGAGATGTTTTATGAAACAGCTGCGTTATGCGTTACTGGAAAGGTTTCAAATTACTTTCACATTATGCAAATTGCAACATTTTTACCTCAACTGCAAAAATATGTTTCAAAGGGCTAAATTTGTTTCTCTCCTCCAAAATTATCACTTCTGTCGTTAACTTTGATTAAAGTTATAAGTTTCATTCAAACTTTATTATAATAACGGCGGGAATACTTCCAGCAAAACTTTCAATTGGAAAAGTTGTTTTGATCTCGGGTCCGGACCAGGCAATTACATCATGGCTTCGAAAGGCCACTTTGCAGCTACATTTGCATTCACTTCAAAAGTGTCAGAAACACAGACCAGCTAGTTACAAGATTTAGCTAAAACCAATAACAACCATCGGGAAACTCTGACATACGGCCTTTTTTTCAACGGTAAGTACAAAGTAGGCATCGATTTGTATTTTTCAGCATGTACTCGTCTTTTGACACAGTTGACACGCTACTTTAATAATTTACGTGCGATCTCGCACGCTATTAAAGTGTACTGTGTCTTCTTGTTTTGACGGTTAACGCGCTTTTTTCTGTTAGACTGCTCACACTATCCGAATACTCCCTATCATCAAACCGTGAAATAACGTGCATGCAGATTCCCAAGACAATTATTCTCCAATATGCCTAATACAACGACGCCCAAGTATACGCTTCCACAGCGTCTTGTTTACTTTAATTTAGTAATTCTGGCATCGTCATCCCATTCCATTCCGATAATTCCCTGGGGATCATTTTGCATCGGAATCGCGGAGCGTTTTGCATCATTGGAACGCTGAGAAGGCCTGGGGATGAGAAATAGGGTAGTAAGTTCGTGTTCCAGTACACTAAAGGAAAAATCAGCAACAATATCTTCACTTAAACCATCACCAATCATAACTACACGTCATCCAACATCACTGTACGTCACCCAATGTCGCTAGACATCATCTAACATCACTATTCGTCATCCAATGTCGCTAGACATCATACAGCATCACTGGGCATCATACAGCATCACTAGGCATCATCTAACGTGACTAGACATCATCCAACATCACTAGGCATCATACAGCATCACTAGGCATCATCTAAGGTAACTAGACATCATCCAAGATCACTAGGCATCATACAGCATCACTAGGCATCATCTAACGCAACTAGACATCATCCAACATCACTAGGCATCATGCAGCATCACTAGGCATCATCTAACGTAACTAGACATCATCCAACATCACTAGGCATCATGCAGCATCACTAGGCATCATCTAACGTAACTAGACATCATCCAACATCACTAGGCATCATCCAACATCACCAGACATCATACAGCATCACTAGCCATCATCTAACGTAACTAGACATTCTCCAACATCACTAGGCATAATACAGCATCACTAGGCATCATCTCACGTAACTAGACATCATCCAACATCACTAGGCATCATGCAGCATCACTAGGCATCATAGAGCATCACTAGGCATCATCCAACATCACTAGGCATCATACAGCATCACTAGCCATCATCTAACGTAACTAGACATCATCCAACATCACTAGGCATCATACAGCATCACTAGGCATCATCTAACGTAACTAGACATCATCCAACATCACTAGGTATCATACAGCATCACTAGGCATCATCTAAGGTAACTAGACATCATCCTACATCACTAGGTATCATCTAACGTAACTAGACATCATCCAACATCACTAGGCATCATGCAGCATCACTAGGCATCATCCAACATCACTAGGCATCATACAGCATCACTAGCCATCATCTAACGTAACTAGACATTATCCAACATCACTAGGCATAATACAGCATCACTAGGCATCATCTAACGTAACTAGACATCATCCAACATCACTAGGCATCATACAGCATCACCAGGCATTATCTAACGTAACTAGACATCATCCAACATCACTAGGCATCATACAGCATCACTAGGCATCATCTAACGTAACTAGACATCATCCTACATCACTAGGCATCATACAGCATCACTAGCCATCATCTAACGTAACTAGACATTATCCAACATCACTAGGCATCATACAGCATCACCAGGCATCATCTAACGTAACTAGACATCATCCAACATCACTAGGCATAATACAGCATCACTAGGCATCATCTAACGCAACTAGACATCATCCAACATCACTAGGCATCATACAGCATCACCAGGCATCATCTAACGTAACTAGACATCATCCAACATCACTAGGCATCATACAGCATCACTAGGCATCATCTAACGTAACTAGACATCATCCTACATCACTATGCATCATACAGCATCACTAGGCATCATCTAACGCAACTAGACATCATCCAACATCACTAGGCATCATGCAGCATCACTAGGCATCATCTAACGTAACTAGACATCATCCAACATCACTAGGCATCATGCAGCATCACTAGGCATCATCTAACGTAACTAGACATCATCCAACATCACTAGGCATCATCCAACATCACCAGACATCATACAGCATCACTAGCCATCATCTAACGTAACTAGACATTCTCCAACATCACTAGGCATAATACAGCATCACTAGGCATCATCTCACGTAACTAGACATCATCCAACATCACTAGGCATCATGCAGCATCACTAGGCATCATCTAAAGTAACTAGACATCATCCAACATCACTAGGCATCATGCAGCATCACTAGGCATCATAGAGCATCACTAGGCATCATCCAACATCACTAGGCATCATACAGCATCACTAGCCATCATCTAACGTAACTAGACATCATCCAACATCACTAGGCATCATACAGCATCACTAGGCATCATCTAACGTAACTAGACATCATCCAACATCACTAGGTATCATACAGCATCACTAGGCATCATCTAAGGTAACTAGACATCATCCTACATCACTAGGTATCATACAGCATCACTAGGCATCATCTAACGTAACTAGACATCATCCAACATCACTAGGCATCATACAGCATCACTAGGCATCATCTAACGTAACTAGACATCATCCAATATCACTAGGTATCATACAGCATCACTAGGCATCATCTAAGGTAACTAGACATCATCCTACATCACTAGGTATCATCTAACGTAACTAGACATCATCCAACATCACTAGGCATCATGCAGCATCACTAGGCATCATCCAACATCACTAGGCATCATACAGCATCACTAGCCATCATCTAACGTAACTAGACATTATCCAACATCACTAGGCATCATACAGCATCACCAGGCATCATCTAACGTAACTAGACATCATCCAACATCACTAGGCATAATACAGCATCACTAGGCATCATCTAACGCAACTAGACATCATCCAACATCACTAGGCATCATACAGCATCACCAGGCATCATCTAACGTAACTAGACATCATCCAACATCACTAGGCATCATACAGCATCACTAGGCATCATCTAACGTAACTAGACATCATCCTACATCACTATGCATCATACAGCATCACTAGGCATCATCTAACGCAACTAGACATCATCCAACATCACTAGGCATCATGCAGCATCACTAGGCATCATCTAACGTAACTAGACATCATCCAACATCACTAGGCATCATGCAGCATCACTAGGCATCATCTAACGTAACTAGACATCATCCAACATCACTAGGCATCATCCAACATCACCAGACATCATACAGCATCACTAGCCATCATCTAACGTAACTAGACATTCTCCAACATCACTAGGCATAATACAGCATCACTAGGCATCATCTCACGTAACTAGACATCATCCAACATCACTAGGCATCATGCAGCATCACTAGGCATCATCTAAAGTAACTAGACATCATCCAACATCACTAGGCATCATGCAGCATCACTAGGCATCATAGAGCATCACTAGGCATCATCCAACATCACTAGGCATCATACAGCATCACTAGCCATCATCTAACGTAACTAGACATCATCCAACATCACTAGGCATCATACAGCATCACTAGGCATCATCTAACGTAACTAGACATCATCCAACATCACTAGGTATCATACAGCATCACTAGGCATCATCTAAGGTAACTAGACATCATCCTACATCACTAGGTATCATACAGCATCACTAGGCATCATCTAACGTAACTAGACATCATCCAACATCACTAGGCATCATACAGCATCACTAGGCATCATCTAACGTAACTAGACATCATCCAACATCACTAGGTATCATACAGCATCACTAGGCATCATCTAAGGTAACTAGACATCATCCTACATCACTAGGTATCATCTAACGTAACTAGACATCATCCAACATCACTAGGCATCATGCAGCATCACTAGGCATCATCCAACATCACTAGGCATCATACAGCATCACTAGCCATCATCTAACGTAACTAGACATTATCCAACATCACTAGGCATAATACAGCATCACTAGGCATCATCTAACGTAACTAGACATCATCCAACATCACTAGGCATAATACAGCATCACCAGGCATTATCTAACGTAACTAGACATCATCCAACATCACTAGGCATCATACAGCATCACTAGGCATCATCTAACGTAACTAGACATCATCCTACATCACTAGGCATCATACAGCATCACTAGCCATCATCTAACGTAACTAGACATTATCCAACATCACTAGGCATCATACAGCATCACCAGGCATCATCTAACGTAACTAGACATCATCCAACATCACTAGGCATAATACAGCATCACTAGGCATCATCTAACGTAACTAGACATCATCCTACATCACTATGCATCATACAGCATCACTAGGCATCATCTAACGTAACTAGACATCATCCAACATCACTAGGCATCATACAGCATCACTAGGCATCATCTAACGTAACTAGACATCATCCTACATCACTATGCATCATACAGCATCACTAGGCATCATCTAACGTAACTAGACATCATCCAACATCACTAGGCATCATACAGCATCACCAGGCATCATCTAACGTAACTAGACATCATCCAACATCACTAGGCATCATACAGCATCACTAGGCATCATCTAACGTAACTAGACTTCATCCAACATCACTAGGCATCATGCAGCATCACTAGGCATCATCCAACATCACTAGGCATCATACAGCAACACTAGCCATCATCTAACGTAACTAGACCTTATCCAACATCACTAGGCATCACACAGCATCACTAGGCATCATCTAACGTAACTAGACATCATCCAACATCACTAGGCATCATACAGCATCACTAGCCATCATCTAACGTAACTAGACATTATCCAACATCACTAGGCATCATACAGCATCACCAGGCATCATCTAACGTAACTAGACATCATCCAACATCACTAGGCATAATACAGCATCACTAGGCATCATCTAACGCAACTAGACATCATCCAACATCACTAGGCATCATACAGCATCACCAGGCATCATCTAACGTAACTAGACATCATCCAACATCACTAGGCATCATACAGCATCACTAGGCATCATCTAACGTAACTAGACATCATCCTACATCACTATGCATCATACAGCATCACTAGCCATCATCTAACGTAACTAGACATCATCCAACATCACTAGGCATCATACAGCATCACCAGGCATCATCTAACGTAACTAGACATCATCCAACATCACTAGGCATCATACAGCATCACTAGGCATCATCTAACGTAACTAGACTTCATCCAACATCACTAGGCATCATGCAGCATCACTAGGCATCATCCAACATCACTAGGCATCATACAGCATCACTAGCCATCATCTAACATAACTAGAACTTATCCAACATCACTAGGCATCACACAGCATCACTAGGCATCATCTAACGTAACTAGACATCATCCAACATCACTAGGCATAATACAGCATCACTAGGCATCATCTAACGCAACTAGACATCATCCAACATCACTAGGCATCATACAGCATCACTAAGCATCATCTAACGTAACTAGACATCATCCAACATCACTAGGCATCATAGAGCATCACTAGGCATCATCTAACGTAACTAGACATTATCCAACATCACTAGGCATCATACAGCATCACTAGCCATCATCTAACGTAACTAGACATTATCCAACATCACTAGGCATAATACAGCATCACTAGGCATCATCTAACGTAACTAGACATCATCCAACATCACTAGGCATCATACAGCATCACTAGGCATCATCTAACGTAACTAGACATCATCCAACATCACTAGGCATCATGCAGCATCACTTGGCATCATCTAACGTAACTAGACATCATCCAACATCACTAGGCATAATACAGCATCACTAGGCATCATCTAACGCAACTAGACATCATCCAACATCACTTGGCATCATGCAGCATCACTAGGCATCATCTAACGTAACTGGACATCATCCAACATCACTAGGCATCATGCAGCATCACTAGGCATCATCCAACATCACTAGGCATCATACAGCATCACTAGCGATCATCTAACGTAACTAGACATTATCCAACATCACTAGGCATAATACAGCATCACTAGGCATCATCTAACGTAACTAGACATCATCCAACATCACTAGGCATCATACAGCATCACTAGGCATCATCTAACGTAACTAGACATCATCCAACATCACTAGGCATCATGCAGCATCACTTGGCATCATACAACATCACTAGGCATCATCCAACATCACTAGGCATCATACAGTATCACTAGGCATCATCTAACGTAACTAGACATCATCCAACATCACTAGGCATCATACAGCATCACTAAGCATCATCTAACGTAACTAGACATCATCCAACATCACTAGGCATCATAGAGCATCACTAGGCATCATCTAACGTAACTAGACATTATCCAACATCACTAGGCATCATACAGCATCACTAGCCATCATCTAACGTAACTAGACATTATCCAACATCACTAGGCATAATACAGCATCACTAGGCATCATCTAACGTAACTAGACATCATCCAACATCACTAGGCATCATACAGCATCACTAGGCATCATCTAACGTAACTAGACATCATCCAACATCACTAGGCATCATGCAGCATCACTTGGCATCATCTAACGTAACTAGACATCATCCAACATCACTAGGCATAATACAGCATCACTAGGCATCATCTAACGCAACTAGACATCATCCAACATCACTTGGCATCATGCAGCATCACTAGGCATCATCTAACGTAACTGGACATCATCCAACATCACTAGGCATCATGCAGCATCACTAGGCATCATCCAACATCACTAGGCATCATACAGCATCACTAGCGATCATCTAACGTAACTAGACATTATCCAACATCACTAGGCATAATACAGCATCACTAGGCATCATCTAACGTAACTAGACATCATCCAACATCACTAGGCATCATACAGCATCACTAGGCATCATCTAACGTAACTAGACATCATCCAACATCACTAGGCATCATGCAGCATCACTTGGCATCATACAACATCACTAGGCATCATCCAACATCACTAGGCATCATACAGTATCACTAGGCATCATCTAACGTAACTAGACATCATCCAACATCACTAGGCATAATACAGCATCACTAGGCATCATCTAACGTAACTAGACATCATCCAAGATCACTAGGCATCATGCAGCATCACTAGGCATCATCTAACGTAACTAGACATCATCCAAGATCACTAGGCATCATGCAGCATCACTAGGCATCATACAGCATCATAGGCATCATCCAACATCACTAGGCATCATACAGCATCACTAGCCATCATCTAACGTAACTAGACATTATCCAACATCACTAGGCATGTTATTTTTTTCACAACCAACAGAAGTGCAAGATTTTTTTTTTCAACCTTCAAACCCTTGCACGATTTTTTTTTTCCAAAATGACTATGCCCTTTTTTGGTTTTGTTCTATTGCGACCGTTTCAACTGCTCAATTGTTTCTTGTTGTAGTGTACTTCATACTTCTTGAGATTTTCTATTGAAATTTGGCGTGTAAAAACCCCGTTCGGGGTTCGCAGCCAATCGTGAAAAAAGCGTTTCGTCGCGTCCAATCACAAATGTTACGTAATGTAATAGGACACGTAACACGTGTAGTGTATACATGGATTTTGCTACATTGTATGTCGTAATCTCCCTTGCTCGCTCGTGGATCTCGCTCGCAAAGCCTCGCTCGTTCGATTTCTGATACGAACCAACTAGTGTGTAAATACCGTACGCCCGCACTGCCCATGACGTAATCTTTTTGTTCAAACGTCCCAACCTATTTCAGTGGCAGTTGCAACAGTTAAACAAGAAGATCAAACGATTTTTTACCCAAAGAAAGCAAAAAATTCCAACCAACCAAAAAGAGTTTATATAAATAGAACATAGCCTTTAAAATAGTATCTGTGAAATGTTTGTTGTGTCCTGGCTTCGACTAAGAAGAGTGTACATTTCTAGGAAATGATAGTCGAACAGTCCCCTTTTATTGTACATGTACATGTACGTGAACATTGATATTTTGGTGGAGCACAGAGGCTACATGTATATAAAAAGAAATATTTTTTCTTGAATAAACAGGACTGTTCACAGGACATGGAACATCCAGCCTGAGTAAGAATCTCAGAGGAAAGACTCATAACAGGGAAATTTTTATGTACACTGAATGTGATTTAACATTGCTACCATATGTCTGTGACCTATATGAAACGGTTATGTTTAGGTTCAAGTTTTTATCAGAATGCACCATTTCTATTTTATGGTTTTGCAAAGAATTCATTATATTTTGTAAATGTGTTAGTTTGGGTAAATAATATTCTTAACAGTTTTAAATACAGTGTCGTGAATAGCTTAAAGATCTCGACAAAAACAGACGCAGAACTGTCACAATCCTGTTTAATGCTCTCCGATCACAAGTGATTACACAACAACCTTTTCTTCCCACGCTAGGGTTCCTAAGTCTAAAATTATACATGATTACAGAGTAAACTAAACAGCTATCAGTTGACAGATCTTGACAGATCCAATCAAAGTTCATTTAGTCCCGCAAGCGTCACACAATCACCTAAGTTCTCCACATACTCCCCCTATTTGACTATGCATATGGGCAAATACATAAACTGAATGTTTCTAAAGATCAGCGAACAAAACACAATGTCTCATTAAACGTTCATTGAGTCAAATCAATCGTCGTTGTCTTCAGCGCTAGCTATAGCTTCCATCTGCTCTCGAGCAGTCACTGCAGCTCGCCTGCTCGGCCTGAATTCTTTGGCCTTTGCATTCAGAGGTATGGCCTCTCTTTGAGCAGTTTGAGTCGACACATCACAAGCCAGTTCCAGAGGATACAAGTGTTGAATGGGTCTTTCGATAAATGACTTTTCGGATATGAGCCGCACAGCTCGTACAACGCCATCCCTGCCTTCTATCGGGGTATCCACCACTCCTAGTTTCCATTTCCCCCGTTGCGTTCTTTGGATTTCACGAGCACGACTTGTCCTGCTTTTATATTCATTTCCTTGGTTTGATGGATAATGTTGTGTCGCTCTCGGATTGCCTTGACATATTCTCGGGACCATCTTCGCCACAGGGCTTCTTTACACTTAAGAAGGTACCTTGTGTGACCGAGCCGCGCGAGTAGAGAGGGTAGCGAGCAACGAAGGACAAAATGTGAACTCCGTATATGTCCAATTTATTAGCCAAAACAATATAAAACTGTTTACAAAAATAATGATGAATACGAGGCCGAAAACTATTACACAAAAAGCAATGAATCAAACACAAAAGGCAACAATAAAAGGCTAAGGAAAAAGGGCAATAGCGCCACTCCGTGCGAGGGGAGAAAGGAGAACTCTCAAAGAACTTGTAAATCAGATGTTCTCTCGACGATGGACTCTAACTTGTGTGTAATTAGGACGTGTTGGGTGTCTAATATACCCGTTTAACACAATAAACAAGGAGCTTCAAAGAAACTAATGGCTGACATCCTGTTTTTAACTATTCGATTGGTCAACCATGGCTAGGTAAGCCACAAACTGATAAAACTTTCCTGTTTTCCGTGTCACTATTCGTGTAAACATAACCACAAAACATATACGTGCTCTTTTAGCACAATAGAAAAGAAACAGTAACTTCCGTGGTTTTCGTAAAACAAAGCTGGCATACTTAAGCCTGATAAATTTAATTAGTTGTCTTCCTGCACATGTATCATATGGGAGAAATATGACAGAGTTTGGTTTAACACAAATGACCACAAAGCATAACCGAAACGAATATTTTCCGTGAGAACGGAGATAAACGGAACCGCAAAGTAAAACCGAAAATTGCCTTGTGACATATAATCCAGCTCGGTTACACTTGCACGTTTTCTGAGGTCAGCATCTTCTATCCCACTCGGATCCATTTCTGGGAGAATACTTGGCTGCCCAAACAATAGAGCATTAGGGGTTAGAACGGGTAGCTCAACATCTTCTTTCATATAGCCAAGAGGGCGATTGTTGAGAGTTATCTCGATGTCCAAAATGACCTCTTGAAGCACTTTCCATTGTAGATTTCCATTGCCAATGGTCTTGTAGAGGGACTGCTTCAGAAGGCCAACTAGTCTTTCAAATTGGCCTCCCCACTAGGGCGCTCTGCTTAAGTTGAATTGCCATTTTATTCCTTGCCTGGCTAACCAATCTTGGGACTTCTTGTCTTTCTCCACCTGCTTCAACCACTTCGCTGCAGCAACGAGAGTCTGGCCATTATCTGAGTAGATTTTTTTCGGTTTTCCTCTTCGGGCTATCAGGCGCTTCAAGCTTCCAAGGAACTCTTCAGTGGTTCGGTCCGGAAGCAACTCTAGGTATAGACGCCTGGTAAGGCTGCAGGCGAAGAGCACGATGTACGCCTTTCCTTCTTTGCGTCCTCTCGTTCGGTACTTGATTGGTCCAGCGTAATCGACTCCGATCACTTGAAATGGTGTAGACCCTTCAGTCCTGTCTCTTGGTAGGTTACCTGTTGGTTAGTGTGCATAGGCTACCGCTTGAAACCATTTGCATCCGTTGCAGCTTTTGATCACCCTTTTGGTTAGTCGTTTCAGTCGTGGTACCCAATACTTTTCTCGAACTTTAGCCATCATCAGACTGACTTCTCTGTGGAGAGTGTTCTCGTGTGCACTTGTGTCCAATTTCTTGCTGAAAAGATCATCATCAGGGAGGTAGACCGGATAGTCACCTTGAATGCGGCCTCGGCATTCGAAAACCCCTTATTCATTCTTCTGTAGGTTGAGACGAGTCCCGTCTTTCTGATACTTGTCCGTTGCGGCAAACCTGGACTGCACTCTGTAAATCCATCTTTCAACTTGGGTCTCCGTCTCCTCGGTAGTTAAAGGGCCAGACTTCTTCGCACCTTTTGCTTTACCGTTACTCAGGAACCTTACTATCCACGCTACGATTCGGATGGCTTTCCAGTAGCCATGCTTATCCAGAGTTTCATTCAGCGCATCGTCCTCTGTCTTGGTCACAAACACGGCTTCTCTCGCCACTTTAGCTTCCGCTTGAGTTTCGCTTGTAGCGGCGGTGACAATGTCTGGTGGCCAGCTTTCTGGTTCGGCGAGCCATGCAGGACCTCCCCACCACAACTTCGCAGATTCATCTACATGCCCTCCTCTGCTTCCAAGGTCAGCGGGAGTCTGATGTGAACGGACATATCTCCATTGGATGAAGCTGTGTTGCTGGATTTTCTTGACTCTGTTTGCCACGAACTGCTTGTAACCACCATTTCCTTAAATCCAGTGAAGCGCGACGCTACTATCCAGCCAACCGTAGACACCTTCCACTGGGAATCCCGTCACGTTGCTGATGAGGTTTGCTGTCATATGAGCGGATACTTGTTCCTGTCTGGGAATAGTTAGTTCCTGCTTAGCTAGGCGTGATTTAGCTGTGACGAGGCTTTGCTGAGTACCTTGTGCTTGACGTACAACTGCAAACACTGCCGATGCCACCCCTTTATTGCTAGGGTCTCCAAATCCATGTCGATCAATGCCAACGATTCTCTCTTGATGCTGAGCTATCTCAACCTTGTCAGGCAATATCTTCTTCCAAGCATTCCACTTGTCTAACGCCACGCCAGATAACGCCTTGTCTCAGGCAAGACGGCTGTCGCATACTTTTCTATACTGCACTTTGCCCGCCAATATGGTAGGAGAAGCGAGACCAAGTGGGTCGTAAATTCTGGCTAGACTTCCCAGAAGCTCCCTCTTAGTGGGCTCTAACGGTTGTGTGGGGAAGATAACGGCGATCGTATCCTTTTCTTTGTCCCATGGCATTCCTAATAGCTTTGTCTCGCCTGACTTCGCTGCCAGTTGTTGTTTGGCATAGCTCGATTTTTGTTCTGAACTTCTTTCTTCTTGCAACATATCTGTTTCTAAGGCTGGTACGTTGGAGTGCCATTTATGTAATTCGAACTGGGCTTCACTGAAGGTTGTCTGCGCAGATTCTTTCAAGTGCTGTGTCTCGCGAACGGTCGGTCCACCAGTAATGGTGTCGTCGACGTAAAGACTTTGGAGGATTTCTTCAACTTCTGCTGGAAACCGTTCCCGACAGAGCTCGAGATGTTCCCAAGCAAGAAGGGAGACGGCGCCAAGCCAAAGAGAGCTCGCGTGAAACGTAACGCCTCAGTCTCTTTAGTCTTCAGATCCTTGTACCAATGAAACCGCATCACATCTCTGTCTGGTTCCCAGATTCGAACTTGCAGAAATGCTTGCTTTAGATCACCTGAGATAGCTGCAGGATGGAAACGGTTTTTCACCAGGAAGCTCCATAGCTGGATTTGAGTCGGTGGTCCGATCTCGAGGCTTTCATTCAAGGATGGGGCTTTTTCACTTGCTCTTGCAGATGCATCATAGACAATGCGTAACTTGGTACTTTCAGCTGTTTCCCGAATGACTGGTTTGTGCGGTATGTAAAATTCTCTCTCTTTAGTTTCACTTTCCACACGCTCCACGATATCTTGGGCTAGCTGATCCTGAATCACGGTATCATACCGTTCAAGCATCCCCGGTTGTTTTTCCAATCTCTTTGTGAGTGCATTCAGTCTCTTCAAACTTCCTGCTTCGTTGTTGAGTAAAGGAGGATGATTGCCCTTCCAAGGTAAACCATCTTCGTACTACCCTTCTGGACTTCTCTTTAACTGCTCTTCTAGGCCTAACACTTCAAGTCTGCAGAGATTTTCGTAATCGCAAGAGAAATCCTGTGTCAAGAACTTGTTGGTCAAGTCTACTTCTTTCCCAGGGGACATCATTGTCCATCAAAAACGAGTTAGCTCCGCTATTGGGTCCCCGGTTTACCGATTCGTGGCATGCTGTTTACTTTCGCTCTCGCATATTCGCTGGCTCCAAGTGTAAGACGGCCAAAACGGTCGACGAGAGAAACCACAGATTCGAGTGTAAGATTTACGAGTTTATTACAAATCCACAAACAAGCCAAATAATACAAAACGGGAACGAGTAACACAAGGGTTATTGAGAATTAAGCATCTGAACTTAGGACGTCTGCTTGAGAACTGAACTTGCTCTTGTTGTTGTTGCACAGACTAACCAACTAAACCAACTAAATCCACTGAGCAAAGGTAGCCAATTTATAATATATTTCAGGAAACTATAAACTTAACTCTAAACCAAATAAGGTTAGGGAGTGAATTTGTAGCCCACAAATACAGGATTTACCTAAGGGAACTAAGTGTTTACTACTCCTACACAACGGGAATTAGGTACAAGAAATGTGTGGGAATAATATAACAAAATGATAGCAAAACAAGGTGTGAAAGGAAACTTAGTAATTTAGGAAAATAACTGAATAACGACTAACAAGAATCCTTGGGAGTAATTTGGAATAATTTGAATTAAAACTAAACAAGACAAAATGTGACCTGGTCACACTTCTCCCTGCTTTTGCTTGCCATGTCCTCATGCGAGCTAAACAAAATCAATAAAACTATAAAACTAAACATAAAAATTACTTAAATGAAGCCCTAGGCTGATTATAAGGGTTGCTATGTTGTCCTTTGTTAAGCCTGGCAGAACGACGCAGTATTGGTCTGTCTGGCTCTGCGACTGGTAATGGTACGGGCACTTGTGGGGCATCAAATGCAATCTCAATATCGTCAGCATCGTCTGAGGAGTCATCAGAGGTTTCAGAGGGGACTCTTCGCAAGGGTACTCGGCTCCGTCTGTGATTAGGGGGTTGCACCTGTAGGGGCCTTGGTTTGGGGCACACTTGAAGTTCTGAGCGGTTGACAGTTCTGCTTGGGCCATGACCATCAGCTGGTTCAATTTCGTAAACATTGTCACAACGATTAACAACCTTGTAGACCTTAGAGTTCCATCTGTCTTGGATCTTAGCTCTCCCCTGTGGCGATTCTGATGCTGGGTTAGCCATTCCCCATTATCAGTTGGTGGGTCATCTTGGTCAGAGGGAGGCAAAAGATCAACAGGTAGCCTTGGATCGGTTGCAAATAAGAGGTAATGAGGAGAGTAACCTGTGGAGGAATGTGGTGTTGCATTGTATGCATAACACAGTTCCTTAAGGTGCTCAGGCCACTTCCTCTTCTTCTCAGCTGGAAGGCTACGTAGGAGGTCATGCAGCGTACGGTTAAAGCGTTCACATTGGCCGTTTCCTTGGGGATGGTAGGGTGTGCTTCTAGACTTCTTGATATCATACATCTGACAAAGCTCTTGCACAACTTCTGCTTCGAAACATCTGCCCTGATCAGAGTGGATCCGCTTGGGGACACCATACACCAGGAACCAGTCACGAACTAAGGTTTTGACGACGGTGCTCGCTCGCTGGTCTCTGGTTGGTACTGCGACAGTGAACTTGGTAAATACATCAGTAAGTACCAGGACATTTTCTCTGCCATCTGATGCAGGCTCAAGCTGGGTGAAGTCCATGGCTAGTACGTCCAGGGGCTTTGTAGCGACGATACTCGTCATTGGTGTCTTGACAGGCAGGTAGGGTCCCTTTGCTACGACGCAACGCTCGCATTCCGACAGGTACTGTTTGACGTGGTTGTGCAGTCCAGGCCACCAGCAGCGTTCACGAACCAACTGTTCTGTTCGCTCTAGTCCCTGATGACCACACTGGTCATGAACATGATTGAGGAACTCCCCACGGATACTGTCAGGCAGGATTAGCTGCAGATGCTGGTTGCCATGGTTGTCAGAGTTGCTGCGGTAGAGTACGCCCTTCTTCTCTCTCTTCTTCTCGCCCTTTGGCTGCCTTTTTATCCAACCTACTTATCAAATAAAGTATGTATGTATGTATGTATACGGTCCCACTGGTTAAGAAGTTGTTTCGCCTCACGAGACTCAGCTCTTCTCTCACGTGGTGAGGACTTGCAACTAATGGTGCGGTAATGGATCATACGCTTTACGGTGGTATCTGCATTCTGCAATCTGGCCGACTGCTTTAAATTCCAGGAAGGTAATGGGCCTGTGCTGTACGTTTGGGGAGGGTCTACTGTTAACTGCTCAACTGCTGCGGTAGGGTTCTCTGCCAGGAACACTGCTGACTGGAGTAGTTGCTCCCTTACAGATTCAGGTACGGCAGTAGTGCTAAGGGATGAAGCCAGAATTACTTCTACTTGGTTAATGTCACACTCTTCATTTTCCGGCCGGTCGAGGCGACTGAGTGCGTCAGCATTGGCATTCTGCTTTCCAGCACGGCACTTTATGTTGAAATTGAAGTTAGCTAGTTCGGACACCCATCGCTGCTCAACGGCCTTAAGCTTACTCTTCAACTGCAGGTATGTGAGAGGGTTATTGTCGGTCATTACTGTAAAGGTGGAGGAGATCAGGTACTCACGGAACTTTTCTGATACGGCCCACTTGAGAGCTAGGAGTTCCAGTTTCCTGGAAGAGTAGTTCTCCATTTTCCTCTCAGCTCCTCTGAGGGCACGACTAGCGTAGGCTATTGGCCTGATTCTACCATCTTGTTCCTGCGACACCACCGCTCCTAGACCATCATTAGAGGCATCTACTTCGACAATGAAAGGCTTTGTGTAGATAGGGTAAGCTAACACTGGTGGGCTGTTCAGAGCTTGTTTAAGGCTATCGAATGCTTTCTGGCACTCCTGGTTCCAATCACCTCCAACAGACTTGCTTCTCTGCTTCCCATGCTTGCCACCTTCGTACAGCTTGGAGACCAACTCGTGTAGGGGTCTTGCCAGTTGCGCAAAGTGTGGGACAAATCTTCGGTAGTATGAGGCGAAGCCAAGGAAGGATCTCAGGTCTTTGAGGGTTCTGGGTTGTGGCCAGTTTGTTACTACTTCTGTCTTGGCTGGGTCGGTGGCGACACCGTCAGCAGACACTACATGTCCAAGGTACGTCACCTTCGGCCGGAAAAACTGACATTTCTTAGCCTCGATCTTCAGTCCATGCTATCGCAGCCTACGGAACACCATCTCCAGGCGCTGCAGTTGGGTCTTGATGTCTTGACTGAAGACAATGATGTCGTCCAGATAGACAATCAGAACTTCCAGTAACTCATCACGGAAAATGGTCTGCATAACACGCTGAAAGGTGGCAGGGGCACCTCCGAGACCGAACGGCATTCGGTTGTACTCGAACAGTCCAAAGGGCGTGGTGAAAGCTGTCTTGTGCCGGTCTGCGGGGTCAACTTCTACCTGGTTGTAGGCGGAGGCCAGATCAATGGTGGAGAAGTACTTGGCACCTCCTAAGACATCCAGGCTCTCATCTATCCTAAGAAGAGGGTAAGCATCACGCTTGACTTTGGAATTGAGCTGAGGATAGTCCACGCACATGCGCAGCGCACCACTTTTCTTCCGGACAAGTACAATTGGGGATGCATGGTTGCTCTGGCTTGGCTTGATAACACCCTTATCTAACAGATCTTGTAAATGCTCCTTCACCTCAGCCAGCTGGTTTGGAGGGATCCGTCTGTGACGCTGATTCACAGGGATGTCATCAGATGTTGATATCTTGTGCTGAATGGTGGTGGTTCTTCCAAGGCTATCTCCTTCACGAGCAAACACATCTGCATAAGTGGTGAAGATTCGCAACGCCTCTTGCTTTTCAGCTGGGGTCCCGGGGAAATCTGTCAGGTTTATTTCAGCAGGGAGATCTTGCTTGCTCTGGGGGGTCGCAGGTTTTCCAGGCTCCGGTGATCAGGAAGGCTTCTGGTCCTCTGCTCCCAGAAGGCAGGACACCCAGGTACGGAATCTCAAGCCCATTAGCAGCCCGGGTTAGCAGCACGCAGGGTAAGCATTCGCCCGTCTTGTCTCATGAGCCCGCAGGTTGGCTGGAGTTTCTTTTTATAGAATTCTTCCGTCACGAAGGACACCATTGACCCAGAGTCCACCACACACAGCACGTCAACACCAGCAAGCCTTGCTTGAACCGTTGGGGTACCACCAACCATGTGTATTGGCGTGCATTCGTCTTTTGGTAGAGGTTTAGAGCCACTATTCCCCTCTTCCACGGCATGGCTCACTGCCGTGGATTCTTCTCGTTTAACGCTGGCGGCTGAAAGTTCTGTCGGTTGTTTGTCTTTCCGCCAACTCCTCGTTGGTTTCTTCCATTGCTAGCAGGGCAGTCTCTCTGAAAATGACTGGTTGAACCGCACCCAAAACAGCCGGGTTGCCGTGGTGAGCATTGTTGACCGTATGACATAAGCTGCGCAATGGTTTGCTTTTGTTTGTCAAGAGCTGACTGTTGGTTCCTGATATGGTCAGCCAGTAATTTCTGCTGCTTTTGGAGGTTCTCAGCTAGGAGTTTTTGGCCGGCAACAATTTCGTTTACAACCGACTGCAAGTTGACTGACCCCTTCACTGCTTCACATGTAGGCTAGTGAAGTTGGATGATGTCTAGTTACGTTAGATGATGCCTAGTGATGCTGTATGATGCCTAGTGATGTTGGATGATATCTAGTTACGTTAGATGATGCCTAGTGATGCTGGATGATGCCTAGTGATGTTGGATGATGTCTAGTTACGTTAGATGATGCCTAGTGATGCTGCATGATGCCTAGTGATGTTGGATGATGTCTAGGTACGTTAGATGATGCCTAGTGATGCTGTATTATGCCTAGTGATGTTGGATAATGTCTAGTTACGTTAGATGATGGCTAGTGATGCTGTATGATGCCTAGTGATGTTGGATGATGCCTAGTGATGCTGCATGATGCCTAGTGATGTTGGATGATGTCCAGTTACGTTAGATGATGCCTAGTGATGCTGCATGATGCCTAGTGATGTTGGATGATGTCTAGTTACGTTAGATAATGCCTAGTGATGCTGTATGATGCCTAGTGATGTTGGATGATGTCTAGTTACGTTAGATGATGCCTAGTGATGCTGTATTATGCCTAGTGATGTTGGATAATGTCTAGTTACGTTAGATGATGGCTTGGGATGCTGTATGATGCCTAGTGATGTTGGATGATGTCTAGTTACGTTAGATGATGCCTAGTGATGCTGTATTATGCCTAGTGATGTTGGATAATGTCTAGTTACGTTAGATGATGGCTAGTGATGCTGTATGATGCCTAGTGATGTTCGATGATGCCTAGTGATGCTGCATGATGCCTAGTGATGTTGGATGATGTCTAGTTACGTTAGATAATGCCTAGTGATGCTGTATGATGCCTAGTGATGTTGGATGATGCCTAGTTACGTTAGATGATGCCTAGTGATGCTGCATGATGCCTAGTGATGTTGGATGATGTCTAGTTACGTTAGATGATGCCTAGTAATGCTGCATGATGCCTAGTGATGTTGGATGATGTGTAACGTTAGTTGATGCCTAGTGATGCTGCATGATGCCTAGTGATGTTGGATGATGTCTAGTTACGTTAGATGATGCCTAGTGATGCTGTATGATGCCTAGTGATGTTGGATGATGTCTAGTTACGTTAGATGATGCCTAGTGATGCTGTATTATACCTAGTGATGTTGGATAATGTCTAGTTACGTTAGATGATGGCTAGTGATGCTGTATGATGCCCAGTGATGTTGGATGATGCCTAGTGATGCTGCATGATGCCTAGTGCTGTTGGATGATGTCTAGTTACGTTAGATGATGCCTAGTGATGCTGTATTATGCCTAGTGATGTTGGATAATGTCTAGTTACGTTAGATGATGGCTAGTGATGCTGTATGATGCCTAGTGATGTAGGATGATGTCTAGTTACGTCAAATGATGCCAAGTGATGCTGTATGATGCCTAGTGATGTTGGATGATGTCTAGTTACGTTAGATAAAGCCTAGTGATGCTGTATTATGCCTAGTGATGTTGGATAATATCTAGTTACGTTAGATGATGGCTAGTGATGCTGTATGATGCCTAGTGATGTTGGATGATGTCTAGTTACGTTAGATGATGCCTAGTGATGCTGTATTATGCCTAGTAATGTTGGATAATGTTTAGTTATGTTAGATGATGGCTAGTGATGCTGTATGATGCCTACTGATGTTGGATGATGTCTAGTTACGTTAGATGATGCCTAGTGATGCTGCATGATGCCTAGTGATGTAGCATGATGTCTAGTTACGTTAGATGATGCCTAGTGATGCAGTATGATGCCTAGTGATGTTGGATGATGTCTAGTTACGTTAGATAAAGCCTAGTGATGCTGTATTATGCCTAGTGATGTTGGATAATATCTAGTTACGTTAGATGATGGCTAGTGATGCTGTATGATGCCTAGTGATGTTGGATGATGTCTAGTTACGTTAGATGATGCCTAGTGATGCTGTATTATGCCTAGTAATGTTGGATAATGTTTAGTTATGTTAGATGATGGCTAGTGATGCTGTATGATGCCAAGTGATGTTGGATGATGTCTAGTTACGTTAGATGATGCCTAGTGATGCTGTATGATGCCTAGTGATGTAGCATGATGTCTAGTTACGTTAGATGATGCTTTAAGTGATGCTGTATTATGCCTAGTGATGTTGGATGATGTCTAGTTACGTTAGATGATGCCTAGTGATGCTGCATGATGCCTAGTGATGTTGGATGATGTCTAGTTACGTTAGATAATGCCTAGTGATGCTGTATGATGCCTAGTGATGTTGGATGATGTCTAGTTACGTTAGATGATGCCTAGTGATGCTGTATTATGCCTAGTGATGTTGGATAATGTCTAGTTACGTTAGATGATGGCTAGTGATGCTGTATGATGCCTAGTGATGTTGGATGATGCCTAGTGATGCTGCATGATGCCTAGTGATGTTGGATGATGTCTAGTTACGTTAGATGATGCCTAGTGATGCTTTATGATGTCTAGTGATGTTGGATGATGTCTAGTGATGCTTAGATCTTAGACCTTAGATGATGCCTAGTGATGCTGTATGATTCCTAGTGATGTTGGATGATGTCTAGTTACGTTAGATGATGCCTAGTGATGCTGTATTATGCCTAGTGATGTTGGATAATGTCTAGTTACGTTAGATGATGGCTAGTGATGCTGTATGATGCCTAGTGATGTAGGATGATGTCTAGTTACGTCAAATGATGCCAAGTGATGCTGTATGATGCCTAGTGATGTTGGAGGATGTCTAGTTACGTTAGATAAAGCCTAGTGATGCTGTATTATGCCTAGTGATGTTGGATAATATCTAGTTACGTTAGATGATGGCTAGTGATGCTGTATGATGCCTAGTGATGTTGGATGATGTCTAGTTACGTTAGATGATGCCTAGTGATGCTGTATTATGCCTAGTAATGTTGGATAATGTTTAGTTATGTTAGATGATGGCTAGTGATGCTGTATGATTCCTAGTGATGTTGGATGATGTCTAGTTACGTTAGATGATGCCTAGTGATGCTGTATGATGCCTAGTGATGTAGCATGATGTCTAGTTACGTTAGATGATGCCTAGTGATGCAGTATGATGCCTAGTGATGTTGGATGATGTCTAGTTACGTTAGATGATGCCTAGTGATGCTGCATGATGCCTAGTGATGTTGGATGATGTCTAGTTACGTTAGATGATGGCTAGTGATGCTGTATGATGCCTAGTGATGTTGGATGATGTCTAGTTACGTTAGATGATGCCTAGTGATGCTTTATGATGCCTAGTGATGTTGGATGATGTCTAGTGATGCTTAGATCTTAGATCTTAGACCTTAGATGATGCCTAGTGATGCTGTATGATTCCTAGTGATGTTGGATGATGTCTAGTTACGTTAGATGATGCCTAGTGATGCTGTATTATGCCTAGTGATGTTGGATAATGTCTAGTTACGTTAGATGATGGCTAGTGATGCTGTATGATGCCTAGTGATGTAGGATGATGTCTAGTTACGTCAAATGATGCCAAGTGATGCTGTATGATGCCTAGTGATGTTGGAGGATGTCTAGTTACGTTAGATAAAGCCTAGTGATGCTGTATTATGCCTAGTGATGTTGGATAATATCTAGTTACGTTAGATGATGGCTAGTGATGCTGTATGATGCCTAGTGATGTTGGATGATGTCTAGTTACGTTAGATGATGCCTAGTGATGCTGTATTATGCCTAGTAATGTTGGATAATGTTTAGTTATGTTAGATGATGGCTAGTGATGCTGTATGATGCCTAGTGATGTTGGATGATGTCTAGTTACGTTAGATGATGCCTAGTGATGCTGTATGATGCCTAGTGATGTAGCATGATGTCTAGTTACGTTAGATGATGCCTAGTGATGCAGTATGATGCCTAGTGATGTTGGATGATGTCTAGTTACGTTAGATGATGCCTAGTGATGCTGCATGATGCCTAGTGATGTTGGATGATGTCTAGTTACGTTAGATGATGGCTAGTGATGCTGTATGATGCCTAGTGATGTTGGATGATGTCTAGTTACGTTAGATGATGCCTAGTGATGCTTTATGATGCCTAGTGATGTTGGATGATGTCTAGTGATGCTTAGATCTTAGATCTTAGACCTTAGATGATGCCTAGTGATGCTGTATGATTCCTAGTGATGTTGGATGATGTCTAGTGATGCTTAGATCTTAGATCTTAGACCTTAGATGATGCCTAGTGATGCTGTATGATTCCTAGTGATGTTGGATGATGTCTAGTTACGTTAGATGATGCCTAGTGATGCTGTATTATGCCTAGTGATGTTGGATAATGTCTAGTTACGTTAGATGATGGCTAGTGATGCTGTATGATGCCTAGTGATGTTGGATGATGCCTAGTGATGCTGCATGATGCCTAGTGATGTTGGATGATGTCTAGTTACGTTAGATGATGCCTAGTGATGCTGTATGATGCCTAGTGATGTTGGATGATGTCTAGTTACCTTAGATGATGGCTAGTGATGCTGTATGATGCCTAGTGATGTAGGATGATGTCTAGTTACGTTAAATGATGCCAAGTGATGCTGTATGATGCCTAGTGATGTTGGATGATGTCTAGTTACGTTAGATGATGGCTAGTGATGCTGTATTATGCCTAGTGATGTTGGATAATGTCTAGTTACGTTAGATGATGGCTAGTGATGCTGTATGATGCCTAGTGATGTTGGATGATGCCTAGTGATGTTGGATGATGTCTAGTTACGTTATATGATGCCTAGTGATGCTGCATGATGCCTAGTGATGTTGGATGATGTCTAGTTACGTTAGATGATGCCTAGTGATGCAGCATGATGCCTAGTGATGTTGGATGATGTCTAGTTACGTTAGGTGATGCCTAGTGATGCTGCATGATGCCTAGTGATGTTGGATGATGTCTAGTTACGTTAGATGATGCCTAGTGATGCTTTATGATGCCTAGTGATGTTGGATGATGTCTAGTGATGCTTAGATCTTAGATCTTAGACCTTAGATGATGCCTAGTGATGCTGTATGATTCCTAGTGATGTTGGATGATGTCTAGTTACGTTAGATGATGCCTAGTGATGCTGTATTATGCCTAGTGATGTTGGATAATGTCTAGTTACGTTAGATGATGGCTAGTGATGCTGTATGATGCCTAGTGATGTTGGATGATGCCTAGTGATGCTGCATGATGCCTAGTGATGTTGGATGATGTCTAGTTACGTTAGATGATGCCTAGTGATGCTGTATGATGCCTAGTGATGTTGGATGATGTCTAGTTACCTTAGATGATGGCTAGTGATGCTGTATGATGCCTAGTGATGTAGGATGATGTCTAGTTACGTTAAATGATGCCAAGTGATGCTGTATGATGCCTAGTGATGTTGGATGATGTCTAGTTACGTTAGATGATGGCTAGTGATGCTGTATTATGCCTAGTGATGTTGGATAATGTCTAGTTACGTTAGATGATGGCTAGTGATGCTGTATGATGCCTAGTGATGTTGGATGATGCCTAGTGATGTTGGATGATGTCTAGTTACGTTATATGATGCCTAGTGATGCTGCATGATGCCTAGTGATGTTGGATGATGTCTAGTTACGTTAGATGATGCCTAGTGATGCAGCATGATGCCTAGTGATGTTGGATGATGTCTAGTTACGTTAGGTGATGCCTAGTGATGCTGCATGATGCCTAGTGATGTTGGATGATGTCTAGTTACGTTAGATGATGCCTAGTGATGCTGTATGATGCCTAGTGATGTTGGATGATGTCTAGTTACGTTACATGATGCCTAGTGATGCTGTATTATGCCTAGTGATGTTGGATAATGTCTAGTTACGTTAGATGATGGCTAGTGATGCTGTATGATGCCTAGTGATGTTGGATGATGCCTAGTGATGTTGTATGATGCCTAGTGATGCTGCATGATGCCTAGTGATGTTGGATAATGTCTAGTTACGTTAGATGATGGCTAGTGATGCTGTATGATGACTAGTGATGTTCGATGATGCCTAGTGATGCTGCATGATGCCTAGTGATGTTGGATGATGTCTAGTTACGTTAGATGATGCCTAGTGATGCTGCATTATGCCTAGTGATGTTGGATAATGTCTAGTTACGTTAAGTGATGTTGGATGATGCCTAGTGATGCTGCATGATGCCTAGTGATGTTGGATGATGTCTAGTTACGTTAGATGATGCCTAGTGATGCTGTATGATGCCTAGTGATGTTGGATGATGTCTAGTTACGTTAGATGATGCCTAGTGATGCTGTATGATGCCTAGTGATGTTGGATGATGTCTAGTTACGTTAGATGATGCCTAGTTATGCTGTATGATGCCTAGTGATGTTGGATGATGTCTAGTTACGTTAGATGATGCCTAGTGATGCTGTATAATGCCTAGTGATGTTGGATAATGTTTACGAGTTATGTTAGATGATGCCTAGTGATGCTGTATGATGCCTAGTGATGCTGTATGATGCCTAGTGATGCTGTATGATGCCTAGTGATGTTGGATGATGTCTAGTTACGTTAGATGATGCCTAGTGATGCTGTATGATGCCTAGTGATGTTGGATGATGTCTAGTTACGTTAGATGATGCCTAGTGATGCTGTATTATGCCTAGTGATGTTGGATAATGTCTAGTTACGTTAGATGATGGCTAGTGATGCTGTATGATGCCTAGTGATGTTGGATGATGCCTAGTGATGCTGCATGATGCCTAGTGATGTTGGATGATGTCTAGTTACCTTAGATGATGCCTAGTGATGCTGTATGATGCCTAGTGATGTTGGATGATGTCTAGTTACGTTAGATGATGCCTAGTGATTGCTGTATGATGCCTAGTGGTGTTGGATGATGTCTAGCTACGTTAGTTGATGCCTAGTGATGCTGTATGATGCCTAGTGATGTAGGATGATGTCTAGTTACGTTAGATGATGCCAAGTGATGCTGTATGATGCCTAGTGATGTTGGATGATGTCTAGTTACGTTAGATGATGCCTAGTGATGCTGTATTATGCCTAGTGATGTTGGATAATGTCTAGTTACGTTAGATGATGGCTAGTGATGCTGTATGATGCCTAGTGATGTTGGATGATGTCTAGTTACGTTAGATGATGCCTAGTGATTGCTGTATGATGCCTAGTGGTGTTGGATGATGTCTAGTTACGTTAGTTGATGCCTAGTGATGCTGCATAATGCCTAGTGATGTTGGATGATGTCTAGTTACGTTTGATGATGCCTAGTGATGCTGTATGATGCCTAGTGATGTAGGATGATGTCTAGTTATCTTAGATGATGCCTAGTGATGCTGTATGATGCCTAGTGATGTTGGATGATGTCTAGTTACGTTAGATGATGCCTAGTGATGCTGTATGATGCCTAGTCATGTTGGATGATGTCTAGTTACCTTAGATGATGCCTAGTGATGCTGTATGATGCCTAGTGATGTTGGATGATGTCTAGTCACGTTAGTGATGCTGTATGATGTCTAGCGACATTGGATGACGAATAGTGATGTTAGATGATGTCTAGCGACATTGGGTGACGTACAGTGATGTTGGATGACGTGTAGTTATGACTGGTGATGGTTTAAGTGAAGATATTGTTGCTGATTTTTCCTTTAGTGTACTGGAACACGAACTTACTACCAGAAATAGCAATAGCTCTCCAATATGGCTGTATTCGATGCATGTGTTGTGGGTGCTGGTGTAGAGGGAAGCTCCACGGCGAGATACCTCGCCTCAAGAGGAAAAACCACACTTTTGTTGGAACAGGTAAATTAATGTTTATCATTTGCCTATATACAGCACTCCCGTACACTAATTATTGGCTTCAAGAATTCCAAATAGAAATTCTATATAATAACCTTTCACCCTCCCTTGTAAAAGTAAAGTGTGTTTATATCGAACAGGCTTTCCTTATGCGGCGTCTAGTTTTTACATGGTAAATGTTTGCTGAGCTGAGCGTAGTGAGACTAGTGATAGCGAACAGCGATATTTCCCGTTACGTCACCTATTGTTATTACCAACCAGAGAACTATCGGCTGTTGAAACAAATAGTTCTTTCGTTAAATAGTTCGCAAATTTGAATAACAAAACACATTTAACGTAAGCTTAATGTTTGTAAATAGTGAACACTCTTATAGAATAAAGCTTACAAAAATATAACCCACCCCATCTAACTGAGCTGATGGTGACCCATTAGACAATTATCTTCTGAAAAAAATAGGTTGTGGTAGAAAGTGTGTTGCTTTCTGTCTTGTTGTCTTATCAACCAACTCCAAACACCTTTAGGAGAGCCACCCGTTCCAGCCTGTCAATGCCTTGCCATGCTCTTGCAGTACCAGTGTCCAGAACGGCTTCTACCGGCCGAACGTTCATCCACACAGCAGTTCATGTTTGGAACAGCTTGCCTAATAATGTAGTTGGTAACATCACTGTAAATGGTGTTACCATCCTTTAAGAGCAGGGTGCATAAGTATCTTATGTCATGTGTATGAGGCTCTGCCCCTGCACTCCAGTTCTCCTTGCTGTGAACCATTGATTAGGCCATGGGGACATCTATCATAGTGCAATGCTAGTTTTTCATTCTTCATGGACTATTGTTCACTTTAGCATTTTATAAAAAAAAAAAAAACCTTTTTCCATTTCTGTTGCTTGAAGCTTCCAATGCCCCCACCCAGGTGGACAGCTTAATAAAATCAAATGTATAATAGTTAAAAACAACAAAACAGCTAATGATAGGTTGATATTTTTTGTTTTGACTAACTTTTGGTTTCAGGAAAACAGTAGTAAATTATTTGAAACCACCAGGTAGAAAATAAATATGAAAATATGATAAACCCTGTTTGCTAATTAAAAATATTTAGCTAAATTGTGACAATTTAAATTTTGATGGTAGGGAGGTGTCACTTATGCCCCTTTCCACCATGCCATTCATCATTTATAATTTCATTCTGTTGGACAGTTTCCTCTTCCACATTCCCGTGGCAGTTCACATGGTCAAAGCAGACTTGTGCGTTATGGTTATCCTGAGTCATTTCACACAGCTTTAATGCCAGAGGCATTTCAATTATGGGATGAGGTAGAAAAGAAATCTGGCAGAACTCTAATCAGGTTTGTGTTTTTTATTCACCGACAGGAATGTCTGTATATGTCTTTTAACTTTTTGCTAATAACTGAAAACCTGCAGCAAAACATCTCTGCAAAATGTTATGGGAGACATGCCTCTAGGGTGCGTCATGCCTCTAGGGTGCGGCATGCCTCTAGGGTGCGGCATGCCTCTAGGGTGCGGCATGCCTCTTGGGTGCAGCATGCCTCTAGGGTGCGGCATGCCTCTAGGGTGCGGCATACCTCTTGGGTGCCGCATGCCTCTGGGGTGCGGCATGCCTCTAGGGTGTGGCATGCCTATAGGGTGCGGCGTGCCTCTAGGGTGCGGCGTGTCTCTAGGGTGTGGTGTGCCTTGAGGGTGTGGCATGCCTCTAGGGTGCGGGTGCGGCATGCCCATTTCTTTATAATTTCCTGATTAAAGGGGCTATGTCACCATATTTTTAGTGTTATTTTAAAATGCCCAAAAGAGATATCTATATCAGTGGTAACCAAACAAAAATTGTCCAGTTTTAACTCTACCAGTGCTCTAAGCACAAATTTGGAATGGATTAAGCAACGACCTGAGGACTTTAACTAATTTAGATACATTTAAACTGTGTATATTTAGAGAATATTTTAGTAAATTGTGTTAATATACTTGTTCTTAATTATTATATTTAACTTAACTGAAGATTATTTTTAGAGAATATTTATATAAGCATGTTCACATATTTGTTCTGAATTATTGTTTTGTTTTTAACTTGTAAGATTGGTGCTGAAAAGCCCTTTTAGGGAGCAACAATAAATGTATGTATGTATGTATGTATGTATGTATGTATGTATGTATGCATGTATGTATAAGTGTCGTTGGCTGCAGATGGTTTCAAAATCTCTGAGATGTCCCAGTGAAACCAGCATAAATGCTAAAAGAATTGTGAAAATGTTTATTAACGTTTTCTTCTGGTGCTTTTATGGAGGTAAAAGTTAATAAGGAGCAGCATCCCTATCACATTAATACATGAGAACCCCACCTCCCCCCCCCCCCCCCCCCCCCCCACAAGGGAAATTGTTTTCAGTGGACAGTTTTTCTAAATCATAACCTATTTTTTGGTTTTAGGAGGTGTGGTTTATTGACGATAGATGAGCCACCCTATGCTGATGTATGTAATGTTATTACTAACGTGCGGGGTGTGGGACAAGAGTGTTTGCAGCTCACAGCAGATGAAATCAATAAACGATTTCCAGGATTAAATCTATCCTCACAGGAGAGTGGGGCCCTTGAGTCTAAAAGTGGATTTATACAAGCAGAACTTGCTGTAAAATCTTTTCAGGTAAGAATCAACAATATTATACATTGTACAACATTAAAAGTGTCATTTAAGCAACTGTACCTCTACTCAAATTAATTTGGTTTAACTATTTCATAAAGACCTATTGGTAACACAAAGAAACAGTGGATGGATGGGGTGTTGGTGTATTAATGATGCAGGGATTAAAAAAATTGCCTATAATTATGATTTAGTGTCCATAGAGTGGATCTTGACTGTACCGACCTGTAATGCATGTCACTCAACTGGTCACAATCAAGCAACGAGGTTCACTTCTAAAAGTATTATTTGTGAGAAACTAAAAGGAACTTTAAAATATTATTGCGTCGACGAAGGAGACGCTTCCTAATCTTGTCCGCTAGGCGGCACGAATCGAGAAAAGTGTCGGTACCAAATCTGCGCCATCTTGAAACGTCACAATAGTATCCAGCATGCTTAGCGCGTCGTCTAGGCGGAACGAATCGAGAAAAGTGTCGGTACCAAATCTGCGCCATCTTGAAACATCACAATAGTATCCAGCATTTCCAGCGCGTGGAAATCAGACACAATCCATTTAATCCTGGGAAGCTGGGGTTCCGAAATGTTGAATGTAAATAACCTATTTGTCTTGATTTAGTTTCGGATATTTTCCCGATTTTGAAATCGTACGGTACGGCTCAATATCTCAATGTCTAAAAGTACACAGTGGAAATGGACGAAGGTTCTTTTTCGGACCAAGTTAGTCGTTGGGTCTCTTTGGAATCAAACAAGACGTTATTGGATTTTCCTCGCTTCTAGCACCGTTCGCAGGGTTCGACATCTGGTCAGCTGAGTCACTAGCCACCGGGCTAGTGATCTTTGAAATCTACTAGCCCGAAACACAACTTTGTAGCCCAGCTCAGGTTCCTTCTCAGGCTCTATTACGTCACTTAATTTATTATCCACTTTGCCCTCAAAATATGAGAAGAAAGACCCTGAATTACAACAGTTACTACGTTTGTTTTGTATTACTCAGTTAACATTGTCATTAAAACATCAATGTCAGCAACTTGTATGCATCCTCTTCTTGGTCTCTCAACTTATCATCATTCTCCAACTCATCGTCAGTATAATAGTCATCCCCATCATCAGCTGCAGCATCAATTTCATCATCTTTGGCATCATCAGATGGACCAGGAACAGCTGCCTGTACTTCCTTTGCTTCATCAGGTGTATCTTGATCATCAGGAATTACTTCAGGTCCATCCTCTTCCTCTCTCCTAGACCTAGACCTCTTGTCATTAAAGTATGGCATTCTCTTCTTTTGCAACCAAACATCAATTGCAGGTTGGGGTTCAAAGTCCTTCACCTCTGGAGAGTCAAGTTTGATGATCATCAGATCTGAAACACTGTCATCTGTAAGTCTGCTTCTCCAGTCAGTTTTGATGATTTTCATCAGGGAGAACCTATTCTGCTGAACTTGCAGGTAGTGACAGCAGTAGATCGATCAAAGCAAGAACAGATGGGCATTTATCTCTAAGATCATCATTGACCTGCGAACTGGAATGATCGTATTTCCTGCAAACGCTACAGAACATCCTCCCCTCGTTGTTGATGACGTGATACTCTAGCCAGGCAAAACTTAATTTCCATGAAAGATTAAACCCTCTTTTGTGTTTTTCATTTTCGTACCTTTTACTTTTTCCGCTTTGCTTTCCGCCTTCGCTTTTTTGCTTGGCAGTGGATTGTAGTTAGAGAGAAAACGGTCCATCTTCTCTACAATCGCTGCAAGTGTAAGGTGTTTCAACACGCGTAAGGAGAGGACTGGGGAGTACATTTACCAAGAAGTGTAGGGTCTGGGTCCCAGTGGTATTTACGATCGACACGCAAAAGCCAAAAAGGACGCCATAGAATAATATTGATATTGATGTTTTATACTTTCTTTATTATTATTATCCTTATAACTTTACGTTTTTTGTCCTCGTAAATAACTATGGACTTGAAAGAATCAAATTGAATATTAATTCTTTGAATTTTCTACTAGCCCATGGGCTAGCAAACGGAAAATTTTACTAGCCTGAGCTAATTTTCACTAGCATCGGGCTACCGGGCTAGCAGAGATGTCAAACCCTGCGTTCGGGTATGTTTTGAATGCTCTAACTTTATTTTTCTGTGGTTCTTTGCCTGATTTGGAAAGCTTTCACCTAAATACCGACGTCGCTTCTTCGCGATGTTCTATGGAGGGATTCGCTGTATGTCTTGCGGGCCGCGTCAGGCGAAGGCCTGCCCATCTAAGAATTCAACTGAATCGTCCTTTGTCTCATTGCAAGGATTAATATTCGCTTGAGAGAGAGAGCAATGAAAATTTCTGGACTTCATTCAAAACAGATAAAAATAACCTTGAGATCGCTTGCGCGTGTTATTATAAATTACGTGACAGCATTGAAAGCACACTACTTTCGAAGAAGAGAGAAAACTATGACAACTTTTGGGTTGATTTCACAGCAATTAGCCCCAGAGACTGAGAACCTTTGTCCATGCTCAACTGATTAAACATGTGCTGAATGCAACTTCCAGACAATGAGATATCTACATTTATTTAGTTGGTAAAATCCTTGCGGATATCACACCAAGTACATCATTTCAGAATCGGAGAAATATAAACCGAAATGAAATCAAGACAAATATACTATTTATGTCGGAAAAATCTGAGACCTTTCGGAGTACACAGCACGGCAGAATTGAAGGATTTTCCACGGCGATAGCGTGAATTTGTTTGACGTCGGTCCAACGTTTTTGCCTGCGTGACATATCTCATGACATAGCCCCTTTCAACAGTGGCTGAAACTGAGGTACTACGTAGGTCAAGACGAGGTGCTACGGTATAAGGAGACGCACTATAATCTATGATTACTACTAGTTAAATATTGATGTATTTTTAGGAACAATTTGTGGCATTTGGTGGGACATTACATGATGGAGAACAGGTAGTGGAGATTCAGCCCGGCTCTATTATCAACATAAGAACAACAAAGAGTTCTTACAAAGCCAAAAGTATCATTATAACTGCAGGTAAGAGTACTAGCTAGACAAGCAAAACACGAGCATATGATTAGGTGATGTAAACAGTCGGTGTGTGTGGCAGAGTTGTATCTTATCTTACCTTTTCATATATGCCATATAAACAATCATGCATGGACCGCACTCACAGATAACTGCATGTATGTACAAACTTTCTATTTCTGACTTTCTGAGACATCAGAAACTGAAAGTGTTTTCTGTTTTACAGATTGAAACAGAAATTACTTTCCTGAAAACATGCATATACAAGGGCCACAGATTCAAGAAATAATCTATTTTTGACATTCGAATGCCCCACTTTTTCTCTCAACACCCTTCAGGGGTCAAGAAAGGTTATGTTGTTGTTGTCAAGGGTGAAGTCCTGAGGTTACTTAAAACTAACTCCTCAAAGACTGCGCGCAAGAGGTTACCCAAATAACCTCATAGATAAAACCCTTTTAGAAGTCAAGTATCACAAAAGAATGTTAGCTTTGAAAATAAATAAGAAATTAAACGAGAAAATTACTGTTTGTAACAGAATACTGCCCTTCTAGGTCTTCTGTGCTTCTTATTGAAAGGCAACAGTTATTGAGAGAAAATTCAAGGAAACTCCCATAATTTCCTATGAAAAGGGAAAGTATTTAACCCATTCACTCCTGAGAATTTTTACGTTTTTGAGCGATTTCCTGCTGAAGGCTCGAGTTTACTGGAAACGTCATTGTGATGTTCTCATTTTGCTTGGTTGATTTGCAATAAAGGGTCCAATATGAATTATCTACGATTTTTGGTAAGTTCACAGCCATTTTTCATCTTTAGTAGCTGCCTGATGAGCATCATTAAGCTTGAAAGTAGTTCAGAGTCCACTTTCTCAACGAAGCGAGTTAGGTGTTGTACTTCGTTTACGAATTTGGCTCGTTGCTCGTTGAACTGGAAAAATGGCCGCCAGAAAACAAAGTAGCTTTGGGACTCGACTCTGGATGAATTTCTCGACCTACCGCGGCATATTTTGGAAGTTGCGACCACAGGAGAACACAACAAGCGCGAAATTTCCGCGGTGGGTCAGAGTGACTGTGGACTTAGTATATATATGAAATGTGTGGAGGACGGAAGGAATGCTGTCGAAAAATCTCGTTATTTCCCAGCATGCAGTGCGGTGGTGATGTTGAAAATCAAGGCAAGGTCAGTATGCACTAGAACGAGAGGCTGTAACTGGGCCCGAGCAAGAATAAGAGCAAAAAAATTTGCTGCTAAGCCAGGACTAGGACTGAATTTTGCTGTGAATGTTGACTTTTGGGTTTGCCACGATGATTTGAATAAAAAAAACTAAAGGCAAAAACGTGATTTTTGTTGTTTTTCTATGACGTTAAAAACGGTCATTTTTGTTATTGTCCAAATTCAAACGCAGTGGAGTCTTGTACAGCCGGTTTTGGCCGGTGTAGGAGCGAATGGGTTAATTAAAGACATACTCAATACATGTAGAGCTAAACTATGATGTGAAGGTCATAGACACAATATATCGACCAGTTGCATTTGGCCTGTCATTATTATTAACAATCATTCTGGGTCATTCCAGTCCATTATGCTCTCATTCCGTTCTCATTCTGGGTCATTCCACTCCATTCTGGTATTTAGTAATGCCCCAAAGGAAATAGGAGACATGTACTATTCATGAATGTCTAATTAACATCTTGTTGTTTTCTTTGCTTCAGGTCCTTGGGCAAACAGAGTCTTAAAACCTCTGGGTGTACAAATACCACTTACTGTAAGTTACAAATTGATACCACTAACCATAACTTACTATTGTTAATTACATATTGCTTTTTTTTTTTTTTAAGAAAAACGACAAAACGTTTTAGTTTGAAAAACATGTTTCGACAGCAACTTCTGTCATCTTCAGTTAATAAGTAATGTACAAAGCGTTGACAGTGAATATATAAGTGGGAACAAATGTTAATTATGCTAGTAACAACAATGTAAATAAAAGCGTGGCAATGTGAGAATTATAAGGATAGTTTCAAATTTACATGATATAATTGTTGATTCAAAGACGGTTTTTCCATATGAATATGAAAAGCCTCTTTTATCTTAAGTTGGAAACTCGTAGAAGCGTGATCTAAAATATGAAAGCAATCTTGTGAACACAAGGTACGACAATGTTCAGAATTCAGTAGATGTTTGAAAATGTAAGAGGTCCTGTCATTGACTAAGTGCTCACGTACGCGTGTGGAAAAATGCCGGGTTGTTTCGCCGACATAAAAGGCATTACAGCCTGCACATACAAACTTATAAACCACACGCGAACGAAACCCGTCAGGGACAGGGTCTTTCACACTAAACATGTTGCCTATCTTAAAGGAAGAAAAAACTAATTTTATATCCAAATCATTGCAATAGCGCTTGATAAAGTGACGAATCTTTTTCTGAGTAACGACAGAAAAATGTCCTGTGTAGGGCAGCTTAAAGTAAAATGTAGGTGAAGTGGGAAGAGAATCCCGGGGACAATGATTACTTAGGGTCCCAGTAATGTAGCGGTTTACAACTCTTTCAATTAAATGGGCAGGGAAAAGATTCTTTTTTAGGATTTCCATAAGCTTGGTAATGTCCTCGTGTAGCCCCAACCAGGTGTTATTGATCTTATAGGCCCTATCAACAAGATGAGACCCACTTTGTAAGAGTACGAGGTGAAACTGAAATAATTGGTTAATAACCCAGTAAAGGTTTTCTTGCGGTAAACTCTAGTTAGAAAAGAATTGGGATCATTATTGTCAATTAGAACATCTAAAAAGGGTAATTTTCAAACATCTACTGAATTCTGAACATTGTCGTACCTTGTGTTCACAAGATTGCTTTCATATTTTAGATCACACTTCTACGAGTTTCCAACTAAGATAAAAGAGGCTTTTCATATTCATAGAGAAAAACCGTCTTTGAATCAACAATTATATCATGTAAATTTGAAACTATCCTTATAATTCTCACATTGCCACGCTTTTATTTACATTGTTGTTACTAGCATAATTAACATTTGTTCCCACTTATATATTCACTGTCAACACTTTGTACATTACTTATTAACTGAAGATGACAGAAGTTGCTGTCGAAACATGTTTTTCAAACTAAAACGTTTTGTCGTTTTTCTTAAAATTATAACCTGCCTGCTAACATCAAGACCTTTTGGAAATATTCCTTTTTCTTATTTAAGGTCTCTAAGTAACCTTTTGAACCAAAGACATATAATTTCATATACATATACATACAATTTCATAAATTGAAATTATATTTATAACAATTCTTTGGTAGCATGGCATTGAAGTACAAAAAATATGTATAGATTAATATTTTATTGTGTTACAGGCCCACATGGCTCAAGCTTAACCCTACATGTACATGAGTCACATGAGGCCCACAGGGTTCAAGCTTAACCCTACATGTACATGAGTCACATGAGGCCCACAGGGTTCAAGCTTAACCCTACATGTACATGAGTCACATGAGGCCCACATGGCTCAAGCTTAACCCTGCATGTACATGAGTCACAGGAGGCCCACATGGTTCAAGCTTAACTCTACATGTACATGAGTCACAGGAGGCCCACAAGGTTCAAGCTTTACCCTACATGTACATGAGTCACAGAAGGCCCACATGGCTCAAGACTAACCCTACATGTACATGAGTCACATGAGGCCCACATGGCTCAAGCTTAACCCAGTTTCTGTTGCATGAAACAACTAGTAGTTCTTCTTCTCATCCCAGATGGGATGCTAGTCCATCAGAGGTTACCCCACATTAACATACCTGGTTGGAGAGAGACAATGTGGAGCAAAGTGCCTTGTCTAAGGAAACAACATGAAGGCTTCATGTTGAAAGTCCAACACTAACCACAACACCGCCATACCTCTTTGCATTGCATGTACAGGTGTATAATTTTCATACTAGCATAAAGTATTGGTTGATTTTAGTCAATGTACTGATTTTGTTAACCAAGTGGTTGTCATTTCCAGGTGCAAAGGGTGAGTGCTTGCTATTGGCCAGTTGTTGAGCCTCATCTTTACTCTCCTGATAAATTTCCTGGATTTATATTCAGTGCGCCCCTTGGAGACAGAAGCACACATATATATGGAATTCCAATGTTTGAATATCCTGGTCTTATTAAGGTAAAAAAATACTGCCGAAATAGAAAAACAGAGATGGATACTTTAGGTTTTTTTTGTTTTCTGATGTTCCCAACTTGTTTTATAAATATAAAGATGTCAGGGCTTGTCTGGGATAGTTGGGGATATCAAAAAATCTTCCTATTTTCCAATGTCCCAGCTTTAATTATCTGGTTGAGTTTGTTTGAAGCTCTTGTTTGCATATATTTTAAAACAACTTACATACAACAAGGCAAACCTTGCACTGTCCTTAGAAATTTTGGGGTGTGAATGTAGTTTAGTTCAGACCATCTTCAATGGTTTGTTATAATAATAATTTATTATTGGTTATTACTGTAGTTACCTAGTGTTTCTTTGAGGTTTTTCTTTTTAACCACTGCTTGCTGCAGGATTTAGCATATTTGCAAAATTGCCACAATATAATGACTTAACTGAGGTTATCACTTAAATATTTTTTCCTGCAGATTTGTCATCACGAGGGGGTAGCCATAGCAGATCCTGATAATAGAGATAATGCAGATGCTTCTTCAAAACATTTAGATCAAGCTCACATTGACTGTGTGGCTAAGTTAATTAAAGCCCGCTTACCTGGTGTCAAGCCACAACCAAGTATTATAGAGACCTGTTTGTATACTGTAAGTAAAAGAATATGTTTAAGTACAAGTCTGGTTTGATGTAAATTGACTGTAGTAAATACTTTGCTTCCGCCACACGCACTCGCATACATTGTAACTCGCCACTTCGTTCCAAGCAACCTTATTGTAAGTTCAAACCACAGACAAAATTACTTCGGATCCTGTTTTCTTTCTTCCTAAGAGCCATCAACTTATGGAATAATTTACCACTGGACTCTAAAAATTGCGCCTTCCTGTCGTCACTTTCTTCTAACTTGTATTCTTACTACCTTAACAAACTCCTATCTTACTCCCTGCCACACTTGTAACTCCTTTTACCCACCCTTTTGTGCATTGATTGTTATATTAATTGAAGGGCCGAGAGCATATCCAGCCTATATGACGTTTTAGGCCTTTTTTATTTTTTCTTGCTCAGATTTGTCCATTTTTGGCATGTGAACTAGAAATTAGTTGCAAAACATTGTTCAGAATTTTTTTCTGTTGTTTTTTTCCGTCGTTTTCGAGAAATATCGTATGCAACAAAAAAATAAATTTAAATCAAAGGCTCCTATTGTAACGCAATATTGCGGTAAGCTTCTGTTTTCACTCTGACACGGTTTGATGTTTTTTAAAATTAAACGTAAGGATTTTTGACGAACGCAAAAAAAAAGTAAATCACTTTCATAATGTCCAGTTCGAAAAAAAAAGGATGCTGAGTTGAATCGAACCCGGAGCCGTCCGAGCGCAAATCCCGGACCAAACCACTAGACCACCGAGGAACACATGCTCAGTTCAGACTAAGTTTTATTATTTAAAGGTTGATACGCATCAAAACACGTATCTCGTTTTCGAAATCCTTTTAGATCGAATTTAATGTTGCATTAAAGACTCCAAATGCGAAACATCTTCCCGCCGGCCAGCAAGAACTCACTTCAAGCTGCCCAAAGCTGTATTTCAAGTGCCCGACCACGCACAGCGGACCCATCTACCACTGTCGCAAAGCATGTCGGGAAATCCTACAACAAAACCGAAATGGAGTTCCCGCCCGAAAATTATTGCAAAATACTAGAAGTCTCAAAGCACTTCGGATATCGGGCATTTCGACCACGGCATGGGATGGGAAATGGCCCACAACTCTCAACGCTGTCCCTTTTCTGATCCGAAGTGATTCCAGACTTTCCCGCCGGCTCGTCTTCCCCACCAAGAAAATTTAGTTTTATCGACTGAGTCGATAAGGTAAAATGACCACCGTAAAAAGATTTAAATAGCTGACGTTTCGAGCGCTAGCCCTTCGTCGGAGCGAATCAAGGAATTGTGGGTAGTGTGTGGTTTTATATAGTAAGCGGTGGAGCTACGCTATTGGTGGAAATTTGGTGACGTGAAAAACAAATGTAGATTAGTTGAATGAAAAGCGTTCGTTGATTCCGCGGGGTTTGAGAGTGCCGATTTGAAAGATGATTTTTTGTTCTAGGTTTTTACGGCTTTCTGTGTTACCCTGGTGTAGGGAAACGCCGCAGATTGTCATGTGTTGTTTAGAATGGTTAGTAAGATTAAAATGGCGCGCGACTGGTTTGGATGCGTCTTTGTCATTTTTTTCAACGTCTCGGAGATGTTCACGAAAACGGTCGCCCAGTCTCCTCCCTGTTTCGCCAATGTATATCTTTTTGCAAAAAGTACATGTAATGCAGTAGATAACATTTACGGAGGTGCATGTAAAACGATCAGTGATTTTAATAGATCGTTTGGGTCCTGTTATTTTGTCCGCGTTGTGAATGAAAGGACAAGTGTTACATCGTGTGCGTGTGCATTTGAAAGTTCCCGGTACATCGTCAGATTTCAGTGCGCTCGTAACTAGAAAGTTGCCTATGTTTTTGTCACGTTTGAATGAAATTAGTGGGGGTTGTGAAAAAATTCTGCCAGTTTCGGGGTCGTTTTGGAGTAATTTGAAATTTTTTAAAATGATGCTTTTGACTGTGTTGTTGTGTGGGTGGAAAGTGAGGGTGAATGGAATTCTCTCGTTCTCTTCCTTCTGTGGCGTTTGTAGTGCTGACTGTGTGTAAGGTCCGTTTTTCACCTCGAGCGCTAAATTGCGCTTCAGACACAAGGAAGGACAAGAAACACGACTCGTTTCTTTGAGAAGTGCTAGAGACTTACGGATTTCCGGACTTAATGATGTCTTCCAATCACCGGACGGGCCTCATACACGTTGGCTTACACACACGCTACAGAGGCGATGTGTTGCCGTAGTGAGCTCACGATAGATAAGCGAGCCAGGCGCGCGTAAATAACGGTATTTTCGTTCAGGTTGTTGGCACTGGTCAGAAGTATTGCAGTCGCGTATTCTCACGGCCAAACTGCTTTGAAATGGCTTCGAAATTGCGCTCTGAGTGTACAGTCAAAGCCCTGGAGGGCCAGAACTCTGCTTTTTTCAGGTGAAATTGGTCAAATTCCTTAGGGTTAGTGCAAATTTGACAAGGGCTTGAGATATTATTCGTTGTACGATAAAATGAGGCTATTCTGAGCGAGAAAAAATAAAAAAAAGCCCAAAAAGTCATATAGGCTGGATATGCTCTCGGCCCTTCAATTATTACTATTTCTTACCATAAGGGGGAAGTTATCAATTGGGACTTTGTCCTGTGACCGTCTCCTGTCACACGTTTACGCTGTGTTTTTGTTTTTGATGTAATGTTATTTATCTATTATTTCATTTTAGTGACAAACTCAATAAACTAAACTAAACTAAATTAGAGACCTGCGTATGTACTGTAAGTTACAGAAAGAATGATATATTATAGAAACCCGTTTGTATACTGTAAGTTACACAAAGAATATGATGTATTTTTGAGGCCCGTTTGTATACTGCAAGTTACACAAAGAATATGATGTATTATAGAGGCCCGTTTGTATACTGTAAGTTACACAAAGAATATGATGTATTATAGAGACCCGTTTGTATACTGTAAGTTACACAAAGAATATGATGTATTATAGAGACCCGTTTGTATACTGTAAGTTACACAAAGAATATGATGTATTATATAGAGGCCCGTTTGTATACTGTAAGTTACACAAAGAATATGATGTATTATAGAGGCCCGTTTGTATACTGTAAGTTACACAAAGAATATGATGTATTATAGAGACCCGTTTGTATACTGTAAGTTACACAAAGAATATGATGTATTATATAGAGGCCCGTTTGTATACTGTAAGTTACACAAAGAATATGATGTATTATAGAGGCCCGTTTGTATACTGTAAGTTACACAAAGAATATGATGTATTATAGAGACCCGTTTGTATACTGTAAGTTACACAAAGAATATGATGTATTATATAGAGGCCCGTTTGTATACTGTAAGTTACACAAAGAATATGATGTATTATAGAGGCCCGTTTGTATACTGTAAGTTACACAAAGAATATGATGTATTAAAGAGGCCCGTTTGTATACTGTAAGTTACACAAAGAATATGATGTATTATAGAGGGCCGTTTGTATACTGTAAGTTACACAAAGAATATGATGTATTATAGACACCCGTTTGTATACTGTAAGTTACACAAAGAATATGATGTATTATAGAGGCCCGTTTGTATACTGTAAGTTACACAAAGAATATGATGTATTATAGAGACCCGTTTGTATACTGTAAGTTACACAAAGAATATGATGTATTGTAGAGACCCGTTTGTATACTGTAAGTTACACAAAGAATATGATGTATTATAGAGGCCCGTTTGTATACTGTAAGTTACACAAAGAATATGATGTATTATAGAGGCCCGTTTGTATACTGTAAGTTACACAAAGAATATGATGTATTATAGAGGCCCGTTTGTATACTGTAAGTTACACAAAGAATATGATGTATTGTAGAGGCCCGTTTGTATACTGTAACTTACACAAAGAATATGATGTATTATAGAGGCCCGTTTGTATACTGTAAGTTACACAAAGAATATGATGTATTATAGAGACCCGTTTGTATACTGTAAGTTACACAAAGAATATGATGTATTGTAGAGACCCGTTTGTATACTGTAAGTTACACAAAGAATATGATGTATTATAGAGGCCCGTTTGTATACTGTAAGTTACACAAAGAATATGATGTATTATAGAGACCCATTTGTATACTGTAAGTTACACAAAGAATATGATGTATTATAGAGGCCCGTTTGTAAACTGTTAGTTACACAAAGAATATGATGTATTATAGAGACCCATTTGTATACTGTAAGTTACACAAAGAATATGATGTATTATAGAGACCCGTTTGTAAACTGTAAGTTTCACAAAGAATATGATGTATTATAGAGACCCGTTTGTATACTGTAAGTTACACAAAGAATATGATGTATTATAGAGACCCGTTTGTAAACTGTTAGTTACACAAAGAATATGATGTATTTTTGAGGCCCGTTTGTATACTGTAAGTTACACAAAGAATATGATGTATTATAGAGGCCCGTTTGTATACTGTAAGTTACACAAAGAATGTGATGTATTATAGAGACCCGTTTGTAAACTGTAAGTTACACAAAGAATATGATGAACAGTACTTACCCGCTTATAAGAACCTGCAATTTAAGAACCTGTTAGCCTAAAAATATCAATTTAGACCCCATTTATATAAGAACCTATTTAGCCTAAAATTTGAAACAGGTTCTTATAGAAAGGTTCTTATAGAAATTAACCTAAAAAAATCTTCATGCAAAAAAACATGACTCAAAAGTAGTGAACTTGAACATGTATACACTTCTAAATTTGGTATAAATAATGTTTGAAAACCTTGTAAATTTTTATTACATAAGGGATAAGCCCTGTCTTCAGTGATGAATTAAAACTACAATTGAGAATTAAAATGTCTACTAAAATGGGTCATGGTCACATACTGTCTAAAGGCCAGGCCTGTTTTGGCATTAAATTAATATACATGCCACCATTCTACCATTCACAGGTGTATAATATATTTCTCATTAAATAAGAACCTATTTAAGAACCTGCGTAGCCTAAAATTCCACTAAGCACCATTTACATAAGAACCCGTTTAGGCTAAATTTGAAAAAATGGGTTCTTATAAGCGGGTAAGTACTGTATTATAGAGACCCATTTGTATACTGTAAGTTACACAAAGAATATGATGTATTATAGAGACCCGTTTGTAAACTGTTAGTTACACAAAGAATATGATGTATTATAGAGACCCGTTTGTAAACTGTTAGTTACACAAAGAATATGATGTATTATAGAGACCCGTTTGTAAACTGTTAGTTACACAAAGAATATGATGTATTATAGAGACCCGTTTGTAAACTGTTAGTTACACAAAGAATATGATGTATTATAGAGACCCGTTTGTAAACTGTTAGTTACACAAAGAATATGATGTTTTGTATTGCAGAGACCTACTCGTATACTGATGCAAATAATCCATGTAACTTCTAAAAGAACAATAGTGATGAAAAAATGAATTAACAGTCGAACGCCTTTACAACAGTGAGAACCCTCTGACAGAATTTTCCGATCGTTGCAGAGAGGCGTGGCCAATACTGATAGAGAGATTTTCAATGAAAGGATTTGAGTGAATGAATAAGGAGTCAGGACAAGAAAATATGGCCATTGCAGAGAGATAGCTGTTAGTAGAGGTTCGACTCTATTTAGATTTTTATCATACATTGTATCCGAAGTTTAGCGTATACCAATTTCGTTATTCTAGGTTTTTTCTTTTAGCGTAATCTATTTTTCTAGTGTTATTTATAGAAGATAGTTGGGCAACATGAGCCTCTGACTCGGATTGCTCTACATCTCCACGTTATAAATAAATCTTATTGACCAAGCTTGCTCGGGACCGTACTGGGAAAATATCGGCCCAAGGTCTTGACAGTACGGACCGAGCGCAGCGAGGTCTGTACAGAAAAGACCGACGGTCCCGAACAAGCTTGTTTAATAAGAGATTTATTACACGACTCCTGCCGGCAGGAGGATCGCGCGGGATCATTCGGGACAATGCCCGGTCCAATACTTAGAGAATGTTGGACCGGCAATCGAGCATTCTGATTGGTTGATTTAGTTATTGGCCCTCTGACTGTCTTAGTCGTGTAATAATAAATTATATTGTACAAAGCTTATTAGTATTCGTAACTTGTGATACATATCATTGTTGCACCTTGTTTTAAATATTTGCAAATATTAAAAAGCTCCTAAAGCTACTTTTTGCTAATCAAAGAACTGAAATGTTTTTATCGTAGGTGACTCCAGATAACGTGTTTGTAATGGATAAACACCCTGAATACAACAATATTATTATTGGAGCCGGGTTTTCAGGTAAGACAAACATCTTGTCACATTAGAGTGATTTTCGTAAAACCGTAAAACAGTTACTAAGTTAGTAGGCAGTAGTAGGCACTATTAGACACTAATTCCATTGTTTTCTTTTGTTTAGTTTTAGCTAATTTTGGCTAATTTTGATTAATTGCTAGATACTGTTTCACGATCTTACGAAAATCACTCTAATAAACAAGGTTTATTGGTACACCTTGACCTCATTAGTGATTGTTTCTGTTGCTTTCATAGCGAAAAACATAACAATTACAAATAACTACAAAGGCAAACTGTTTTATCAAACCATATTTGCCACTATAATATTAGAGTGATTTTCCTCAGACCGTGAAACAGTTTCTAGTAGTTAGTGTATAATAGTCAAATAAGTACAAAAGAAAACAAAGGAAATAAGATCTACTAGAGTGATTTTCGTAAGACTGTGAAGCAGTTACTAAGTTAGTAGGCACTAGTAGACACTATAAGACACTAATTCCATTGTTTTCTTTTGTTTAGTTTTAGCTAATTTTGGCTAATTTTGATTAATTGCTAGATACTGTTTCACGGTCTTACGAAAATCACTCTAACTTCTATTAGTGTACTAACTATTTCACGGTCTGAGAAAAATCACTCTATTTGTATTTGTTGCAACAGGTCATGGTTTTAAAATGGCACCTATTGTTGGCAAGATCCTGTCTCAGATGGCCCTGGGTGAGAAAGTGTTGTATGATATGATGCCTTTTAGGCTGTCAAGATTTACAAGCTTCAAAAGTTCACTTTAGGTATATGGGAGTCTCCCCTTATAGTGGAGAATTCCCCCCTCCCAGTGGAGGGGAGGGGGGCGATTATTTCGCATAAAATTTAGAAGAAACGTAGAAAAAATGTAACTAGCTATTACCGTGTTTACTCGAGTAACACGGTTCTCAATTGAACGCCGCTATGAACCGCTTCTCCGATTCCCCATTTAATAAAGAGAAGTGTCTACAGATACACAGTACATTGTTTCTGAAGAATTATAATTACGGTAAAACCACAGCGACAAACCAATGAAGAGTGCCAAATCTTGAAATAACAGGTGAAAACGGCAAGCTGTTCCTTACGGCAAACAGAATGGATTGAGACAGAAGTAAATATTCAACTGTTTGTTTTTTATTTCACTTCTCTCTCAATTTCTTCTCCTTGCGGTAAGGATCAGTTTCCCGTTTTTACTCGTATTTGCATACTCCCAAGAGCATTTCAAAACAATAGTTTATGCAAAATTTGGGGGCAAACAAAGTGTATTATGGGCAATTCGAAAATAGAGAATTCTAAATTTGTATAGAATATTTTTACTTATTATGGGCAATTCGAAAATAGAGAATTAAACAACTTTCAAAAACGCGACGATTGCACGATCCTTTATTTCATGAACTTCAAGTTTTGTTATCTTTAATAAAGTTGTAGACTTCATTTTTTTTATTATTTTTACTCCTGTGATTTTATAGCAAGCCGGTTTTTGGAGGTCGAGTGCTAAATATTACAATTTGTATAGTTGTTTACAGTCTTTAGCCAGTAGTCTCTTTATAACTCCTGTATAATACGTATTAAAATGATTTATAACTCCTGTATAACACGTATTAAAATGATATAAAACCGATCACCGTGTTTTCAGTGTACATACGGACGTTTCACTCATTATCGCGGCCGGAAACGCGAAATTTAATCAAGTAGCCGGTCGCGGTTAGAGAGCGATCATAATGGCTGAGCTGAAGCCAATTTCATTTGCCATTCAAATGAAACCTTCTGAGCGCTAAGTGCCATTTCTTTTTCGGAATCTCGCCACATAAAACTACAAATTGTAAATATTACGCCATCCTCGAACATTGGCGCTAATAAGGGTATAAGGGTATAAGGTTAAATCTTGGGCGACTCGGGATTATTCGTGAGAGAACCGCGAGAAGAATGGGAAGGAGTTAAGGTTTCGAGCGTCCGAAGAGGGAAGTTCATACCCATTAGTATCTGCGTGTTGTTTTTTCTTGCAATACCACCACATTAACAACCATTATGGGTCATGAGAATAAAGGGAGTTATTAGAGATAAGTCGTCTTGATAAAGAACCGGGACAATGAAGAAATATGTGGAGAATTTTCATGTTAGCAAACTTAAACACTCTTGATTTATATCGTCACCAACTTACGTTACTTTCGAGTGAAATGTAGCAACAAAATTATTGTGACAGCAAAAGAAGAGAAACTTATGAACACCGATTCTTTATTAGCCCATTAGTAAGACAACAATTCGTCTAGAATTTTTACTAGTAACAAACCAATATAGTAACATAAATTGCCAGGCTCCGTGAGTTCGCGCACGAAACAGATCAAATAAGCGTGATCTCTACTCCGGCAAGAAAAACATAAAGGTCTCTACTTTGTATCGTGTTCGTCAATTATCCACAAGAGTAAACTCAGTACAGGGTTTCGTGGGATTCCAGCTTTCAATTCTGTTCTGTTGTACGCTGACCTGGGTAATAGCCGACATTACCAGACTCTATAGTATCTCAGAATACAATGGTTGCGGCGATATCATGAACAATCAGTTAAGTTGAGCTAAAGGGACTGAGCTTTTGTCCCTGACTGAGGTACCGGGGCTAAGTGTCCATATCATACAGGCAGAGTTTTAATTTATATGAAGTTTCGTCACCCCGGGACTGACGGAACTGTCCGCAATGAGGAAATTACCCATCTACGAGTAGACGTATCCACTTAACTATACTTCGTAACATTTATCAGACTTCCTTCAGGAACAAAGTGTGAGCCGCCAAGCATTGGTGTGAGTGCTAAGAGGAATAAACCCCCAAAACATCCTCCTGGACTACAAGTCATGTACAGGAAATTGGGAAACAAAAAATCAAAGAACTTTCTTTGATTCTTGTTTTCCTTATTTCGTTGCAGTTCAGAAGAATTTCTAACGGTTCATCCCCTCCTCGCTCTCAAACACGGCTTTATACTGATTTCACTCTATTTTTCTTCGGAACGCTTGGCGATTAGCTGGGTATTCTGTGAGACTCGTTCACACAAGCGACGCCAACGCAAGACTAAAACACGTGTGAACTACCATGACGTAAACGCAAGCACAACCGCCGACGCAAGAAATAGAAAATTTCTCATTCCCTAGAACGTGTTTGCATTTCGCGCGTGTGAACCGCCGAAACACAAACGCAAGGTGAAAAAATTTTCGTTCCATGCCTCCACGGTTGAAGTTGAAACAAAGATGACGGGGATTCTTTAATGCGCATGCGTACCTTACTGTGCTTGCGTTTGCGTCATCGTGTGAACAAGCCTATAGGTAAGTCACCTCAGATCTGAATAAGTAACCAAGATTCACTGGATCGTTCATTCGGTGTCAGAAGTGTCTAAAGTGGAGCTGTGTTGACTCGTGCCTTCTTCAGGCTCAGTATCCAGGCTAATGGTGGATTCTTGACCACTCGGTGACACCAATTTAGACTCCAAATTATTTGACAATGTATCCATGTTGTCCTCGGAAGGCTCGCGAGGACTCCGCAACTCTGATTCGCTAGCAATGCTGGAATGGCGGGAAGAATAAAAATCTGATTCACCTTCTGTCGTGAAATTACTTTCCTCGTCTTCGTAGTCATCTTCGCTGACACTGCGATTATACGATTTACTTACTTTCAACGCGAATTTGGATTTGCTTTTTGGTGTAACCTTGACTTTTGGATAATCACTGGCGTCCTTTTGATCAGGCGCAGCACCCGTCGATTTTAGACTTTGAATTTGTTTGAGTAGCTCCTGATTCTGTAGCATAAGTTCATCTGCCTTCTGCTGTTCCTCCATGGCAAAATTATTTGCTATCTGAACAGCACGCCGCATATCCTCCCTCAGGACTTCAGCATCTCGAAGTTTGTCTTCCGTTTCGTCGTTGACTGCCTCGAGACGCGAAATAATTTCGTTGGACTGTCGGAGCTGCTCGTCGGATTTTCCGAGCAAGGCTTGTAAGGTTTTGACACCTTCCAAGTGATTTTCCACTTCAGACGCATCCTTTCTAAAGCTTCCTCTGGAGCGTTTCTTCCTAAGATCCATAGCAGAATCTCTTCGTTTAAGCAGGTATCGGCGCAAAGACTCAACTTCATCCTGCAGGTGTTGTTTTTCTCGGTAGACTCGATCCAGGTTGGACTTGACAGTTGACGCCTGGCGTTTAAGAATACGTGCACCAGGTGGAGGCTTTCTGGGCCTTGACTCCTGTCCGTCACCTAAAACAAAATGTATTTGATTTATTAGTGGAACGTTCTGTTCAAGACAGTGAGGAATGAATGGAAAGTGAGAGGGGAAACTGAAGAAAAACTTGGAAGAGGGATCTGTCTAGTAAAACTCAGCCTAGTACCCAGGCGATCTCTAGTTAACCCGTGAATAAGCGCATGCGAAATGAACGGGTTATCGGTAACGGTGGCTTAAAATTTACCCACTCATTCTCTCCTTCCATCAGCTGTAAACTTAGTGACGTAATGCCTTGTTACGAATACGTTTCGTAACAAGAAAAACGTGAGTCCAGCGATAACAGTAACTAATTTGTTGTAAACGAATATAAACAACAATAAGCTTAAAGATGTTTTGCATTTGGAGTCTTTAATTTAACATTAAAATTGATCTAAAATGATTTTTCAACCGAGACAAGCGTTTTGATGCGTATCTATCTTGAAATAATAAAATTTAATCTCTGCAAAGCATGTGTTCCTCGGTGGTCGTGTGGTTTATGTCAGGGATTGGAGTCGGGAGGCCCGAGTTCAAGTCCAGCTCAGAACCTTCTTTTTCTTTCTTCTTCGAACTGGACATTATGAAAGTGATGTACCGTTTTTTTTAACGTTTAATTCACGGGTTGGCTCTTAGAGCTTTTTATTTTTGTTGTGTGCGCGAAGCCTGAAGCAGAGGTGTCATGGTCCGCGCGACGACCGTGGTGAAAGCGTGTGAGTGTTCAGCCGATTCGCATATAATTAACCGCATATAAGCAAGTCTAATTAACATCAAATTACCGCATGCAAACGGTTAAAGTAGGCCCAATTCACCTACTGAGAAATAACGAAAATAGAGCTTATCTCAAACTGGCTTTTGTCTTTCACTCGAACATTTTACATAAAGTAAAACTCCTATTTTTTAGTAAAAGAAAGAAAAAGATCAGAAGGGTGTATGCCTTGAACCCGAGTCGTTTGCTTCATAACTAATACCATTATCCACTACACCAAGGAAGGCTAGCTAAGAGGAACTGTAATTTTTAACATATTTATAGAGTTACCCATAACCATAAATGAAAGCTAACCGTTTTAAAATCAGTGCTTAACCCTAAACACTGCCGATCAGTGCTAAACTGAAGCTATTTTCTCTCAGTTCTGTGTCTAACGTCAGTAATATAAAGAATACTACTGTTAGGTAAATAGGGCCTATTTTACCGCTTGCATGCGGTAATTTGATGTTAATTAGACCCGCTTATATGCGGTTAATTATACGCGAATCGGGTGGAGTGTTATATGGTGACGACTGTGGTGAAAGCGTGCGAGTATTATATGGTGACGTTACACCTCAAAGTGGACAACAGGCTTAAAGTCCAACGTCTCCTGTTTTTAGTATCACTTTGACAAGTCTAAAAACGCATTTTTATCGATAGAAACCTAAAGGTTGTTTTGTTAACATTTAGTATATTGGTGCACTGAGACTAAACAGGATAAGGAAATAGATGCAATTTGAGAAAAAAAATGACCAAAGTGCTTTCCTGGTGTCTTAAAAAGAAACCGCCTAAAACGAATTATGGTTTGTTCTCCCTTAAAGAAATCACTTGGTATTTTTCTCTCACTTCTTTAAGAGCTGATTTCGTGTTTGAGCAAAGGTACTTGGTCAATGAAACACACTCCCGGGAATTGGTATCTCCTTGAAAAATATCTGCATGTTCTGAATTCTGAGTTCTCTATCAACCCCGGAGACGGCATAAGTTTGTTTTTAGACCGAAAAAAGGGTTTTGAATACTTTGTTGGGTACGGTTTCTTACCAGGTGTATCGCTGTCTCTTGTGTTAAGCCTTGCCTTGAGTATTCCAAGGTCATTTTCAATGGAAGCCACTAAACCAGCCAGATCTCTGTCCACAGGGGTACAAGTCTGCGTCGCTGGAGCCTTAGAACCAACGTCTGCTTTCTTTTCAAGCACATCTTTGTCGCCAGTTCGTTCATTTGCATCATCATCGTCTGTCTCAGAAGACGAAGAAGCCTCGGAGTTTTCTTCGTTCGAAGTTGGTTCGCTTGATTTGGTTTCTTCCCGTGAAAACGACTGCGCACGCGCAATTATTTTGTCGAGATCCACAGCACTTGATTCGTTTTCCTCCCGCGTAAACGATTGCGCTCGCGCGATAATTTTGTCCAGATCCAGGTCACTTGAGTTGTTTTCTTCTTGCGCAAATGATTGCGCACGCGCAATGATATTGTCAAAATCCAGGTCGGTCAGAGGAGACATCGGTTGAGAGGCAGAATTCTTCATTTCAAGACATTTTAAAAGCGCTAGTTTCTCGTCTTGAACCTGCCTCAATGTGTCTCGCATATTTTCTCTATCCATCTCGATTTGGCGAAGACGAGATTGGTATGCAATTTTGTCTTTCCTGGCTTGGTCTGACAAAATCACATGATCTTCCTCTAGCTTATCATGGCTCTCTTTGAGCGTGTCATACTCCTCACATAATTTATCCAGACTCGATAGCAACTCTTCCTTTTCTTCATTAGCTTCAAATAGATTTGATTTCAGCTGTTTGTTTTCAGTTTTAATAGCCTGCACATTGAGTTCAGATGGTGAAGTCACTGATTCACTGTCGCTCAATTCATCCTCACCTTCTGTCCGATCAGAGCTGTAACTGTACTCAGATTCAGATAATGATAATTGAAATCGAAACTTGAGTTGTTCTCTTCGAGAAGTAGAATCAGGGGTAAAAGGGCTTAGACCAGCAGACGGTGACTTTTCAAATACTTCGCTCACATTGTCTTTGCTTTCTTGTTTCTGATTTTCTTCATTATTCTCGCTCGCCATTTCATCCTCTGCTTCTCCGACGTCTTCGTCTTCCTCTTTGACATCTTCCACCTCGTTCCCAGAATAAAGGTTTAAAATGCTCAGCAACAGAGTTTGTTTTTCTTCTTGAAGTCTTCCAACTTCATCTTCCAAATCGATCACTTTTTTCTCGGCCTCTACGAGGTTCGTGCCCATTTTTTCCAGTTCTTTGGCCTGTTGGTTCGTGTTCTTCAAATTCTGAACATCTTCTCGATAGGAAAGCACGTATTTCAGATACTTTGCCTCACGTCTGAGCTCATTCCTTTCTTCCACAGCGTCATCTCGCTCGTTTTCTGATTTCTGTAAAGAACCCTTGACCAACTCCAATTCGACTGATAGCGCTTGTACTTGCATTTGAAGGCTGTTACACCCGTCACAATCAGTGACCTTGTTTTCCTCATTTATTACTTGGTCCGCGGTGCTTTGTGCGTCTTTCCTGGTTTCATTTTGCGCTGCAGACAATGCATCCTCCGCATTCTCCACTTGCTGCACATTTGATTTATTCTCTTTTTCTAGTTCATTTATTCTGTTCTTTAAACACTCAACGGATTGTTTACTTTCTTCTAGTTGGGCTAAAATCAAGTCCACAGACTGCGAGTCATCACACTGCGTATCTTTATTCTCGATACTAATGAATACCTGTGTTTCTTCCTCAATTTTGTCGTTCTTCTTTTCTTCCAAGCTATCGAGAACCTTTTCCAAGCCACTAACACACCTTTTGAATGTTCCAGCAAGTTCACTGCCGTTTTCAATAATTTTCGATTGCAAGCCTTTGTTTTCCTCTTTTAACTTGATAACGCAGTCTTTTAAGGATTGTAAACCTTGTAACAACGTTGAAATCTTACTTCGTAATCGGCCCTCTTGAAGAACCAATGCCGTGTTTGAACTCGTCAAATTTTCGATGTTATCAAGATACTTTCCGATAGCTTCCCCTTTTTCTTCGTTTTCTTGCATCAAATTTGATTTATTTTGCTCGAGTATATGGTTTTGATATTTAAGTTCTTTAACCTCTGCTTGACTGTTTTCAAACGCTGCTGTCAGTTTATCGTGTCTCACTTGGATTTCGTCTCTTTCTTCAGTTTGTTTTTTCGAGAGTAAATTTAAAGATTCCAGCTCCGTTTTCCTTTTGTCGTTTTCCAGGGTAATATCATTGAACTGTTTTTGTAAATGAAGTTTTTCTTTTTCTAAGAGTGACACGACTGCTAGCCGCTGTTCCATAGGTTCTATTTTCTCTTTCAATTCATTGTTTTTTTGCTCGAGGTCTTTAACTTTGTTCTTTAGTGTTTCTGTGTCAGGCTTTGATTTCCCTGTTAAAAGAATCCAAACAAAACAGTCACAAACGAAAGGACACAATCTTACCTGATTATTTCAGTTATACATGAACGATAATTAATCTACTGAAATCACTAATGTAATCACTTGATAATGTAATCACTTTAATATGTGATAATGTAATCACTTGGTAATGTGATCACTTATGTAATAATGTAATCACTTATGTAATAATGTAATCACTTATGTGATAATGTGATCACTTATGTAATAATGTAATCACTTGATAATGTAATCACTTTAATATGTGATAATGTAATCACTTGGTAATGTAATCACTTATGTAATAATGTAATCACTTATGTAATAATGTAATCACTTATGTGATAATGTGATCACTTATGTAATAATGTAATCACTTGATAATGTAATCACTTTAATATGTGATAATGTAATCACTTGGTAATGTGATCACTTATGTAATAATGTAATCACTTATGTAATAATGTAATCACTTATGTGATAATGTGATCACTTACGTAATAATGTAATCACTTGATAATGTAATCACTTTAATATGTGATAATGTAATCACTTGGTTATGTGATCACTTATGTAATAATGTAATCACTTATGTAATAATGTAATCACTTATGTAATAATGTAATCACTTATGTGATAATGTGATCACTTATGTGATAATGTGATCACTTATGTAATAATGTAATCACTTGATAATGTAATCACTTTAATATGTGATAATGTAATCACTTATGTGATAATGTGATCACTTATGTGATAATGTGATCACTTATGTAATAATGTAATCACTTGATAATGTAATCACTTTAATATGTGATAATGTAATCACTTGGTAATGTAATCACTTATGTAATAATGTAATCACTTATGTAATAATGTAATCACTTGATAATGTAATCACTTTAATATGTGATAATGTTATCACTTATGTAATAATGTAATCACTTATGTAATAATGTAATCACTTGATAATGTAATCATTCATGTGATAATGTTATCACTTATGTAATAATGTTATCACTTATGTGATAATGTAATCACTTATGTGATAATGTAATCACTTGGTAATGTAATCATTCATGTGATAATGTTATCACTTATGTAATAATGTTATCACTTATGTGATGATGTTATCACTTATGTGATAATGTAATCACTTGGTAATGTAATCTCTATGTAATAATGTTATCACTTGATTATGTAATCACAATGTGACAATGCTGAATGAGTGATAATGTGATCAATTGCTTTGGTTTTTCATTGCTACGCTTTGTGATTGGCTAAAAAATCTCGCGCAACTTTCTCGACCAATCAGAAGTAAAACCAAAACCAATCGTGACTTGCTCGCACGCGTTTTCCCGCCCTTGGCGCCGCTGACATGTAATTGCTTCGAGCTCTGATTGGTTCATTGGATTGTTTACGACTGCTGTGATTGGTCAGAGTAACTACTTTGGTTTTGGTTTTACCACGCTCAATTGAAAACTGCTCTAATTGAATAAGTAATAATGTAATTACTTATAAAAGCAATAGATAGTTTTTTTTTTGTTGATACCTGATGAGGAAGTGTCATTTGCAGGAACTCCCGTAGATTTTTTCTTGTTTTTCATCCTAAAAGATACATTACTTAAGTCAGAGATTGGTTTCAAGGTGCTGTAAAGGTTCAGATATTGACATGGGGTTCAATATTTCAGTGTTGTGTATCATGATGTATTCATTCAGTATTCTAAAGTGAACAGAACTGTTTTATTCAACAACGTTCAACGGTAAAAAAAACATCACACAATTCAACTTCTTGTTCAACTTGTAAAACCATACGGTGATTACAATGTCAGGCAAATCAACTTCCGTTAGTGAGAGCGTCGAGAAGAAACTGGGTGCAAAAGCAGTTTTCATGCAACCCTAGCCCTCCCTAGGGAGGTGTTCTCCCGCCAGAGTGGAGGTGGGGTAGACTAGATTATCCCTACGGATAAACAATAGGCCTATTGGAAGTTTTTTGCAGTACTTACTTTTCGGCGATGAGTGGATCTGAATAAGGCCTGCCATGATGATCTTGCTTCTTCAGTTCACTCGGCCTCTTCTTGCCCATGTCTTTAGACATCGCGTTTCGTCTTGCAGGTTTCGGAGAATTGCCGGGACTTGACTTTGGAGTTCCAGTTGGGGGAGTTCCGGTGGGACTTGGAGCTAATTTTGCTCTGTCTCCTAAATTAAAGGACTGGGATCGTGGCTTGCCTTGAAAAGAGAGAATAAACCACAAGTATTTCCAGATATTTGAAGTTTGACTTGACCCTTACAACCTATCTTCTGCGATATCCCCCCCTACCCCACCCTTCATCAAAAAAAAAATTATGCGTCAAATACAGAATGTGTAATTCTGTTCAAAAAGAAAACAAAAGAAAAAACAACCCTCCGTATTATTCTCCTGTCTTTCTACTAAATTTAATACAATTATTCCTACCAGTTCATCATTCAAGTAATTTTCATAGAAATCCAATACTCCATGTCAACTGAGTAAAGTGAAGAAAATTTTAAAAAATAACAATGTTTTCGATCTGTAAATAGCTCGAAAGAGTAATAATCTGCCACAAAAAAAATGGGATTTCGTTTGCGCAATTAAGAATATTGAACGTGTGTTATCTTTAGACATTCATTACTAATAATGACGGCCATATAAATAACTATTGATCGGACTATTGATCAGACAAGACATAGAAAAGTGAAATGACCGAAAGGTTTGTCCGCTGTGACCTTTTGACGCCATTCTCCTTTGTGTCTGTCGCATATAAACAGCACAGAACAGCACACCCAGACACGAACAAACATTCCACTTTTCCAAATATGAAATATCTACAGTTCATTATAAGATCACACTACACACACACACACACACACACACATAGTGGATACACGATTGCGACTGCGGTACAGTGAAAAATATGACGCAGACAATAAGGAACATTCGATATTGTCCCACCAATAATCACGAATACACACTTACTGCACTCTTGCGTAACACAGCACAAGATCGCACTAGATGATAGATCTACTGACAAAAAAGTTTTAGGCCGTTCTTGAAAAATGAATTTTCCATTTGGACCATTTTCATAAGAGCCACAAGATGAAATATAAAATAGCTTGAGTTGACTCGCTCCAGCTATATACTTCAAAATGACAAGAACGAAAGGAATTTGATGACGCATTTCAAATAATTTCACGACGGAAAGGATGTAGATATATACTGTCTTACCTCCTGTGTGATCCATTACCTCAGAAGAAACACTGAACAAAGAACGACAAAGAATCTATCGCTCACTGTCTTTTCTTCGAGAAGTGCACTGTTTAAGTGTTTACTTTACATCTAACGTCTTCGTTTTCCATGTCACGCTATTGGTAATCGGCGTATGAAGCCGGTGTATCACTTTTCGTCTCGAATAAATAATTATTTAACAATTCACCATTCAACACCAGCAACATTGTTATGGTTATAAATGTTTTATGAGTCGTGTATTTTTAACCCCTTTACTTCCACCAGAGTCAAACAATATGTAGCCTTTGTTCTGTAGTTCTAACTTTAGAGTCTGTGAATGAAATCCTCAGTACTGTGTAACCATTCAAATGAAAGCTTTTGGGTAATACTTTATTATGGGACTGTCCGTTTTCCCGTATTTACAAACAGAAATTTGGGAATTTTCGTGAATTTTTTATTTTGTCCGCTCATGGGAGTCAAAGGTCTGACTGACACTTTTAAATGAGAATAAACAGTATTCCATGGTTGTCGATCAGACTCAACTGTCGAAACAAACATTCGAACAAGAACGTGAGGGTGTAATGAATATCATGATCCACAAATGTGTCAGATCAAGCCTGGCGACACGCAAACTTTTAGCAGTCAATTACAACATAGTTAGAGTACAAGCTATGACTGAATTGTTTACCTCCTGTTGGGACTTTCAGAGCCGTCGAACTCACTGCTTTATCCATTGGTTTGTGTGGTTTGCTGGCTTCTTTGCCCATAGTTTTCGGTGAATCTCTTGTGGCTTTCTTATCCTTGGAATGTGGTTCTATCGAAAAGAGAGGTACATTGTATTCAGACACCTTAAAGCGTTTATCTTCTGTTTTACGTACATTAGAACGCAACAGATTCTCCGTCTCTATATAGCTGTGAGCATATTCACTTGTGGAATTTGTAATACGCGTTCTGCAGTTTGACACAATACAATCTGTCACGCGATATAACTAGGAACTCAACGGCTAATCCTTTCCTTCTTTATCTCTGTTAAAGACTTGACGACATTTGTCAATTTTTGCGATTATTTAACATATCTCATAAATGCACAACGGGTCCGCATGATTAAAGATAATCGCTATTCAAATACGTGTTATGTATTCTTATGCGTGATTGATTTCAAAGGCTGAACAAAGATATTGGAATAAACACGCATTGTATCTTTATTTTGTTAAAAAATTGTGATTATAGTATAGGTCATGTATCAGTTACCTTGTTCTTTTAAACATTCACAAAACGGGACAAGACAGTGATGTGGTTAAATTACGAAATAGCAAACGAACTGATGCTTTAATCCTTCCCGTACGATTAAAATATTTTACTAAAGACATCCACGCATAATTTAATCGCGTTATGTTATATGACGTCATAGGACAAAATTGGCACAACCATAACATGACGAGATGAAGCAAGCGGCTTCCACTGCAAATACCGTTTCACGCAGAGATTTGATCTTTGTTTATGTATTTATATGGTGATTTCATGTTATGAAATATGCTATAAAACTGAAAGAGGCATCATGTAACAGTAATCTTAAATTTATGTCATCGCTAGTGTTATTTGGATCAATTTCCCTTTCGCGTCAGAATAAATATATTTTCGCCGATGCACTGTAAAACCGGGTGGTTTATCTTCGTGATCTGTAAAACATCTATCTCGTTGTTGTTGCACACCATTTTTCCAGTTAGCTGGCCTACTAGTTTTCTAGATTTCATTATTTGAATTTCTAAAGTAATTATCTCGCTGCTCAATTTAAAGGAATTTTAAGGTAACGTATGGCGTCATGGACGTTAAAGGAAAATGAAATTGTTCAATCAGTCAATATTGTTTTCAAAGCAGGCGCAATATACTTGAAACGCAAATGAACTGTTTTAATTTGTCGTCGGCAAAAAAGGTGACTTTTTTCCCTCCCGTTTATCTGATCATGACAATAATTAGTTGCATTCATATGTGATGCGAGTGTGCAGACGCTTTTTTTCTGTGAAGTCTGTAAAATTACGAATTGAATTCATTCAAAAGTGTTTGAAGATCGTGAAAAATTCGCACTCAATCATTTAAAGGAAAACAAATAAGTCAATTGCGTTCTTTTAGCTTAAAGCTTTGTCTGCAGTTTGCTTCAAAAGAGCCCATCTTTTACATCAATTTACCAATACAATATCAACTGGTTGCTCGGGTAATAAAATTGTCAGTATTACTGAAGTAGAGTTATTGTGAATTCTGGAAGTTCCTTCGATCAAGTCGAGAGCTGCCTTGTAAGGGGAATGGGTTCGTGAACGCGCGTGTTTGCTTTAGGATTTTATTCGATCGTAATGTAGATCCGTTCTCTAAATATCAAAAGTAAAATAAACCGCTTAAACGACAGGTAGTTCGATTTTTTCTCTTTCAATCATTAACAAGAATCCGCCTTACTCGTTATTACGGTCAATTTCACCTCGTAAATGCGACTAACGACCACCTCTTAGAGTCCCCAACCGGTATTTTCTTTTAAAACCTTACCCAATTAATGCGACTCCCAATATGCAAAATGAGATTCATATAATTGCCAAAGGAATATGTTCGTGCATAAGTTGTACTAAAAGAGGGAAAATAGCGATGATTCAAGAGGCAAGAGAGGTAGAAATGTTGTGTCTCACTTTATAAATAATCCCATTTCAAGTTTCGATTCTCTGTTCTCAGGGCTGTTCAGGAATGGTCTAATTTCCAGTACTGTAGAGAATATATTCTTCACAGATTAGTCCAAAAACGTTCGTTGCTATTCAGCATGACTAGTTTAAACATTGTGTCTAATAAATGGCTTTTACCTTCAATCCTGTTTCGACTCCCTTCGACAATACAATAACGACGTTTGTATCCTTTGAGATGTACTGTGAACACTCTACATGGCGCAATTATTATGGAAAAGCGTTTTAACAGCCAACTGTTAAAAGAAAAAGCTAACAGCTTTTACGTACTGGTTTACGATGACAGAGTGTCTCAAATAGTGCGTCAAAAGCAACATTGTGACAGGTTTCACGTGGCCAAATGAAAGAGCACGCAAACGCTTGATATATCGGTTGATATAAAGGTTTGGAGCCCATGTATTTGTTTAGGATGGAAATATAACTCATCAAAAGTATTTTTGTGCATCTAATGCTGCCTTCAATACATCACGTGTCACAGCGTTCGAGAGCGTTTTGCCAAAAACGTTCAGGGTGATAGAATATTTTGACACATAAATAAGTGAGAAAAAAATTATCACGTGATTTTAAAAAGTGCCTTCAGCACTCAGATCAAACATTCGGTCATTGGGATTTTCGGTTCTAAAAGCAATAATGATTTAAAAGGGATAAAAATGCACCAATTGGTGCACTGGAATTTGGAAAATATCATAGTGGACAAATGTATTTGCAGGAAAATATGCAAAAACCTTTCATTCTGTTTTGTCCTTTGATTAGCCAGTCTACTATAAATATAAACGCGCCAAAATTCATGTCGCCACAGTCACCAATTTCTGTGTCGAACTTCCTGTAGGAAACATCAATTTTATAAGTTCATACTTCTTTGTTGTATTGAACCTCATTTCGGTCTTAAACGAGTAGGTTTGAGCGCATGAATAACATCAAGTGGACCGCTGGCTGGACACAAACCTTTAGGTGGCTTTCGCCTGCCGGATTGTGGAGAGGAATGGGAACGAGGTTTGGTAACCGCTACTCCATCCTTTTCATCTTTAGACGCACGCGCATCTGGGAAGAGCAATGAATTCATTGTAGAACCGCTGTCCAGCGCGATTGGATGCCCAGATGGTAATACAGACACTCCTTCATTGTTCTCATTCACTTGAAATGGCACACATATGGATACGGAAGAAGACCAAGCTTTAGAACGCTGGTCTGATTTGGCGGCCTGAGGCTGCTGACCTTGAACTTGGAAAGGTATGGAAACCTTGACCGAGTCGGTCTCGTACTTGGGACTTAAAGGGGAGTCTGGGGAGATGTCCTTCACACTCGTGTACGATGGAGACATAGACACAACCATGGCGTCTGAAACATGGACGGTATGTTCCGTGTCTAGCGGGCAGGATAGGTGTTTTGGAGCAGAATCTCTTCGCCATCCCAGTGACTCATTCTGTTGTTGTGGCGGCCATCTTGAACTTATTTTTCCAACATTTGTGCTGCCATCTAAAACGTCCAGTCCAGCTTGTGCGACATAAGGCGTTTCAACGCGCGACAAGAATTTGCCGTGTTCGTTTGCGTTCACTGCATAAACTCTGTCGTTAGATTCTGAAGAGTTCAAACCGTGGTTTGATGGTGCGTATTGACAACTCTTACTTTTTACCGCAAAAGAAGTGGGCCTCTGTGGAGCTGATTTTGCCTCGGAAGTCCACTTTGTTTGTGGGAAGGTTGGCTCCGAGAAAGAGGTGTTTTGATGAACATCTGACTTCTCCCCAAGAAAGAGCTTCTCTTGTGTTTGACGTTTAGACAATACCGATAAAATGGTGCTTCGGGCCTTCTTCTTCAAAATGTTTCCATTGTTAGGAAAAACTGACTGTTTTGAAGGCACTGTAAATGGAAAACAGAGAACAGTGTTTAGTGGCTGGCAAAAAGCAACCAATAAGCCACGCAGGGCGTCAAGTGACAAATAACACTCAGAAAATAGGAAAATTGAAAAACGCTGCGAGGTATTGTTTGGGCACGAGTTTCAAAAGAAATGCATTCAAACGGGCTTCAAACTGCTCTTTTTGACATACGGGTTTCAGTTTTTAGTATAATTTATCAAATGAAATATTTTAAAATGTTTCCGTGCACAAAGTAAAATCCTAAAAAAATATGAGTTTTTTGAAAAAAATAGGAGAAAATAGGAACTTGACAGACTGGCATCGGAACACTAAATACATGTAACGTAAATGCGAAGGGAAATTGAGCAGAATTGGAAACGTTAGCGTGGGAAGTGATGATCAAGAAAGCTCAAATCTGTTCTCTCCAGTGGAAATCGTACATGCAAATACTTATTATCAACTTGGAACCGCATGCATTCAAATTACTTTTGCAGTCAGCGGCCCAGATCTAGTTATACTAGTGCAAACAGATCTAAAGTAGTGTAAAGTAGTATAAACGGATACAACACCCTGTATGTAATTATCCAGTGTAAACACAAACTGAATTAACCATTGAAGATGGATATCGCTTTACCTGGTTTGGGGTTATTCTGTGACTTGGTAAACATGGCGGGAAATCTCCAAGATGAGGACTTCTTTTTCGTGGAGTTGGACGTGGGTCCTTCTAACTCAACACCTGACAGCTCCTCATCCGAGGACATTGCGCATGTTGCGCCATGTTTCACTACCTTTGACTTCTTTTCTTTGACAAAGCGAATTGATGCACCACAACTCGACTTTTGGGAAGGATTTTCCTAAATAAGAAAAGAAAACGTTTATTTACACTGAACGTGATCAGTTCTTAGAGCGCAAGAGCAAACTATAACTTGAGCCAGCTCTCTTTAACAGACATAATTTATGTCCTGTCAAGAGGACACCCCTGTAAAGCGGACACCCCTGTAAAGCGGACACCTCTGTAAAGCGCACACCCCTGTAAAGTGGACACCCCTGTAAAGCGGACACCCCTGTAAAGTGGACATCTCTGTAAAGCGGACACCCCTGTAAAGCGGGCACCCCTGTAAAGCGGACACCCCTGTAAAGCGGACACCCCTGTAAAGCGGACACCCCTGTAAAGTGGACACCCCTGTAAAGTGGACACCTCTGTAAAGCGGACACCTCTGTAAAGCGGACACCCCTGTAAAGTGGACACCCCTGTAAAGCGAACACCTCTGTAAAGCGCACACCCCTGTAAAGTGGACACCCCTGTAAAGTGGAAACCCCTGTAAAGCGGACACCCCTGTAAAGCGTACACCCCTGTAAAGTGGACACCTCTGTAAAGCGGACACCCCTGTAAAGCGGACACCCCTGTAAAGCGCACACCCCTGTAAAGCGGACACCCCTGTAAAGCGCACACCCCTGTAAAGCAGACACCCCTGTAAAGCGCACACTTCTGTAAAGCGCACACCTCTGTAAAGCGGGCACTCCTGTAAAGCGGACACCCCTGTAAAGCGGACACCTCTGAAAAGTGGACACCCCTGTAAAGTGGACACTCCTGTTAAGCGGACACCTCTGTAAAGTGGACACCCCTGTAAAGTGGACACCCTTGTAAAGTGCACACCTCTGTAAAGCGCACACCTCTGTAAAGCGGACACCCCTGTAAAGCGGACACCCCTGTAAAGCGCACACCTCTGTAAAGCGGGCACCCCTGTTAAGCGCACACCCCTGTAAAGCGGACACCCCTGTAAAGCGGACACCCCTGTAAAGCGGACACCCCTGTAAAGCGGACACCCCTGTAAAGCGGACACCTCTGTAAAGCGGACACCCCTGTAAAGCGGGCACCCCTGTAAAGCGCACACCCCTGTAAAACAGACACCCCTGTAAAGCGCACACCTCTGTAAAGCGCACACCTCTGTAAAGCGGACACCTCTGTAAAGCGGACACCCCTGTAAAGCGGGCACCCCTGTAAAGTGGACACCCCTGTAAAGTGGACACCCCTGTAAAGCGGACACCCCTGTAAAGCGGACACCCCTGTAAAGCGCACACCCCTGTAAAGCGCACACCTCTGTAAAGCAGACACCCCTGTAAAGCGCACACCTCTGTAAAGCGCACACCTCTGTAAAGCAGACACCTCTGTAAAGCGGACACCCCTGTAAAGCGGACACTCCTGTTAAACGGACACCCCTGTAAAGCGGACACCTCTGTAAAGCGGACACCCCTGTAAAGCGGGCACCCCTGTAAAGTGGACACCCCTGTAAAGTGGACACCCCTGTAAAGCGGACACCCCTGTAAAGCGGACACCCCTGTAAAGCGCACACCCCTGTAAAGCGCACACCTCTGTAAAGCAGACACCCCTGTAAAGCGCACACCTCTGTAAAGCGGACACCCCTGTAAAGCGGACACCTCTGTAAAGCGGACACCCCTGTAAAGTGGACACCCCTGTAAAGCGGGCACCTCTGTAAAGCGCACACCTCTGTAAAGTGGACACCCCTGTAAAGCGGACACCCCTGTAAGGTGGACACTCCTGTAAAGTGGACAACAACGACAATATCATCAACGGCCAGACTTAACGATTCCTCATTCAGACTGACCCCAAAGCAGGCGTTTTTATATCTTACCCAAAATTCATAAACAAAACGATCCTGGGCGTCCTATTGTTTCTAGCAACGACCATCCCACAGAACGCATTTCTCAATTCATTGACTACCATCTCAAACCTCTGGTTCACACCACAGCATCTTTCATCAAAGACACTACACACTTCCTCAACAAACTTGACCAACTTGGACGTTTACCTAGCAACGCCATTCTTGTTACACTTGATGTCTCGTCACTCTATACTAATATTCCACATAACGAAGGTATCGACGCTTGTCGTCACTACCTCAATACCCGTAATCGCTCTACCTCCACCATACGCACGGAGACTCTTTGCGACATCATCAGAATCATTCTCACTATAAACATTTTCCAATTTAACAATAATTACTACCTCCAAACACACGGCACAGCTATGGGAACACGCATGGCACCATCATGCGCTAATCTATTCCTCGCCAAGTTTGAGGCTGACGCACTCAAACGTGCACCTCATCAGCCACATACTTGGTGGCGTTTCATCGAAGATATCTTCATGATATGGACACAAACAGAAGACGATCTACTTGATTTTATCTCCTACCGCAACAGCCTTCATCCCACTATCCAATTCACATCGTCCCACTCATCCATATCCATCCCCTTTCTTGACGTCAAGGTATCTCTCAACAATGGCAAAATTGAAACAGATCTCCATACTAAACCTACGGACAAACATCAGTACTTCTTACACTCTTCATGTCACCCCTTACACACCAAACGAGCCATTCCATTTAGCCTCGCCCTCAGATTGCGACGTGTATGCTCTTCCGACGAGACCTTCACATTACGTACCAATGAACTTAAACGTTACCTTAACAACCGTGGATACAATCTCTTTTTTTTTCAACCATGAGATACAATGTGTTCACGCCATCACACGCACTGAGACACTTAAACCCAGCGAACCCACATCTGACTCACCCAGTCGTGTTCCTCTTGTTATCACATACAATCCTGTCCTTCGTTCTCTATCATCTATCATCCACAAAAATTTCAACATTCTCTCTTCTTCCCAACGTTGTGCCAACGTTTTTAAATCTACACCTCTTGTTGCCTTTCGACGCACTAACAACCTTAGCGACATATTAGTCAGATCCAAATTACGCACTGCTACAGAAACCAACCTTCCTAAGGGATCCTTCAGTTGCGGTAATAATTGTGTTACTTGCAACTACATCACTGACGGACGCACCGACTACACATTTTCCTCCACTGGTGAGACCAGACCCATCCCTGACTACATTGACTGCAATTCCAAAAATCTCATTTACATGGTTAATTGCCGACGTTGTAACAAACAGTACATAGGTGAGACGAAACGACGACTTAAAGATCGCTTTAACGAACACCGACGACCGGTTGACAGACCTACCGCTTCCTCTAGACCTACTGCAGTTTCAGACCATTTTCTTTCCGACAATCATTTACCTACTGACATAGAACTTATTTCATTAGAACTCATACATTCATCTCGTGACGCTATACGCAAAGCTCGAGAAGCGTATCTTATCGAAAGGGGTCAAACCCTTGATTCCAAATGTTTTAACAAGCGCGAAGAAATGTAAACTTCGCATTTACATATTTTACATATCTTCTTTCATTAGTTTTATCTTGTTATCTTATATTCTTTTGTTTCTTTTAAATTTGAATTGTAACGTTCACCTTACATTTTTGAAATGTAACGTCTTTCCATTGTAATCTTATATCCTTTTGTTTCTTGGCGATTTATACTGTAACGTTTTTCTTGTAGTCATTTTATTCCCTGAAGAAGTCAGGCCGTGCCTGACGAAATATTTGAAAGAATATTATAATACCAGTTGTACAGTCAGCCTTGCTTTATTAGTGTTCGTATTTATATTAAATTTGCTGACTAGATCCACCAGGATCCGACGCTTTCGCATTGTCCGTTGGCCCCTGCAGATATTCCAAAGCGGACATCCCTTGAAAGCGGACACCCCTGTAAGGTGGACACTACTGTAAAGTGGGCACTACTGTAAAGTGGGCACTCCTGTAAAGTGGACACCCCTGTAAAGTGGACACCCCTGTAAAGTGGACACCCCTGTAAAGCGGATACTCCTATAAGGTGGACATCCCTGTAAGGTGGACACTCCTGTAGGGTGGACACACCTGTAAAGTGGACACCCCTGTAAAGCGGACATTCATGAAAAGTGGACACCCCTGTAAGGTGGAAACCCCTGTAAAGTGGACACCCCTGTAATGCGGACACCCCTGTAAGGTGGACACTACTGTAAAGAGGGCACTCCTGTAAAGTGGACACCCCTGTAAAGTGGACACCCCTATAAAGCGGACACTCCTGTAAGGTGAACACCCCTGTAAGGTGGACACTCCTGTAAGGTGGACACCCCTGTAAAGCGGACATTCATGAAAAGTGGACACCGCTGTAAGGTGGACACCCCTGGAAAGGGGACACCCCTGTAAGGTGGACACTACTGTAAAGTGGATACCCCTGTAAAGCGGACACTCCTGTAAGGCAGACACCCCTGTAAAGTGGACACTCCTGTAAGGTGGACACCCTGTAAAGTGGACACTCCTGTAAAGTGGACACTCCTGTAAGGCAGACACCCCTGTAAAGCGGACACTCCTGTAAGGCAGACACCCCTGTAAAGCGGACACTCCTGTAAGGTGGACACCCCTGTAAAGCGGACACTCCTGTAAAGTGGACACCCGAATTTCACTTGTTTGTTTTTTAAGGCGGACAGTGGACACATTTAAAGCAAAATTACACTAGAATCATAAATTTTTACACAGTCAATAAATTACAAAAACAAAATGCTTGTTCTGACTTGTTATTCGGCAAAGGCCATGTGATGGTGCGGACAGTATAGTACAGATCCCGAGTAGAGATGAACTTTGTGTTCACGCGGGAGAAGGCACCATCGCGCGCATAAGCAATACCGTGATTAAAAAGCAACGAGAGCGTGGGAGTCCTCACGCGCGGCTTCATGCCGGTCATGTTTGCTCTCTCACCCGAACAATACCACGAGGCCGCAGTATAAATAAGCGTGGGATTTACGGATACTGTGTGTTGTCGTTTGCGCCAAATTATTTCACGATTTCGTCAGTTGCGTTTCAGAGCAAAAAAATAATCAACCCCAAAAATTGATGTTTACCTTCTTGGAGAAAAAAAAATTGCAGATCTTATTTTCAGTAACAAACAAGATCCGATCTTTAGTTTGATAGTTTAGTTTGATACATGACTACAGAGTGCAGGCTACATGTTGCTCCAAATTCCCTATTAGCCCATTGCCCACCCCTGTACAAATCATGGGTAAAAATAGGTCGACCTTCTTGAACTCAACACCGACACAAGTTAACACCTAAAAAGATGTGCTGAGAATATTAAAACTTTATTTTGCAGACTATTTTTTCTTTCGTATGTCGCCTTGATACGCTCAGTGCACGTCTATATTATTGTAAAAAATAGAAAGTTAAAGCTGCGGCGACAGTTCGTAAGAAAATATTATTGGTCAACGTATAATGTGGTTATCGGAAGGGGGCTAAACAGGGGTCAATGAGTGAAGTAAATAATGACTTAATTACAGAAGATGGTTTACAGGTTCTATCTTGCTCGTATTTACGCTTTTCGTTGGTTTTACTATGTACTCATTCAATCTGTATTGAACTGTACGGTAAATACAGTAAAAACAAAAACAAACAAGATTATATAGAGTCTTAGTTTAAGGTTCTCGTGGAGCGAAGCCAACTGGCTACGTGATGTTATGAAACGAGAGGAAAATAATTAAACAAATATCTGATGGACTTCCCGTGGCAGTTTTCGCCACAGATCACTCAAATCACACCGTACCAGCACAAACATTACAACAATCAGAACGCAATCTTTTGAACGGTATGTAAACAAAGTACATCAGCAGACGAAATATTATAATCGCCGTCGACTTAACTGTAAACTTTTGGGATGACCAAACTCTTAATCGGCGAGAATAATACTTAAGCATGTTAAGCTGAGTTACATGTTGTCGACAGTTTCGTTAAAATGTCGGAAACCGATCGAATTTCTTTCTGTTAACAGCAGTTGTTCATTTCATTGTTTACTCTTATTTTTTACATCATTAATAAAATTGAAGATTGAACATAAAACTTACTTTGGAATCATGACCTAAATATAATAACCGTTGAGAAAAAAAATATAAGTGCTTATAAAAGTGTCCAATGTGAATTGTCATTTAAAGCAACATGATCTTTAAACGAAACACTCCTGGCGACAAGATAATTACTATTCAAAGTCAAACATTTCTTAATCGTTTGAAAAGTTGTACATATAATCATCATATGTCGTTTATTCACAAAAGCGAGATCTTAAAAACAAAATCAAGGCATGGTAGCCGCCGATACTAAATATACCTTAACGGACTCGAACACACTCGGAACGCAATATCGTCGATCAAGAAAAATAAAGAAGTGTAAAGAGAGCGTAGCTAACATCAACACATGTTCGAGATTTCCGCCGCTTCATTCAAAAGCCCGCGACTAGCGTTGACAAAAGTAGGAACAAAATAAGTTGGATTATGGAGGCCAAAACGCACTAATATTTTCTAGTGAAGTACCAAAATATCTCGTACTGCGATAAATTGTTTCAACATGGTAGGATAAACCAACACACAGCACAAACGTGCTGTGGAGCAGGAACAAATACAAGATAATCAAATCTTGCAAACAAAAGTAAGCAAATGGTACATACCCCAATTGCGCAAGTCCTTTATAAGCTTGTAGGTGACCAGTGGAGCTAGTTATCCCCAACACACGGTAATTTACGGCGATGATCGAAGGCAAGTTATTGACAAGCTGTTACAAGCAGAGTTGCTCCCGATGCTTAACACGCTCTAATGCGTTTGAGAGCAATGCTTTGTTGAATTTAAATTACCCGAGGGAGTACTAAGCCCTTTGCTATTTATAAAAGCGCACAAAACACTCTCACTTGACCGGGTGGCAGGTAAAAGGCTTTGCTGCAAGCAACACAGCTTACTGTCAAAAGGTTATGGAACAATTTTCTACTCAGCGGGTATCTCTTTGTTGTGGAATGAAAGGAATGCAATATTATACAATTTTCCATCATATATTGTTCACGCAGTGCAATGCGATGTGACTCAATTTTAATTATAACATGTTCAACTATTGCAGCAACTCACTAGATAGCTGTAACTTCATGTACTTCATGTACTTCATAGAACAACGACCGAGCCAAAACACATTTGGAATCGTTTGACGATGTTTTGCAACAGTAACGTTTTTTTTTTATCGACATTTGAACATTTGACGAGAAAATGTTGTTTATCTCTCAGAATAAACCCGATCGGAATAAATTTGTCTTTACGTACATTTCTAAAACTGGATTTCCCCGCCGCTGTAGGCACTTGTTTACTTTATTCAATAAGTATATTTTTGAAATGTTTTAGCAGTTTTAGTTGTGTTGTCCACTGCGAATGTTCAGCCCGACATCCATTTTACGGAAATTATTAACCAGTGAATACGCGCATGGGTAATGAACGGGTTATCGGTAACGGAGACAGACATGCAAATGAGCACTCGCTCGCTCGCTCGCTCCTTCCATCAGCTGCAAACTTAGTGACGTAATGCTTTGTTACGAATGCGTTTCGTAACAAGAATAACGTGAAACCAGCGATAACAGTAACTAAATTGTTAAAATACACAAGCGTTTAATTCTGTCGAAGGAAAGCGACGGTAGAGCATCATTCCGGCCTACTTGAGCTTAGACTACTTTTTAAACTTTTTAAACTAGTAGTAATCATAGATTATAGTGCGTCTCCTTATCCCGTGGCACCTCGTCTTGACCTAGTACCTCAGTTTCATGAATTAATTCAGCCACTGTTTAAAAGGGCTATGTCGCGTGATATGTCACGCAGGCAAAAACGTCGGGCCGACATCAAACAAATTCACGCTATCGCCGTGGGATCGGGCAAAATCCTGTCGTGCTGTGTACTCCGAAAGGTCTCAGATTTTTCCGACATATAAATAGTATATTTGTCTTGATTTCATTTCGGTTATTTCTCCGATTCTGAAATCATACTCCTTAGTACATGTACTAATACCGGAGCCGGAAATGAGAAATTTCTGACAAAGCCTGAAAAAGTGCTCCCGTGATAAACTTCTTGGACACCGCGTTAATGGAGCATGAAATCGACGATTAAGTCACGCAACATTCAAGACTGTTGAATATAATTCCTTTATTAGCTAGACAAATTTTAGTCACAAAACTGCGAAATCTTTAGTCGCAAATGCGCCCGATACAGGCATAATTTCGAGCACTGTAAAGTTAATCTGCGTTCGCCTGGCGCAAGACATACAGCGAATTGCACCGTACCGTAGAACATCGCGAAGAACGACGTCGGTATTTAGGTGAAAGCTTCCCAAATCAGGCAGAGAACCACAGCAAAATCAAGATAGAATATTCAAAACATACCAGAACGGTAGCGAGGAAAATACGATAACTTCTTGCTTGATTCCAAAGAGACCCAACAACTTACATGGTCCGGAGAAGAAACTTCGTTTAATTTTTCTACTGCGTACTTTTAGTAGGCATTGAAATATTGAGCCGTACGATTACAAAATCGGGAAAATATCCGAAACTAAATCAAGATCCAAGACAAATAGATCATTTACATGTGACATTTCGGAACCCCAGCTCGATCCCCAGGATGATGTCTGATTTCCACGCGCTGGGAATGCTGGATACTATTGTGACGTTTCAAGATGGCGCAGATTTGGTACCGACACTTTTCTCGATTCGTTCCGCCTAGACGACGCGCTAAGCATGCTGGATACTATTGTGACGTTTCAAGATGGCGCGGATTTGGTACCGACACTTTTCTCGATTCGTTCCGCCAAGCCGACAAGATTAGGAAGCGTCTCCTTCGTCGACGCAAAAATGATTTCTTGATGTTGATTGAATAAATATACAAGAATTTTAAGAATCACAGCAAAGGAAATTAAAAGTTAATAATTTCGTGCACAATATCACGTACAGAATTGGCTGAAATTTTCCATATGAACGGACAACAAAATATTTTTCCGCTATGAAAAGATTCAATCGAAACGTCAGGCTCCCAAGTGTGTTGATACGTTATTTTGTTTTCCCACTCTTGTTCAGCGTAACTTTGATTGGTTAATTGCGTCATTTGCGCCAATGTGCTACAGATATATAATATTTCGCCTCCACTAGACACCCGAACAAACACACATGGCTAAGAGGCGTGGGGCGTTGGTCAGCCAGGCCCACGGTACATTTTATTATTGACAAAGGACTATAATATTACAATATTACTATAATATACTATACTATAATATTCAGAAACCCATAAGTGGGTTGAAACGTGTTACGCGCATTCGCAGCTTCCGAATATTTATTTTTTGCTTAGTACCATATTTCGAAACCCCTCAGTCCCTCGAGATTGGAAGCAAGTTGTTCTAGCAAATTGATTGGTTAATATTTTTATCTTGATTTTCCAAATATGGCTGTAACAACTTCTTTGCAAATTGAATAATCGGAAGCTTGTTTTGAAGCGTGCAAGAGACAGTTCAGTTGCACGTTTCAACCCACTTATGGGTTTCTGATAATATTACAATAACTCTAAGTTCGTCAGCCAGGCCCACGATACATTTTATTTTTGACGAAGGACTATAATATAACAATAACTCTAAGCGCACCAGAGCCAAACACATAAACCCCAAAAAAACCAACTGTTGGAAAAAATAGGGACCGTCTACCTCCGACCTATGCAGTGGTGCTACCTTAGGGTTTTAAGGTGTTTTTAACTAAGAAATAAACGACTAAAATATGCGGCTAAAACTGCCGATAACAAGTCTTAAGGTATTACAATAAACAACTAAGACAAAAGTTAACGCCAATCAAGATTATCACAAATTACATTACCCGGCATAACCACCTGATTCTCAAACGATTTTCAAAACGCCGGAAAACTATTTCTCCAGTGTCGTTCCCGAGTTTTTCAATATTGGACAATCGGATATTGGTTCTTTCGGTTCTAGGTTCCAGTGTAGGTTCCGACCATAACATGACAAACGAGAGGTTAATCATGCACATCAAAATTTATCCGGCATCATTATCCGATGAGCTGCAGTCGCCGATAAAACATACGGACCTTTGGACACCATTAATTGACAAACGTCATTTTTCGATTTGACCTATAAAAAACAGTATTTTTTAACTGGGAAAACAACTTCATGAAAAGCAGCTCTGGGCAGGATGGGGGAGGGTTGGGTGGGGGGGGGGGGTGGGGGGGGGGTTTGGGGGGGGGGGGGGGGTGGTTTCTAGCTGCCTTGCTAACCTGCAAAAGTGAATCAAGACTTTTGTCAGGGATTGCAGATTGTCTGCGACTTATCGTGTATTTATCTTGTATAAGAGTTGAAGTAATTTTGGTCCTTGGTAGCGTACGGAAAATGTCAAAAATTAGTTCAGTATACAAAGAGTAAACTCTTGTTCAGCATACGAAACGTCAAGTTTATTATATAAATACGTCGGTTTACCATGTTTATCACCGCTGTTTGTGTTTTATTTTAACAAAGTGTTAAGTTATGTAAGCACTGCTCTTTTGTATTTTTTTTTTTGGGTGAGTGATGGGTAACACGGCGTTTAAACGGGCAACAAGGCAGCTTTTATAAGTGAATGCCCATACAATATAACAATAAAAAATAAGGCTACATTGGGCAATAGGGTGATTTTGAGAAGAAAATATCTCATTTTTAAATTATTCCTATACGTAACAAGCAGCACTCCTAGGAAGACCGGGTCCCCTCAGGAAATCACGACAGTTTAGGAGAGAAAAAGCCGAACCCGGCATTGAATCTAAAAATGCGATCTAATCACCGCTTTTATAATGTCCGAGTTTTATTCTTCTATTTTTGCAATTTTGCAGGGAATATAGAGTGACTGGGTAATCAAGCATACTGAGTTCATAAACGTACAACCTGGTCTAAGTATCAAGATCAGTAGAAAAATCGTAACTGACAGTGCTCCAAACATATCGTGCTAATTATGTCAGTCACACTTGTATATTGTATACACAATTTGTGACCATCTGTAGCTACAATGTATATCGCTTGTAAAATCGCACTATGTTGCGACTATCTGCCGGTTTAAAATTTTCAATAATTTCGTTAACTTGAATAATAAATAAGTAGAGAGGGCTCTTTACTATGCAGTACAGGGGCTGCTATTGCCTTAATTATCTGCCAATTAACATCAGTGATCAGCCTAGAGGCAAACATAACTGACAAACAAGGCTGTGCACAGTGATGAGTTAATGCAAAATGATTATGCATGAAGTGATCCAATTTTCTTCGATCAATAATTCTAGTTTAGTTCACCCCGTCTTCACCATGTTTTGAGCTATTAAATAAGACAAAATAGAATATAACAGAAAACGGAACTGAAGGCAAGTAATTTTTGGTTGTTTTTCGGACACTGTCCGCTTAACCCTGTTTAACGTACTACTTTCTATGAATAGCCTGGGGAAACAATGTTTATAATAAATGCCAAATTTGAGCTAAGCAGTAAATCTTATAAAACGTTATTTTTATTCGTGCAAGGAATGAAGGATATAGAGTCGACCGACTTGAATGGAATTATCAGTCACGCTGCGTTTGAGAGGCTTTGGGCGGCAAGGAAAATCTAAACTCAGGTGTAACTGACCAATCAACATATTTACAGTGAAAGCATTGTCTGAATTTCTCGTCCAACTGGTTAGGCTGCTGAACTGACCTTTATCTCCGCGCTCGCAGACACAGCTTCAAGTCCACTATTCTGATCCATTATCACCAACTTGAATCTTTCATCACTGTTTGTCTAAATTTGTTTTAGCAACCATGACCCTAAAATAGTCGAAAATGCCTCTATAAGTCGGTCATTATCAAGTCAAGCAACTGTACTTCAACCGTTGCGCATTCAATGTACTGGATATAGGACCGATAAAGTTAGCTGATATTATTGTAAAAATGTTAATACATTATTCATATCGCAATATTATCTACATCCTTTGCATTCCACAGGAAAAAGCCTGAAAAGCTTTGAAGCTATCGAGCAATGGAGATGGAAAGATCGCCGCTAATCCTTCTGAAAAAAAATAATGTCGACCTATAATGGACGGCAAATTAAACGATTTAGACATTATTATGGAAGGAGCATCAGTATTACTATGTTATTTTCTTTGAAGGATTTGTAGTAATCAGAGTTATTGAGCATGAAAAATCCGAGGATTTATAAAAAAGGATATATTATAAGGTCATAATGTAGTTTACCTTATAAGAAGATAGAAAAAATGAATAAGAAACATAAGTATTATTGAAGTCACTTTTTTATTGTATAGAGTTTTCTCAGTTTACTAAGTAGCACATAACGCTACAGAGATAACAACCAGCCACAAAGAATCGCTGACAAACATAACGGCCTGGAGCAAATAATTGATTTATGACTACCCCAGCCTGCATTGCAGGGTAAATATACAACCGATCTGGAGCAAATTGACTTGAACTGGCCTACCCCGGCTTCAATGCAGTCAAGGCGGCTGGGCAAAAACAACAAATTATAAAGAAATATTCCACAGAGTATAAAGAATGCCAAATCTGGAACAACCTTCCAAATTCTTTAAGGACTCCAAATCACTCAATATCTTAGCTTTAAGACAAGAATAAGAAAATACTGGCTACGGCCGCACTAGTGTAGTTAACCGGGTTATTTCCAATTAATTAATTAAAACTGATGCGGCCGCGTATTTTTGGTGCTCACCGAATTCAAACCATGTTGGCGGTTCCCATGGAAATTAATTCAGTAAAGAACAATAGATTTTTTAACTGAGTTAGGTTTTTTCAAATCACCTCGCTAGGTCGCTAGGTAGTTTAGTGCAGGTTGACTTTCCCGATCTGTCAATCATCTTCGCTAACGCGGTAATTTTTGGCTCCCTGTTGAATTCGTAGGGACGACTTTCAATTTCAAATAGAAAAAGGAGAACCGTCGTGTGTTTACGTTCTTTATAAAACTTATAATTTGATCACTTGATGATAGAACTCCCATATGAAAATGACGGGGGTGCTCGTCGTACCTTTTAGGGGTCAAAATTTGTAGATTGGTACCGCTTAGTGTACTAAAATCTAAAATGACCACAGTTAGAATTATCGCGGTACCTTTTAGGGTATGAGCCAAAAAAATATGACTGAATATGACATGTGGTGTTTTAGAATTCGTACCTCTTAAGGCTGGTTTTCACTAACGACGGAGTCGGAGTCGGAGTCATCATCATCATCATCATCATCATCACTTTTATTCATACACAGGTAAACATCAGTCTAATACACAAATAAGGCTAAATACATATTCATATGCTTCTAAATTCTAAAATATTAATCAGAAGCACAGAGCGTTACGATCTAGTGAAAATCAAACCGACGGAATCGGAAGAAGATTCAGGAGTCATAAGCGGAATCGGAAGAAAATGGAACCGTTCTGATTCTTTCGACTGCGATTTCGTCGAGCTTATGACTCCACTTACGACTCCGATTTTCGATTTTCACTTGGTCGGAAGCGCTCTTACGACTCCGTCTCCGTTGCCAGTGAAAACCAGCCTTTAGAGGTAAAAATTCTTTTAAGCTACGCCCATCAAACGAGATTCTGGTGCCTTTAAGGGTGTTTTTCAAAAACCCTAACGAGCACCCCGTGTGGGAGTTCCTCCCTCCCCCCCGGCTTTTCACCGAGTTATTGAATTTTTACTACTTATTTAAAGTGCCTATGAAATGAATTTTTTTTCTTCGTTTTTCATTAGTTTATTATGTCCAAAGAACGAAAACAATAATCATTTCCCGAGGAAAAGAAAGAAAATCGGTTTTTTAGCCCCTCGAAGATGCGTCACTTCGGTTGAAAAGTGGCTCCAATTTTTGGAGAGCCTGGGGGCGAGTGGGCGTGCGTGATGACGTAAATTACGTAAATAGTATGACACATTGGTTTGTTTACGCTATAATTCCCTTGGAATCCTTTAGCGTGATGGTCATTTTGCCAACGTTTTTGGCTGTACAAATGTCAGACAGCGCCTAATTTGTTTCTTTACAGTCCTCTGAAGGTGAAGAGGATCAGTTTCGGATCACTCTTGATCAACTGAAATGATCGTGTCCACTGTAGTTTTGCCATAGCGGGACGAACCGACTGTGCCGCTTGAGCGAAGGAAGTGAACATGAAGAAGACGGACTTTGATCATTTAGATTATTGAACGTGAAAGGTATACATTTCAGTAGCACAGCGTCTCAGTGGTTCGCCAGTTGAGTTGTAAGCTTATTGAACGCAGAGGCGTTTTTGTTATTTCTTTTTAGTGGCTCGTTGACTAGCGTTTATCGAACGCGAACGATATATTTGTAGTACAAACAATCATGATATTAGCGCATTAGCGACTCGACCGGTCTTCTCTGAAGTTCATTGATCGCGCGTGGAGGTTATGAACTTATTTTTATCGGCTTGGCAATTCGCTCGTCTACTTAAAGTTCTTTTTTCAATGCGAAGGATATGTCTTGGCGGCTTGCTAGTTGAAAGTTTCTAAATTATACTGATATGTTATGCATATCCGAGGTGGTGTTTTTCAGGCGGCTTGCTGAATTGAATGTGAATGGTGTATTTTTAGCGGCAAGGTGCCTTGATAGCGTATTTTTTTATTTATTTATTCAAAATGTTTGAACTCAAGTATATACGTAATAATTATGCTTCTTAGTTCAGTGTCTTGCCAGCGATTGATCGTTTCTGGAAATTTTAACCACTTGGCGGCTTGTAAGTGAGTTCAAAGTATCGTGTTTACATTTATGTCTGATTTATATTTCATTGTATAAAAATTGATCTGATCGAACACGCAATGATTCAGCGATGTGTTTTGTTTCGAATAGCATTTGTACGTGTAGATTTTTGATAGATGTTCCGTAGAATAGACGCCTTCCAGTGAACACTTGCGCTGCACTTTGAATTTTATAATTCGGAATACCGTATAAACATTTATATTACTCGCCAGTCAGTGCCGATCGAGTCAGTATATTTTTGTAGGCCTCACTGACTTCGACGGCTCTCCAGTCAAGCCGAGGCTTGAAGGAACTTCCAAACAGGATATGGATTGGAAAAATTATGCTTGATTAAACGGCCTCACCGGCCGGAATGTTATTTTCTTTTGCAAAATAATATTAATCTTAACAATAAGCGCTTTCATTGAAAACAACATCGCTTGACGTACCCTTTCCGATGTCGACGAACAAATTTCGTGTATTTCGCCGGCCTATTTTCCTCTGGAGCAAAATAAAGCTTTGTTACACCCTCTGTTATCGAAGAATTCTAATATCTCGTATGTTTGAGGCCGCTCGCCACATAATATTGGTCCACCTCTAGCGACGTCTCTTGTCAGCTCTCTTGTTCTCTATATTCCCGCAGCAGTTTGTACAACTATTTACGTCACAGTGTAATATGACACTGGTTTTGGCCGCGCACAAATTGGAGCCACTTTTTAGCGCCAACAACCTAACTTTGAGACCATAAAAAAAGCATTTCGCATCGTCCCTAACACTTTAAACCTTTTATTCCAAGGTCTAAAAAGGTGAAACTTTCGATACATCAAAAAATAAATTTCATTTCATAGGCACTTTAAACACTATTCAGAACTCGCAACGGTCTTTGGTCTCAGTATACAACTCACGGATTGGAGAATAGCCTGCCAGAGTATCGGTCTTTTTCGTCCTTTTGGTTATTTAGATTCTATTTATTTTGGTTTAGGTTATTTATTACAATTCAATGGTTGGTAAAAGGGCTTCAAAAGGCCAATGGACCAAGGCCGCATGAATACTTTAAAGAAAATCACATCCTAGACAAATGATAGGGCAGATGTGATGATCGCAAAATGCATAAGATGCTGCTTTTCCAGGATTGTTGAGCCAACCACAAGGTCAGGAAAATGTTGCACCGCTAATGAGGCTTGCATGTACTTCGTGAGTGTCGCGTCTCCTCGCTTCAGGCAGGGCGGATTTTTGCGCTCGTGGGCCCTGGGAACTAGTCTTGCGGCCATGAAGCACGCACCTAAACGAGGCTCGTTCCTTTTCCTATAAATCCAAGATGGCGGGTATCTTGGGTTTGTTCATCGTTTGGTACATGTTTTCCACATAACAGACTATCTTTGCTGAATTAAAACACATCGATAAAATGGCAAGGCACAGAAATTACAGGAATTATTCCTACGAAGATGGTAAAGTGATCATGTCTTTCCTTCATTGAAATAACTAAAATTTTAATTCTAGTTTATGGATTAAAATTTGTGCTTTATTACTTAGTGAGACAGTTCTGTTACAAACACGAATGATTCTCAGGAGAAAGAGGAAGCTAATGTGTTATTCTATTAACTAGAATTTCTATATTTTTAACGTAGTTACGATTCAAAGATGGATATCAAGATTCCAAAACAGTTAGACATTGCAGAACTTAGAACTTAGAATGTGTACTCCCAACGTACTAGTGAGAACTAATACTGGGAGGGTGTCTGGTAGAGTCTGGAAAATCACTCGGCATTGAAGACGTTCAGTAAGCTTACACTAATATGCTAACTTTCTGATGTGAAATACAATTTTTTAAATTTCAGACATGTCTGATGATGTGTACGGACATTCAGTTGAAGATTATGATATGGCTGTGTCACCAACAACTGGTGAGGAGATGTTTTTGTTTAATCATTTTTGTTCTGATTATAACCACCTGTCGAAAGTGACGACTTGTTCTTTGTACTCATTTTCTTTTCGTCTTTGAAATTACTTATTATTTGAGGCCACTCCACTGATAGATGCATTGTTAAAATAACTTGACACTTCAGAATAGGAGCTAGGAATAGACAATATTTATATTCTTGGTATTGAAATGGAACTATATGAAATGCCATTTATGACAAAAAGATTAATATATAAATGTTAAGAAGAACTCAAATATTCGTATTAGACCATAATTATTGTTATCAAGATAAGAATATGGGTATTATAAAACCAACCTAAATTATATTTTCGCATTAATAAAGGTACGTTTTAAACACGATGCAAGCATAATTGTACGTTATGATCCAGCATGTCCTTGACATAAATATACGTTTTGAATTGCACGTACGTAGCGTAAAAATATACCTTATGTTGCTTACCGCGCATATCTGTTATGAACGTAACATAATTACGTTATGAACCATAATGTGTTTATACGTTATGCAAATATACGTTATGAGCATGCGTTGATGTCGGTCACTTGAGACCGCCAAAGAGTATGCGCACAACAACCAAAATGGCGGACAGAGAGAGGCTAGACACAGTTTTCGGCTTTGAAAATTGCCTTCGCTTTTGGAGCAAGCAGACAGACACCTTCATTGCAAAAATGTCAACGTACAAGAAAATATGAGATGTCAACTAGATGACAATTATGTAGCTGTACGAACTACCTTACCTTCTATTCCATAGAACTAGCTTGCAATGGAGGCTCATGTGGGGGAATATCATAAACAATATTCTCATGTGGAAAGATTTTTGCACATGAGCCTCAATGCAACTGCAAGTTGGTTCCAGATCATTACCAAGAATGCAAACAATGCAAATTTTACAGTGTATTGTTATCCACATTTCTTTTAGCTGAGCAGTTTATATTCAGACGCAGCAACAGTCGGGATCCAAACCTCTCAACATACATGGCTGACAGGTTTGGCCGGGTAGATGAAGAGGATGAGGAGGAGTCTGAGGAAGAGGCTTTTGCTAGTTCCCAGGACTACAGAAGACCTCAGTTAGATCCAACAAGTGAAGGTAATCATATGCAGAACTTTTCAGCCCATCTTGGTTGAGGCCAAACAAACAAACAAATCATGTGGTTTAAGTAAACAGTTATGAAAAAGAAATACAGTTGACTACACTGTATTTATGTATGTAAGTCCGAGCTATCACTCTTGCAAGTGTCCATCTTTATGAAATTCTGTTTGAAACATTTTTCAGTCAGACAGATGCTGCATGTTAAAACTTTCTTGTTAGCAACCATCTCTTTTCCTACTTTTCCTTAATCCAAGGGGTGTCGCTTATGACAGTCAACTGTAGGTATGTATCACTCATTTATATTCTGACTGTTAGTTGTATTTTATTACAAAAGAAGGCAAAATCGTCACCTAAGACTTGTTTAGAAATAACTTCACACCCATGACATAATTTTTGTGTTGGCTAAAAAAAGGGAAAATCTCTTGTGAGAGGAGACCCTTATAATAAGACAATCAAGTGACTCTGCTTAAAGGGAACCTCCACTATTATAAGAATTGGACGGAAAATTGTTTAACTTTTTTAACTTTCTTTATTTTTACTCATTATTTTTTACAAGTATATTTTTTACAACTATATTTAAAAAAAAATACCTACACACATTTTGAACTAAGTACTAATAATTGTTGGAAATGACATTTAAGAGTCCGTCCACGAGAGGACCAGGCAGACGTGACACATGCCATCTCACCGATTTCTTTCAAACTTTCACAGATTTTTAGGTTCACTAAGTTATTCAAGAAACCAAAGTGGTTCGGTCCCCTGACCATTCCCTGGGGTATTAGAGGCCCCACCTCAATTCCCAGGGGTAAAACCCAAAAATATCCCTTAAAAATGCACTGACAAGAGACTTCTCTCAAACTAACAGAATGTAATGGATTCTAATCTAATTTCATCCAACAATTGCTGGAACCCTTAGGAACTGAAAACTTAAAGTTCATGTAATTTAATGTTATTCCTGTCAATTAAGAGCTGTCAATCATTGACCATGTCACGCAACTTCGTCAAATTGTACTTTTTCAAATGCAATTATCTCCAATGGGCAACATTGTAATTCAACAAACGTTATACTACAATACAAACCTATCCTAGTACTATGTTTCTGTGAAAAAAAATTTTTGGCATCTGTCAAATATTCTTAATGGCATTCATTTAAAGTAAGTGACCAGCGTCTTTAATGTTCTTTTTTTTCGACACAGAGAATATCAAAAAAATTGAATGCTGACGAGCCATTCAATGCTATAATTATGAACATGCCTCCTTTCACTATATATTATGCGTCGAAACACATTTTCAAGACAGTTTAACTGATAAATTTATAGCTGATATGCTAAATATTCGATGACAGCGCAACGTGGACTGCGTTAATCAGTATACATAATTAATTAGCATCCACGTCTGCTTTATCGGCTCCAATTGTAGCCTTCACATTGTTAGGGGAAAATGTTACCCAGTTGAGTCATTTGAAAACTCTTTTGGGTAATATTTTCGTTGAAATTATCGCTCTGCGCGATTACCTATTTTGGCCATGTTACTCATGTTTCATTCGGTGTTGTTTTTGTTGTGTTATCATATTTTCCGGCGTATTTTATTATATATTACGGGGGAATACGATACAATACAAACCTGCAGACGATGTAAAGTCAACTTTGGACAAATTTCCAGCTTTGAAATAATTACTTTTCTCTTTTCAAGTCATTTTTGAGTGTATTGAATGTTCTGAGCGACAAATGAAATCAACATTGCGTGACAAGGTGAACAGTTCATAAAATGTGGGTGCGTGGTGTGACACCCGACACGGCATTCTTTAAAAAACATTTTGGCTTGAAAATAAAGTTCAGGTTCACATTTATTATAATTACTTGAGTCAAGTACTTAGAATATGAAGTTTAGCTGTAAATCCGCTTTATACAGAAATTTAACTTTCTCTTGTATATCTGACTTTTACCATCACATTCAGTTCACATGTTTCTAATTACCAAGGTCTCGCTTTCTGTAAGCAACAAAATATAAATCACGAACGAAGCGCTTCGCGGTGGCCGGAGTCGTATTATTGTTTACTTGTTTAGTGCAACGAAAAGAGAATATTTGAAGTTTTAAATAGCTTACGTCTTACTACAAGCAGCCTTTATGGCCGCACAATTGTCAGAATTGTCGTGTTCGTTTGTTGCATACTGCAACAACAGTTGCGATTCCTGGGCGTATTGAGTGTTTCACAGAAAGATGTCTTATTTTAGCGCGTGTTGGATTGTTTGATCACAACGGACATAATATGACCATTTGTCCAAAGCATCGTACTGCGCTAGGAACATAGTGGAGAACAAGCCTGAAATGTCACCATCCTCTTCACGGCAATTCCCGAAGAACCAGGCAGAGGTAGGAGCAAACCTTCAAATAAGCAAAGCTCGTTACACAAAAAGATCATGGCTAAATGGAACGCTCTTGTTCCAGATGGTGCAGGTTTGAAGTCTTTGAACGCAGACGATACCCGTGGATTTAACTCTCATATTTACACTATATGTAGGGCATGGGTTTCAAACAATTTTGTACGTGATAGGGTATAGAAATCAGATAGTTTTGGTCTAGAATAGAGAATCATTTACCGAGAAAACGATTAGTAGTATGAAGAATTTAGTAAGAAATCGGAAGTGACACGTGGTTGCATGCAGCCGGAAATTGGCGATTGCACTGTACAACAACAAACTTTATTTCAATATTCCCATTTCTCCCATCTGGACCCCCACCTAGACCCCATCTGGACCCCCTTCTGGACCCACATCTGGACCCCCTTCAGGATCACCTCTTTTTCCAAGAAATTGACAAATGACTGTTTTGAATTAATACACGTGTGCGAAGTAGGAAAAAATGTAGAAAAAATGTAATATTAAGCAGCTGCAGACTTTCTTTTCACGGTATGTCATTATTATTTAACGATGGTCTCCGAAAAGACCAGATTCTACATCAAATAGTAAAGAAACCTGAAAAACACTCACCTCCATTTTAACAGCCAGGTAACAGTCAGCAGTAGTTATGTAAAGAGCTTATGGTGCAATCGTAAAGGCGGGAAATATGTTGTAATTTTTTATAGTGCGCTTCAAATCCTTTTCCAGTCGCCCAGTTGTTTTTATGTTCTGTTTATTTCAATTTTAATATTTATATATATATATATATATATATTTTTTTTTTTTTACATTTTTTTTTTGCTACTTCGCACAAATGTATTAATTGGCAATTTCCTGGAAGAAAAAGAGGGGGTCCAGAAGGGGGGTCCAGAAGGGGTCCAGAAGGCGGGGTCCACGTTTTGTACTCGCCTGTTAGTTATTTTTGTATTCAGCTTATAGGAGAATACCGCTAGGTTGCCAGTTATACGTTTTAATGAGAATCATGGCAAAAATTGGATGACATTTGCCTCTAAATTTTTAGCTCGTCCCCAGACCCCCAATTTGACCCTTAAAATCACAGCGAAAACGCCATTTTTTGAAGGGATAATCAAAATTTCGCCCATTTATGAATTACCTTTCGAAAATCCACACTCGGATTCCAGTAATATGGTTATTATTCTATCTGGAAACGTTAAAATATTTTAAAAAAAAGTCCTGTCATTTTGACCTTGAAGTGACCAATGTCACGTGAAGGCTTGTATGGAGTTCAACCGCGCGGTCATCGCTTTTAGCGGTATAACTCATTTCAATAGGCGTAATGTCAACATACACACTCGGTTTTGAAGAGACTGGGATCTAGTAAACATTTTGGTGGGAAATATGATTTAGTTGGAGCGAAATAAAGCCCGTCATTTTGCCATTTTTTTAGTGCAATATGCTTCGACTGAGCTCATTTTGGCTTCTATTGGTGACTTGCGCGGACTGGGAATAAGTTCGTGTTCCAGTATCCTGTATGATGCCTAGTGATGTTGGATGATGTCTAGTTCCATTAGATGATTTCTAGGGAAGTTGATTAGGTCTAGCAACGTGCGATGATGTGTAGTGATTTTCCATGAGGGGTGGTTAGGATTGGTGGTGGTTTAGGGGACAACATTGTTATTGATTTTCAATTTGGTGTACTGGAACACGAACTTACTACCCGCGGACTCGCGCCCAGGCCGTTCGAGCTCAATAGTTCATTTTAGTAACGCGCACGCCCGGAACAAATGTCTCCTTTCAGGGGGTATGGTATGCCAACGTTGGTATGCCAACGAGATTCCTGACAGTTAAGGCAAGAAACAGTACGCAAATGGACAAGCGACCAAAAACGCTTTAGCCTGCGAGCAAGCTCTCGGGCTAACCCTAAACCCCGAGCCCGAGAGCTTGCTCGCAGGCTAAAACGCTTCGTCCAGCTATGGGCTGACAAACAGATTAATGACATGAATACAATTTGGTGCGAACCTATCATGCGAAAATATATTTTTTCGGAAATAAAAATTTGGCTGGAATGTGTTTGCAACAAAAACATTTTTTTTTCCTCTGGGGCGGAACGGAACCTATTTATTTCTAGTTTGTATTATTGTAATTTCCTTACTCGTTGAAATTGCTCGGCAATACCATGCATTTAGTAATGGGAATACTCGGGTATCGTCTGCGTTCATACCTGGACCATCTGGAACAAGAGCGTTCCATTTAGCCATGATCTCTTTGTGTATCGAGCTTTGCTTATTTGAAGGTTTGCTCCTTCTTCTGCCTGGTTCTTCGGGAATTGCCGTGAAGAGAATGGTGACATTTCAGGCTTGTTCTCCACCATGTTCCTAGCGAAGTACGATGCTTTGGACAAATAGTCATATTATGTCCGTCGTGATCCCGGGTCGTGATCAAACAATCCAACACGCGCTAAAATAAGCCATCTTTCTGTGCTAACGTTAGTTTGGGCTACTTTACCTGTCGCAGTTGGGACTTGCATTGATGTCCTTCACACATGCAGACAGAGTGAAAAACTCAATACGCCCAGGAAATCGTGCCGAAAAAACGCAACTGTTTTTGCAGTATGCAACAAACGAACACGACAATTCTGACAATTGTGCAGCCATAAAGGCTGCTATAGTAAGACGCAAACTATTTAAAACTTCAGATATTCTCTTTCTGTTGCACTGAACAAGTAAACAATAATACGACTCCGGCCGCCACGAAGCGCTTCGTTTGTGATTTTTAGGGTGCGTTCCTTTGGGATGATCCGGATCCGGATCACTGATCCAAGATCACTCGGATCATGAAGCATCAAAGGAACCGACGAATCCACTCTGGACAAGGATTCATCGGTTCCTTTGATGCAGCATGATCCGAGTGATCTTGGATCAGTGATCCGGATCTGGATCATCCCAAAGGAACGCACCCTAAAATTTTGTTGTTTACAGAAAGCGAGACCTTGGTAATTAGAAACATGTGAACTGAATGTGATGGTAAAAGTCAGATATACAAGAGAAAGTTAAATTTCTGTATAAAGCGGATTTTCAGCTAAACTTCATATTCTAAGTACAAAATGTTTTCAAATGAATGCCCTGGCGGGTGTCACGGCACGCACCACATTTTCTGAACATTTCTGTTCACCTTGTCACGCAATATTGATTTCATTTGTCGCTCAGAACATTCAATACACTCAAAAATGACTTGAAAAGAGAAAAGTAATTATTTCAAAGCTGGAAATTTGTCCAAAGTTGACTTTACATCGTCTGCAGGTTTGTATTGTATCGTATTCCCCCGGAAAATATGATAACACAACAAAAACAACACCGAATGAAACATGAGTAACATGGCCAAAATAGGTAATCGCGCAGAGCGATAATTTCAACGAAAATATTACCCAAAAGAGTTTTCAAATGACTCAACTGGGTAACATTTTCCCCTAACAATGTGTAGGCTACAAATGGAGCCGATAAAGCAGACGTGGATGCTAATTAATTATGTATACTGATTAACGTAGTCCACGTTGCGCTGTCATCGAATATTTAGCATATCAGCTATAAATTTAGCAGTTAAACTGTCTTGAAAATGTGTTTCGACGCATAATATATAGTGAAAGGAGGCATGTTGATAATTATAGCATTGAATGGCTCGTCAGCATTCAATTTTTTTGATATTCTCTGTGTCGAAAAAAAAGCACATTGAAGGCGCTGGTCACTTACTTTAAATGAATGCCATTAAGAATATTTGACAGATGTCAAACATTTTTTTTCACAGAAACATAGTACTAGGATAGGTTTGTGTTGTAGTATAACGTTTGTTGAATTACAATGTTGCCCATTGGAGATAATTGCATTTGAAAAAGTACAATTTGACGAAGTTGCGTGACATGGTCAATGATTGACAGCTCTTAATTGACAGGAATAATATTAAATTACATGAACTTTAAGTTTTCAGTTCCTAAGGGTTCCAGCAATTGTTGGAGGAAATTAGATTAGAATCCATTACATTCTGTTAGTTTGAGAGAAGTCTCTTGTCAGTGCATTTTTAAGGGATATTTTTGGGTTTTACCCCTGGGAATTGAGGTGGGGCCTCTAATACCCCAGGGAATGGTCAGGGGACCGAACCACTTTGGTTTCTTGAATAACTTAGTGAACCTAAAAATCTGTGAAAGTTTGAAAGAAATCGGTGAGATGGCATGTGTCACGTCTGCCTGGTCCTCTCGTGGACAGACTCTTAAATTTCAATTTTGTTAATAACAAGTGGAAATATAATTTTAGTGTACATGAAAATTGGATATGAATATCGCCCATTTTCGCTTTTAAATTTCCCGCGTGCAGCCATTTTGAATATTTATGACGTCAAACGGTTGCCCAATTGTACAAACAATAGAATGTTGATTCTTAACGACAGTGGCAACCATATGACGTCATAATAATTCAAAATGGCGGTGCGCGGGAAGTTTAAAAGCAAAAAAAGCAATATTCATATCCATTTTTTGTACACTGAAATATCCTTCCCATTTGTTATTAAAAAAAAGAAATTTAGACTTTATTTCCAACAATTTAACATCAACTTGTTACCACAATGGAAGTTCCCTTTGTGAAGTTCATAAGCATTACTCGGATTTGTTTTTGTTTCAGCAAAATTGTTATCTTGTCTGGATCAGCTTCAGTCCATCCTTGGAGAGACGATGCATGAACCAACAGCTGTTACAGCAGTTATGCAAAGTAACTTTGATGTGGAGAGAGCTCTGGACAAAATTCTTAGCCAAGGTAAAAATTACAAAAACCAGGATTCTTAAAAACATTTTCATCAACTTGGTGGTACATGTATATGAACAACAGGCCATCTTAAGGAGGCTTGACTCAGTTTTTTTCGCCGTGGGGTGTATGTTTTTAAATCAAACTTTTGCAGGAAAGACAGGCTTTGATTGCTTTTATACTTCACCAAGTGCATGGAATGTGATCAAAGTTTTATGTGTCGCTGGTTTCCAAGCAACAGCAGTTACTATAGCAATGCCAGCTTATTGCCCTTTGTTTTAAACAATGCTGTTTTTCTCAAAATCTAGTTGAGAGGTGTGTCATTTAATCTATTTACCACAGTGATGCGGCTAAACTTCAATATGGATTTGTTCCTCAATTAGTGTATATGTTGTGGTTCGAAATTATTTTTGGTTTCAAATTTTTAAACTAGTTTGTTTTTTTCAAACCAGTTTAAAATTTTTGAACTGGTTTGTTTATCAACTGTCTAAAAAAGGATTTTATTTATGGGGTGTGGTTTAAAAAATAGGGGCTTTTTTTTTTTTTTTTGGGGGGGGGGGGGGGGGTGTCTAAAAAGAATAATACACCCCCAAAAAAATAGCCCTCCCCCTCCTCTCCTCTTCATGTACTCCCCCCTGACTGCCCTTTGTGTTTCCCCTCCCTTTCACCCTTCCCCTCTTCTAAACCCTTACAACTACCAACAATTATCCCCCCCCCCCTGCTTTTTTTTTAACATGGCACTTACCGGGATTTGAACCACCAACCTCTGGATCCTCTGTAAAATTTTCAAACCAAAGAAAAATTCAAACCACAACATATACATGTACCTCAATATACCATGACTGTTTGGGTAAAGAATCTTTTCTTTAGAGCATTTCGTATTCACTTGTTGGCTCGTTGGAGCCTTTGTTTTTTTAATTCAGTTTCACAATTCGTGTATTTTCAATATCGCGGTTCTGTTCTCTGGAACAGCTTACCTTTGAGCGCTAAGATACAGCCCACTCTTAGCTCTTTTAAATCATGCATTTAATTTTTATCTAATTTAATGATAGTTAATAAAGGATAGTTTTTATCGTTTTTAATACAATTTTATATAGATAATTAATTTAGTTAGATAATTTAAATTAGTTAAGTACTTAATCTATTGTTGTTAAAAAAACACGGCTCGATGGAAGAGCATGTTTTATGAATTGACACCGTGTATAAATAAAGTTCACCTACCTACCTACAATGAGCCTACAAAACTATACAGTAACAGTTCCTTTAGTTCCTTGCAAAAACTTACATGTATGAGTATATAGTCTATCTCTGTCTAACTGGACAGTTGTGAAATGACGGCTATTTTGATTCACTTGACAAATTTCAGACCCTGGTATCTTCTTGTGCTTGTTACATGTACTTTACAATAACAAAATATTTCAGTGGCAAATAAATAGAATGCTAGCCTATTTTCCTTGGTTTGGATTACTTAAGATTTAATTTGCCACTAATTTGGAACCTTTGTCCCATTTGTTATTGTTTTAAACAAATGAACCCTGCTTACATGTACAGTTGTGTAGCTTAGGTAACTGCCCTTTTATAGTGCTTCTTTGTGTTTGGGAGTTGGATCATTAAACCACAATTGCTTCAGTTCCTCTCTGCAACAGATTGTCTCTATACTTATATTCAATCCCTGAAGGCTAAAAAACTCTGATGGTGTTGGTTGTGCATTAAAAGCTATACACTTACATGTATATTGATAAGATATTTTGTAATCTGATGTGTTCTTGTACTTTGTTTTCTTTATGACTCCAGGAGGAAAACAAAACTTAAAGGCAAATTTGGATCCAACTGGGACTGAAGGTGAGCTGAAAAGACTTTGTGACCGTAATTATTCTGCATACTTTGTTGTTAAATATCCTTGCTTTTGTTTGTTTACTCAATACCTTAGTGGTTTTAGTATCAAGGAAATCTATGGTAATTATTTTTCACAATACAATCAAGTTATTCAAAAGCTTATTTGTTGCCTTTTATTTTTCCTTCTCCATGTTCTTTGTGTGCAATAATTATGTCTGATGTATGGCTCTCACAAGGTAAGGCTCTGTTTCTTGTAAAACTCAATTACTAAAAAAAGATGAACATGGGGAAAGCGCCCAGTGTAATAGAACAGAACAAGATTGTAGTAATGATAAAGCCAACCTAACATTAAGAGAAACAGCAATGTCTCTGGGTGATTCACAACTCTCAACATCTGCTGTTTCTGAGAATTCATCCTTGAGTGCTTTGGTACAAGATGTCAATTTGTTGCAGTCAGGAGGGTCATCATCCAGTCAGACAGCAATTTTACAGCCCCTGGATCTGTTACAAGCCTCGTCCCAAAGCTCTGTGCTCTCAGCTTCTCTTAGCAGCTTGTCACAGCCAGGAGGATCATTATCTAGTCAGGCATCAACAACACAGACCATGGATCTTCTACAAGCCTCATCACAAAACTCTCTGCTATCAGCTCCTCTAAGCAGCTTGTCACAGCCAGGAGGATCATTATCCAGTCAGGCATCAACAACACGACCCTTGGATCTGTTACAAGCCTCGTCACAAAACTCTCTGCTCTCAGCTCCTCTTAGCAGCTTATCACAGTCAGGAGGATCATTATCCAGTCAGGCATCAACAACACAGACCATGGATCTTCTACAAGCCTCATCACAAATCTCTCTGCTCTCAGCTCCTCTTAGCAGCTCATCACAGCCAGGAGGATCATTATCCAGTCAGGCATCAACAACACAGACCATGGATCTTCTACAAGCCTCATCACAAATCTCTCTGCTCTCAGCTCCTCTTAGCAGCTCATCACAGCCAGGAGGATCATTATCCAGTCAGGCATCAACAACACAGACCATGGATCTTCTACAAGCCTCATCACAAATCTCTCTGCTCTCAGCTCCTCTAAGCAGCTTGTCACAGCCAGGAGGGGCATTACCATCCAGTCAGGCTTCAACAACACAGACCATGGATCTTCTGCAAGCCTCGTCACAAAACTCTCTGCTCTCAGCTCCTCCAAGCAGCTTGTCACAGCCAGGAAGATCATTATCCAGTCAGGCATCAACAACACGACCCTTGGATCTGTTACAAGCCTCATCACAAAACTCTCTGCTCTCAGCTCCTCTTAGCAGCTCATCACAGCCAGGAGGATCATTATCCAGTCAGGCATCAACAACACAGACCATGGATCTTCTACAAGCCTCATCACAAAACTCTCTGCTCTCAGCTCCTCTTAGCAGTTTGTCACAACCAGGAGGAACATTATCCATGCAGCCTTTAACAACACAGACCATGGATCTGCTACAAGCCTCATCACAAAACTCTCTGCTCTCAGCTCCTCTTAGCAGCTTGTCACAGCCGGGAGGATCATTATCAAGTCAGGCTTCAACAACACGATCCCTGGATCTATCACAAGCCTCACCTCAAAGGTCTCTGCTTTCAATGCCACTCAGCAGCCTCTCAGGTGAGCAAGAGACATCTTTGAAGACTTATCCTCAGAACAGTCCTATTTCACTGCCACTTAGCAGTCTATCACAGCTGTCACACCAGCAAGGATCATTTGCTGGTCCTCGTTCTCATGTAGGCAGTGCTTTACTTTCAGTTCCACTTAGTAGCCTTTCACTTGCAGACTTGCAGACTCCATCATCAAGCATTCTGTCCACTTCTTTGAACACATTATCACAAACACTGGGGACATCACACAGTGGATCTCAACAGGCAAATAAACAAGACACTCTGGTTTCTACCTCACTTAGCAGTTTATTTCAAGGTTGTCATTTTCCACCATCACCTGCATTGTCATCAACAAGATCTCAAAACCTTGAAGCTGTAGACTCACAGTTGTATTTAGATGCAGAGACCTTTGAAAGTGATGCAGCCAATGTCAAATGCCTGGCCAAAACGTTGGACCATATGAAAATCCTTGGTAATGCCAGCAGGATTAACAAAGTTGATAAAGACTGTAACCAAAATCACAAAGCTAAATACAAGGACAACACTTCTGCCACACCATCTTCCATGGTAGACTTATCAGTGGATCAAAGAGAAATGAAATCTGAGCAGGAAATTGTCAAGAAACAAGTGAGTCAAAAGAGACAGATCATCTCCCCACTGACTGCAAAACCTACCCTGTTTGCTTTGACACTTTGTTATTCTGCACCAGCCAAAAAATCCTCCAGCGAAACTGTTGTACAAAGAGTTGTTCAAGAACTGCAAAGTCTAGATTGTTTGCATTTAGCCTCTTTTGATTTTTCTACTCCATCACCTGATGATATTGTGAGAAAAAAGCAAAAAGGGGCATTTTCAAGAAAGAAGTACATGTAAATAATCAGAAATAAAGGTTGTAATGATTTCTAATTTGCAGAATATTGTACATAATTTGTTTAACCCATTGACTCCTAGAGAATTTGCAAAAAATGACGATTTGAAGCCATTAATGCCAGTTTTGGACTGCTGTGGAGGCAAACTGCTAGTCAACTGTCCAAAACGTTGTTTGAAACATGAAAACTAAACTTCCTTTTCATTTGGGCATGTGCAGAAAGCAAAATTTTGAGAAAGTTTTTGAACAAGAAAAAAAAAACACCAGAAGCTTGACTTTTCTTTTTCTTCGTCATACTCCCCATTTTTTGTTGTTGTTGTTCTTATTCCATTTTTTTACCTTGTTGTTGGCCTTTCACTAGAAAAAACTGAAGAAGATGAATTTTGTTAACAAAAAGTAGGAAGACCAGATTTTCCTTGATTTTGCCAGTCAAATCTGATTGGTTTTTCGCATGTAAATCTGGCCCAATTCACGAGAGTTCTCTCATTTGCGCACTTTTTGAAAGATTTCTTCCTTCTGCTTGAGTTAGGTGCAGAAGACATCTTTTATCATAAAAAGGGATGATGTCACAAATGGTAGAAGGACCCTGGTTCTGTAACAGGCAGTTTCGGGCAGTTGAGGTGTCAATGGGTTAATATAGGTAATTTTATCAGTCAGAATATATTTGTCACTATGGATTTTTTTTAAATAGATACTGCTTTTGCAGTTTCTCCTGGTAACCAAAATTGACTGAAAACATGCTTTTTTAGTAGATTTTATAGTTTTTAATAGTTTTTAGTTTTCAATATATTTTTTTAATAGTTGGAAATTTAGTAGTTTTTATTGATTGTTAACTTTTATGTTTTTAACTGTAAGAGCACATTTGATCATATTGACATGGAAATTGCACTATATAAATAATTATTATTATTATTATTATTATTTTCATAATTATGTTGTTTTCTGGTTTTTAGTTCCTTTTAAAGGATACAGGGCTCTCACTGATATTTGAAGCAAGTGAAGAGACAAAAAAAAAGTCAGATGGCGGGAATTTTTTCTGGTGTGGTCAATGTTGTGAATTAGCTATCAAAGTTGCCGTGGCTTCAACTTCATAACATTGATGCACTTGAGTGGCCTTTCATGCATTTTAACAAATTGTACATTTTCATCCATATGTTTCTTTAGCTGATTTCTGTAAAGTATTATAGTTTGGCTGTTGATGTAAATTGAAGTTGTAAAATGTATACATGCATGTGTCTTCTGCAAAATATTCACTTTGTACAGTTTTTTTCATATTTTTCCGAGTGCCACACTCAGCTGTAAAGATAGTTATTTGTATAGGTGACATTAAATTTCAAATAAAACTCTTAACAAAAGTACACGTATTGTAAAGTTGCCTGCTCAATTGGGTGACTGGGAAAATCAGCTTCAAGGACACTTTAGTCAGGGTATCCACGTACACATGTACATGTCAAAAGCTAACCAAAGTAGTGACGATCAAGACAAATTAGGTAGCTCCATGAGTTCAAGTGCAACAACAAGATGACATGAAATTCAACAACAAGCCCAATAGGATACAAGATAGGAGGAGAGTGACCAGTTGTGTTTTTGTTGTTGCTGACATTTTCATGTTAAACAGTGGTAGATCTAGATTTGCTCAATAGGGTGAGAGGGAGGGGTGGGGCAGATTTGCTCAATAGGGTGGAGGAGAGGGGTGGGGCAGAGTGAAAATGGTTTAGAATGAGAGAATGTTTGGCTGTTCAGTCCTCATTTTCTCTGCAAAAGAGTTCCTCTCCTTCATCCGCCACTGTTTAGGTCTGTTTAATCTTTGGGTCACAATTTACATGCAGCACCCATGATCATAAAGAGAGTTTATGAGAGAGTTGTAGCTAGAGTTATTTTCACTGAATCTTATTTGCCAAGTACGTCAACTCCTGTGAACAATAATAAGATGTCCATTATAGTGATGTGTCTGCAAGGCAGAAGATGACTTAACCCATTGACTCCTGAGAATTTTTACGCTTTTGAGTGATTTTCTGCATATAAACGAGCCATAGGATTTCGTGACTCCATATTTAGGGTTACCATCGAAAGTGCTGCTGTTCTAAAACACTGAAGGCTTGAGTTTACTGGAAACGTCATTGTGACATTGTCATTTTGCTTCGTTGAATTGCAATAAAGGCTCAAATATGGTGTATCTGCGATTTTTGGTAAGTTCACAGCCATTTTTCATCATTAGTAGCTGCCTGATGAGCATCATTAAGCTTGAAGGTAGTTCAGAGTCCACTTTCTCAATGAAGCGAGTTAGGTGTTGTACTTCATTTACGAATTTGGCTCGTTGCTCGTTGAACTGGAAAAATGGCCGCCATGAAACGAAGTAGCCTTGGGACTCGACTCTGGATGAATTTCTCGACCTACAACGGCATATTTTGGAAGTTGCGACCACTGAAGAACACAACAAGCATAAAATTTCGGTGGTAGGTCAGAGTGGCTGTGGACTTGGTATAAATATGAAAGGAACGAACGCTGTCAAAACTTGTGGCTATTTCCCAGCATGCAGTGCAGTGGTGATGTTGAAAATTGAGGCAAGGTCAGTATTCACTAGAACGAGAGGCTATAGCTCGGCCCAAGCAACGAATAAGAGCAAAAAAAATTCACTGCTAAGCTAGTACTAGGACTGAATTTTGCTGTGAATGTTGACTTTTGGGTTTGCCACGATGATTTGAATAAAAAAAAACTGAAGGCAAAAACGTGAATTTTGTTGTTTTTCTATGACGTTAAAATGGTCATTTTTGTTATTGTCCAAACTCAAACACTGATATTCTGCAAAAATCGCTGACTTTTTGTGTTTTTTGGGTATCTCAATTTGAGGGACTTTCTAGTCAATGCTCACAACTGCTAGTTAAGGCAATGTTCACAGGATTGAGAAAGTTGCAATTTTTTAAAGCAGTGGAGTCTTGTACAGGTGGTTTCGGGCGGTTCAGGTGTCAATGGGTTAAATAGCACCTGGTACAAGTTGAACTCATGGCTGCAGACAGTTTGTCCTATCCCTTAGCTGCATGAGCTATAATGTTAAATTTCATGCCGTCTTGTCTTATTCTGCTGCCAGATGACAACCACCATAGGAAACATGACCACATGCATTTTTGAGTTACATTTGTATTAAAAATTCCCAAATGCTTACATAACTCAACAATGCACAAGGAACAAGTTTACTATTTCCTTCCTGAAATGTCCCGTGATATGCATACTCGTACTGGTTTTCTTTGAGCATTTTATACTTGGTCATAAGTAATGATCAATACATGTTACCTTGACAAACTGAGCCATCTTTTTAATATTGCAGTAGTAAAAATATATGCATGTGTATGTGTGTATAAAATGACAAAACCAAACACCATAAAAATTTATTCTATTTTTTGTGTGCCTGATACATTTAAGACAATGTAATGTATGGTTTGGCCTCGACTTGTGGGAAGTCTAGGTTTGGCCTTCTTTATTTGTGATATATTTTAAGTAATATTGTTATGACTTATAAATCAGACACCTTCAGTGCCACGAGAAAAGACCAGCAGGTAAGACTTCAACATCCTGTGCTAAATCATGTGCCTCAGGATACCAAGAAGGAAGGATTGACAAATTCAACTGTCCCTGTTGTAACTTCAATGCCAGACAAAGCTGTGATGGGTTTCTCAACACCTCCAATTAGCTGCAAGAAATCTAGGGAAAGGTAAGGATGGATGAGATCAGTCTTGTTTATGATGAACTATTTACCAAATATAAAGTATACAGCTGTATAATGTTAACAGAACTTTTAGATGCAAAACAATGTTATCCTTGTCTTATGTTCTTGACTGGCAGACACCCGAACACCTTTCAATGTTATCCTTGTCTTATGTTCTTGACTGGCCAGACACCCGAAACACCTTTCAATGTTATCCTTGTCTTATGTTCTTGACTGGCCAGACACCCAAACACCTTTCAATGTTATCCTTGTCTTATGTTCTTGACTGGCAGACACCCAAACACCTTTCAATGTTATCCTTGTCTTATGTTCTTGACTGGCAGACACCCGCACACCTTTCAAACCTTGTGTTGTGTAATGAAGTTCTTCCTTTTTTGTTTTTGTATGAAATCCTGTAGTATGACTTTCAGACTTCTCCTTATCAGGTGGTAAATAGTAAAATTTACCATCTCTAAATATGCACTTTTATTACCACTCAGATGTCAGTAATATTAGTACAGTGACTTAAGTCATCATAGTTGATATTAACTCTTCAGAAATCATTTTTACCTTCTACACCTAAAGATAAGGAGAAGTACTTTACTACTCTTCCCAGTAAACCACAACACCCACAAATTTTATGGCCACTTTCAGAGATAACGATTGTTATGCTGTGAGCCTATTTCAAACGCATCGCATGGTACGTTTGTTTTTACCATGTGACAAGCTTTTTTGTATCAGGTGATCACAGTGTTTGAACTCAGGAAGAACCTTTATACGTGTATTGTTATTATTATCATTACTAAATATTATCATTATTATTAAACATGTGACACGAAAAACAGACAACGTACAACAAGATATAGTCATGATTGCTACTCTGAAGGTGGCCAAAGTATTTGTGGGCATCTTGGTTTACTGGGAAGCTAAATAGCAGTACCATAATGACTATACTGCTATTTGTTTGTCGATCAGCATTTTGCAATACAAAATTTGGGATTTCTCTTGAATTTTGATTGTATTGTATAATTGGCCACCTACAATTTACTGGGGAAACTTAGCAGATCTGTTTTGTTTGAGGCTCTGTAAAATTATCACCTCAGCTATTCTAGATGCAGAGTAGTTTTCTTCTTGTTTTTCCTTAGTTCTCCTGATGAGCCACGTGACACAGAAACAGACCACAGACAAGCAAACAAAAAGCGGCTAGAAAAAGACCAGGTAACTTCTCAACCACTTTCTTTTACATGTTTTACATTATTTTGTAACCACTTTCTTTTACATTTTTAAAGTGGCTAATTTGCAAATGTATTTTATATTCAGTTGCTTGCTGAAGCCCATGAAGAATACCACAAACGGCGGAAAGGAAAAACTCTACTCAATTTGGTGGTCATTGGTAAGTTTATAAATGTCTGTATACATGTAGTGTTGATCAGGAAAACTGAGAAATAGGGCATTTGTTATGAGTCTAATTTGACTGCCTTTACATTCAGGTAGAGACATGTTACTGAATTGAAATGTTTGATTGTTTAAAATGATTTACATTATGAGCAGTGTATGTACATGTATATGAACAGTAATTTGAGACTGAATTTAAGTTACCTGTTCTTGTTTTGTTTGTAGGTCATGTTGATGCTGGAAAAAGCACACTTATGGGTCATCTTCTTTTTCGGCTTGGAGATGTTTCCAAAAAATCAATGCATAAATATCCTTTAACAATAATATTGTACTAATGATGATTTGGTGGTTTGGTTTGTTGTTGTTGATTGTAGTTTACACTATCATGACATACGAATAATGTCTGTTAATGATCACTTTGGCTCAGTTCAGGCTTTTAGGATTTCATCCACAAACTCAAAAGATAGAACTATGTTATACAGTATAAGCAGTACCACAGGAAAGTACTGCTTAAGAGCTTTCATTATAATGGTCACACTTATAGGATTTCATCCACAAACTCAAAAGATAGAACTATGTTGTACAGCATATAAACAATACCACAGGAAAGTACTGCTTAAGAGCTTTCATTATAATGGTCACACTTTTAGGATTTCATCCACAAACTCAAAAGATAGAACTATGTTGTACAGCATATAAACAATACCACAGGAAAGTACTGCTTAAGAGCTTTCATTATAATGGTCACACTTTTAGGATTTCATCCACAAACTCAAAAGATAGAACCATGTACAGCATATAAACAATACCACAGGAAAGTACTGCTTAATAGCTTTCATTATAATGGTCACACTTTTAGGATTTCATCCACAAACTCAAAAGATAGAACTATGTTGTACAGTATAAGCAGTACCACAGGAAAGTACTGCTTAAGAGCTTTCATTATAATGGTCACACTTTCAGGATTTCATCCACAAACTCAAAAGATAGAACCATGTTGTACAGCATATAAACAATACCACAGGAAAGTACTGCTTAATAGCTTTCATTATAATGGTCACACTTTCAGGATTTCATCCACAAACTCAAAAGATAGAACTATGTTGTACAGCATATAAACAATACCACAGGAAAGTACTGCTTAATAGCTTTCATTATAATGGTCACACTTTTAGGATTTCATCCACAAACTCAAAAGATAGAACCATGTTATACAGTATAAGCAGTACCACAGGAAAGTACTGCTTAATAGCTTTCATTATAATGGTCACAGTTTCAGGATTTCATCCACAAACTCAAAAGATAGAACTATGTTGTACAGCATATAAACAATACCACAGGAAAGTACTGCTTAATAGCTTTCATTATAATGGTCACACTTTTAGGATTTCATCCACAAACTCAAAAGATAGAACCATGTTGTACAGCATATAAACAATACCACAGGAAAGTACTGCTTAAGAGCTTTCATTATAATGGTCACACTTTCAGGATTTCATCCACAAACTCAAAAGATAGAACTATGTTGTACAGCATATAAACAATACCACAGGAAAGTACTGCTTAAGAGCTTTCATTATAATGGTCACACTTTTAGGATTTTATCCACAAACTCAAAAGATAGAACCATGTACAGCATATAAACAATACCACAGGAAAGTACTGCTTAATAGCTTTCATTATAATGGTCACACTTTTAGGATTTCATCCACAAACTCAAAAGATAGAACTATGTTGTACAGTATAAGCAGTACCACAGGAAAGTACTGCTTAAGAGCTTTCATTATAATGGTCACACTTTCAGGATTTCATCCACAAACTCAAAAGATAGAACCATGTTGTACAGCATATAAACAATACCACAGGAAAGTACTGCTTAATAGCTTTCATTATAATGGTCACACTTTCAGGATTTCATCCACAAACTCAAAAGATAGAACTATGTTGTACAGCATATAAACAATACCACAGGAAAGTACTGCTTAATAGCTTTCATTATAATGGTCACACTTTTAGGATTTCATCCACAAACTCAAAAGATAGAACCATGTTATACAGTATAAGCAGTACCACAGGAAAGTACTGCTTAATAGCTTTCATTATAATGGTCACAGTTTCAGGATTTCATCCACAAACTCAAAAGATAGAACTATGTTGTACAGCATATAAACAATACCACAGGAAAGTACTGCTTAATAGCTTTCATTATAATGGTCACACTTTTAGGATTTCATCCACAAACTCAAAAGATAGAACCATGTTGTACAGCATATAAACAATACCACAGGAAAGTACTGCTTAATAGCTTTCATTATAATGGTCACACTTTCAGGATTTCATCCACAAACTCAAAAGATAGAACTATGTTGTACAGCATATAAACAATACCACAGGAAAGTACTGCTTAAGAGCTTTCATTATAATGGTCACACTTTTAGGATTTTATCCACAAACTCAAAAGATAGAACTATGTTGTACAGCATATAAACAATACCACAGGAAAGTACTGCTTAATAGCTTTCATTATAATGGTCACACTTTTAGGATTTCATCCACAAACTCAAAAGATAGAACTATGTTGTACAGTATAAGCAGTACCACAGGAAAGTACTGCTTAAGAGCTTTCATTATAATGGTCACACTTTTAGGATTTCATCCACAAACTCAAAAGATAGAACCATGTTGTACAGCATATAAACAATACCACAGGAAAGTACTGCTTAATAGCTTTCATTATAATGGTCACACTTTCAGGATTTCATCCACAAACTCAAAAGATAGAACTATGTTGTACAGCATATAAACAATACCACAGGAAAGTACTGCTTAAGAGCTTTCATTATAATGGTCACACTTTTAGGATTTCATCCACAAACTCAAAAGATAGAACTATGTTGTACAGCATATAAACAATACCACAGGAAAGTACTGCTTAAGAGCTTTCATTATAATGGTCACACTTTTAGGATTTCATCCACAAACTCAAAAGATAGAACCATGTTGTACAGCATATGAACAATACCACAGGAAAGTACTGCTTAAGAGCTTTCATTATAATGGTCACACTTTTAGGATTTCATCCACAAACTCAAAAGATAGAACTATGTTGTACAGTATAAGCAGTACCACAGTAAAGTACTGCTTAAGAGCTTTCATTATAATGGTCACACTTTTAGGATTTCATCCACAAACTCAAAAGATAGAACCATGTTGTACAGCATATGAACAATACCACAGGAAAGTACTGCTTAAGTAGCTTTCATTAGAATGGTCACACTTTAGGATTTTATCCACAAACTCAAAAGTTATGAACTATATTCCATGACAAAAGGTTAATATAGTGCAGGGAGTTGTCATTGTTAAACATATTTTGATTTGGAACCCTCCTTTTTATTCACATTTTCTGTTCTGTTGTATTTTTAATGTTTGATTATTTAAGTTAAAAATAATGACAATGATTATCTTGAATGGAAAACTTGCAAATTATGGGCTACAAAAATTTAAAAACACAATTATGTTAGATGCAGAAATAAGATATCTTGTTTGTGTTTAAGAATTTAGACCTGTTTGTGTTTTTCTTGACCTGGTTACATATGAGATGGAATCTAAAAAAGCTGGCAAAGCTTCTTTTGCGTATGCCTGGGTGCTGGATGAAACTGGCGAGGAAAGAGAACGGTAAGTCATGAGAAAAATCTTTAATCTCCAACCTTTAAACATGATAAATAATTATAATTCCTTGTTTTTAAACAGGGGCATTACTATGGATGTTGGTTTAACAAGATTTGAGACAGAGACCAAGCTCATTACGCTCATGGATGCCCCGGGACATAAAGACTTTATTCCCAACATGATCACTGGAGCTGCTCAGGTCTGTTATAAACTACTTCAAGACAATGTTGTTGAGAGAATTGAGACATTTTGGATGTGGTATGAAATGACATATACATTTTTTTAGTTTTAATGAACAGAAAACAGTTATAGTTTTTGATACTCAACAAACAGTTTGAAATCTAAATCAAAGACTCCTTTGAGCCAACCCGTGAATAAGAAATGCTCTATAGCTACACATTGCTGGCTCATATTTGAGCGACCCTTCCTTGCAATCAAAGGTTCCTCAGTGAGCCAACTTGTAAATATGAAATGCTCTAAATAAAAGATCCGACGCCAAATGTACAGAGCCTATAAGTACGACCCGAGGGCAGTACTTCGGTATTTATTTTGTGAATAAAACATAAGTTCCGTAAAAGGGATATCAGGCCTCTGGCTTGGGAGATTGGGTGACCACTCCCTATGTTATCGACTTTAAATAAATTATTAATATTACTATTACTATTACTATTACTATATGGCCGATTACCCTGGGTGTTTTAAACAATATTGAGCCTTGTTTAAAATTTATAAATACAGTACAAGCTAAATTTGGCAATCTTATTGAATGTGTTGCATAACAAGAACACCGATAACAATAACTAATTTGTTGTAAATGAATTTAAACAACAATAAGCTAAAAGATGTTTCACATTAATTTTGGAGTCTTTTATTGCAAAATTAAAACTGAGCTGTATGTATGTATGTATGTGTGTAGCTGCAGACTTGAAATGGATTTTAACACCTGTTTTACCGCATATCTACTCTGAAATAATAAAATTTTACCCTTATAGTTATCGTAGGTTTTCGTGGCCTAGTGGTACTGGGGAATTTGACTGTTTTTTTTGTGTGTGTTGTTTTACAGGCTGATGTAGCTATTTTGGTTGTTGGTTCCAGTACTGGGGAATTTGAGTCAGGATTTGAAGCTGGAGGACAGACCAGAGAGCATGCGCTGCTTGTGAGATCGCTGGGCGTAACACAGTTAATTGTAGCTGTCAATAAACTTGATAATGTAAGTAATTCTAACATTGAGTAGTGGAGTACCTTTTCCTGGCCAAAACTACAGCTCTGTCATATAAATGTAGAAGTGCATTACACAACTCAATTCCTGACTCTGGGGAAAGGGTCTTTTATACAAAGTGGAAAATAGGGCCACTTCACGCTGTGAGTAGCTCCTTTATCTCCATTATTGTGTATTTCCCAGTCTTTTGTTGGGAGGAAGATTGCTGGAATTAGTAGTTGCTTTATTATTTTTATTCAGTGTTAACTGAGCCACTTTCAACAACTGTAACAATAAAATTTGCGTCGTTTTTAGGTTGGATGGTCAGAAGCTCGATATAATCATGTCGTTGGAAAGCTCAAGCACTTCCTGAAACAAGCAGGATTTAAGGTAATAAACGCTAAACATTAAAAATGCTACCGTCAACTCCTACCTTTCGAGCACCTCTCTATAACGAACACCCCGTTATTATGGACACCTCACTATAACGGACACTTTGCTATAACGAACACCCCGTTATTACGGACACCTCACTATAACAGACACTTTGCTATAATGGACACCCTGTTATTACAGACACCTCGCTATAATGACACCCCATTATTACGGACACCTCGCTATGGCGGACACCCTGTTATTATGGACACCTCGCTATTATGGACACCCTGTTATTACAGACACCTCGCTATAACAGACACCCTTTTATTACAGACACCTTGCTATAACGGACACCCCGTTATAAAGGACATCTCGCTATGACGCACAACCCGTTATTACGAACACCACTGTAACGGACACCCCGTTATTACAGACACCTCGCTATGACAGACACCCAGTTATTACGGACACCTTGTTATGACGGACACCCCATTATTACAGACACCTTGTTATAACAGTCAAATCAGTCACAGTCAACAGTCAAAACAGACACCCTGTTATTACAGATACCTCGCTATAACGGACACCACGTTATTACAGACACGTCACTATTATGGACACCCTGTTATTATGGACACCTCGCTATGACGGACACCCTGTTATTATGGGCACCTGGTTATAACGGACACCCCATTATTACGGACACTTTGGTATTATGGACAAAAGTTGAAGTCCCGTCGAAAAAAGATTGCTGAAAACTACTCTCGCTATCACAGGCACCAAATCTTGGGAGAACTCATGTGTTTTGTTTGTCTCCTTTGTAGGACTCCGATGTTGTTTATGTACCTTGTAGTGGTCTCACTGGTGAGAACCTTACAGACCCCTGTAATGAGTGCCTGCTTAGAGACTGGTATAATGGACCTACTTTACTGGACAGAATAGGTAACAATGAATGCGTTACTGTAACCAACATTCAGAATAGTACTGATCCATTCTTTCAAATCGATTTATTCCTCATTCATGCACTTATTAAAACCTCCCTATAACGGCCATCTCTCTACAGAGCAGAAACATTCAATTTTCTGCAACTAAAATAAAAAATAAAGATATTTCTTTTTTATTCTAAACCTCCTCATCAACGGTTTTGGTCTAAGAGTGTGTTTAACAAATCTGCCTATAGTGTTCTTCTGTGACCACAGAACAGATACACACGCCATTATTGGACCTCCCAATAGAACTCTGTAGCAAATAGCACACACATTGTAGACAAAATTAATTTCAGTCTGTAGTGGCATCAAAATATGGGTAACAATAGAAAAATGAGATCACCAGCGTTGAAAGTGGCGACAGTCGCCTGCAGTGATTTGACTGGATTATAGTGGACTATAGTGATTTGACTGGATTATAGTGGACTATAGTGATTTGACTGGATTATAGTGGACTATAGTGATTTGACTGGATTATAGTGGACTGTAGTGATTTGACTGGATTATAGTGGACTATAGTGATTTGACTGGAAGAAATTTGGTATTTTGGGAAAATGATCGCTTAGGAGAGGTGGCCGCACTTGGAGGGTGGACAGTATTAGTTTTACCCCTTTAGTTACGAGGTTAATATATATTTCGAGTACTCGCATCAGATCACGACTTTCTTAACTCCTGTTGCTTTATCATATTTCCTAACGTGTTATCCTGTTTTATGTTGCAGACAATTTCAAACCTCCAAAGAGGGAATTAGAAAAGCCTTTTAGGTTCTGCGTGTCAGATGTTTATAAAGGTAGGTTACATATTCTGGTTTCAATTATTTCATAAGTACAGATCTGACAGTGTACAGTGACAGTCTTGTGGCAGTGTACAGTGACAATAATGTGATAGTGTACAGTGATGTGACGGTGTACAGTGACAATAATATGATAGTGTACAGTGACAGTCATGTGACAGTGATGTGACAGTGTACAGTGACAATGATGTGACAGTGTACAGTGACAATGATGGTGGCAGTGTATAGTGACAGTAATATAATAGTGTACAGTGACAGTCATGCGACAGTGTACAGTGACTGTCATGTGACAGTGTACAGTGACATTAATATGATAGTGTATAGTTACAGTCATGTGACAGTGTGCAGTAACAGTCATGTGACAGTGTATAGTGACAGGCATGTGACAGCTTCTTATGTATGTTTACAGGGATGGGCACTGGGATAAACGTTACTGGAAAATTAGAGGCTGGTAAACTTCAAAACGGTGACAAGATTATGGTGATGCCTGCAGGGGAACAAGGGCTGCTCAAAGGTGAGTATTCTTTATTTTATTTATACAGTGATATATGGATCTCACTCAGTTAATTTATCTTAGCGTCTTTTAATAACATATTACTTCTTTAGAGCTTTCAGCATATTGTTGCAGAAATTACGATAGGTGTATTATTTACGGTCTCACTCGGTTAACTCATCTGAACTCTCTTCACAAACTATGTTAAAAGCACCAGCCTTTCTCACTCGACCTGTCTCGCCCATGGTTTCCATCAAACCTGTAAAATCAGCCTCGTGCGATCTGCGTCTTATTGGTTTTTTGACTTTGTTTGTTTCACCGCTATCCTTGGAAATTAGGTCGTTGCGAGCAGCTTCGCCCTGTTTTCTTATCACGCTGGAAGCTAACACAGGTAAACCTGCGAACGAGAAAGCTTTTTTTTTCTTTCCTGTCATTTGATCGCCTCGTAGTCGGTTATTTTCATCTTCCGACGAGTTCCGAAGATCGTGGAAATTTTCGTTGCTGTTATTTGGAGGTTTCGCTGATTTTCGGAAGGTGTCCATCTGTTGTTCCCTGAGTAACTTTAACAGTCTCGGTAAAGCGTCTTTTTTCACAGATATTCCTGTGAACAGTCAAAAGTAAATCGTGTTTATTGAGTTATTCAATTGGACAAAACTAAAGCAAGGGAACAGACAACAGGCCACCCAGAAGCTCTCTTCCGGAATAAAAAAGAAGACAACCCAGAATTTATGTGACTTCAGGTCATTGAGTTGCCTGTCGTATGTATTTACTCAAAAAAGCGCCGCCCTCGGATAGCACCCCCCCCCCCCCCCCCCCTTCGGGATACACATAACAGCTTAATAACCGCCGCAACCCTGAAAGAGTACAAGAGCGACCCTTCTTTTGGAAGGGTGGAACAGAATATGATTTTCAACTCCTGATGTATGACCATTCATATAAAAAAGAGTTTCTATGTGGCTGACAACTCATTTCCATAAAAACAGTTGTGCAGCAGGACTCACTTTTAGATCGAGGCTAAGCGGGGAATCGGAACTGGCGGTTTTTTTTTTTTTGGCAAACTTTGGCAAAAGCATTGCTGCTATTTTGCTGTTAAATTACCAGTGTGAACAGGATGCTTGGTTCGATCATTACCAGTATGAACAGGATGCTTGGTTCGATCATTACCAGTGTGAACAGGATGCTTGGTTCGATCATTACCAGTATGAACAGGATGCTTGGTTCGATCATTACCAGTGTGAACAGGATGCTTGGTTCGATCATTACCAGTGTGAACAGGATGCTTGGTTCGATCATTACCAGTATGAACAGGATGCTTGGTTCGATCATTACCAGTGTGAACAGGATGATTGGTTCGATCATTACCAGTGTGAACAGGATGCTTGGTTCGATCATTACCAGTATGAACAGGATGCTTGGTTCGATCATTACCAGTGTGAACAGGATGCTTGGTTCGATCATTACCAGTGTGAACAGGATGCTTGGTTCGATCATTACCAGTGTGAACAGGATGCTTGGTTCGATCATTACCAGTATGAACAGGATGCTTGGTTCGATCATTACCAGTGTGAACAGGATGCTTGGTTCGATCATTACCAGTGTGAACAGGATGCTTGGTTCGATCATTACCAGTGTGAACAGGATGCTTGGTTCGATCATTACGTGGTTTTAGTTTTTGATCTGATGACGCTGGTTTTTTGATGTGAACAGTTACTGTAAGCTGCTTAGAAACTTCCGGGAACTTTGCGCTTAAAAACAAAAACAACATCTTTCCGTGAAGATCAATAACCCTTTCCAGCTTTTCAGCTTTGAACAGCAAGGCGTACGGACTCAAATTTAATTGTGCTTCACAATATAACCTCCCAAGAATTAAACAATGGGTACTTTGACGGCCAATGTGGGTCTAATAATGGACTAGTATGGGCCCGATGATGGGCATTTTTGTAGGAGCTCCAAGCTGTACAGTACAAACTTAAAAGAACTTCACAGCTTCTTGTTTCTCCCCGCTGAGTAAACATATCAAGAATTTAAAATAAATGGAATTAGAACGTGAAGCGTAACCCTAACCCTAACCCTAACAACAATTATTTTCAGGCTTACCTAAAGTAAGCGGAAAGCTTTATTGGCGCCCGCTGTGCGCACGTGTATCTCCATTCCTCGGCATTTTTAAACACGAGGTCATCACGTGCTCCAGTGCTAGCTTTACTGCTGGCCCGAAGTAACTCGGCACACCAGAAGTGTCCAAGTTTTTCTGCAAGTATCAGTGGCGTTTCACCGTGCTTGTTTCTCTGGTCAATATTCAAGCCGTATCTCCTCATTTGCTTGATAATCATCCGTGTAATCAGACAGTTGCCAGTCGCCGCCGCATGGTGCAGGGCTGTGTTTCCTTCCTGGTCTTTATCCAGCCAGGCAATCTCTCTCTCACGGATGATACATTCTACTAACATAGCTCGCTGCTTGATGCACGCGTAACAAAATACTGAAATACCAAACTCGTCCTTCTGATGTACTCCAGCTCCGTGATCAAGCAAAAGTCGCCCCAGGGATGCTCCCAAGGACTTATTGTTCAGATCACAGACGAGGCGCATTGGAGTACGCATGCGTGAATCGAGTCTGTTCACGTTGCATCCCACATTTGTGAGAAGACGGACTTGTCGAGGATTGCGGCGAATTATCGCTTGATGAAGAGTGGACATAATTGCTGGCTTGTAGAATATAAACGTTTTAGTAATGCAGGCACTCTTGGGACCACATTCAATGTCTGGTTACGGAAATGGCGAGTAAGCCATGACCCTTGGACATTAAAGGGATATGATCGCTAACGAGAGATTCTAAATACAGTGTTTGACTGAAAATTGATTCAAACGTGATTTCACAAACATGGTCGAGAATGGACACGCAGTGAGATTAAATTGTAGGCTGCATAACAGCCAGTATTTACGCTTGCTCCAGACCCGCGGTAGTGCAGCAGCTCTCAGAAACCTGTATTTTTTGTTGGCCTTTGTTAAACGCTGCTCAGATAGAAAGGCGGAAATCGCATGATCCAAACGTTCACATTGTGGAGAACCGGCTCAGTTATGACACTAGGCTCGGTTGTTCAAAAGGTGGATAGCGCTATCCACCGTATAAATCACTATCCAGTGGATAACACAATGGATTTTGTTAATACTTATCCACTAGATAGTGATTTATCCGGTGGATAGCGCTATCCACCTTTTGAACAACCGGGGCCAGTAGGAGTCATTACATTTTAGTCTGAAGTCAGCAGTTTCTCACCAATGATGGTTCCTTAGCAACTACTATGCTGAAAATCAGCCCCACCCATTTTGTTTAGATGGGATTTCGACCGGAAAAAATTAACGACGACATCAACAACAACTACGTAGCTTTTACTAGTTGTATAAAAACACTGATACTTTTTGGGCTTATCTATATTCAGGAGGCACTGTTTTCGGAAAGATTGATTTTTAACTCATGAATACGCGCATGCGTAATGAACGGGTTATCGGAAACGGTGCCTAATTCGCTCACTCACTCACTCCTTCCATCAGCTGTAAACTTAGTAGCGTAATGCTTCGTTACGAATGCGTTTCGTAACAAGAATAACGTGAATCAAGCGATAACAATAACTAATTTGTTGGAAACGAATATAAACAATAAGCTTGAAGATGTTTCGCACATTAAAATCGATCTAAAAGGATTTTCCAATCGAGACACGCGTTTTGTTGCGAATCTACCTTAAAATAATAAAATTTAGTCTCAATTGAGCATGTGTTCCTCGATGGTCTAGTGATCTGGCGCCTGGATTCACAGTCGAATGGCCGCGGATTCAATTAATGTTCAAGATAACTTTTTTTCCTTCTTCGGACTGGACATTAGGAAAGTGATTTCCTTTTTTTTTGCGTTCGTCAAAAATCCTTACGTTTAATTAAAAAAAATATCGAACCGTGTCAGCGTGAAAACATATCTTACCGCAATATTGCGTTCCGTGGTGGCATTTCTCAAGGGTTGGCTCTTAGGAGCCTTTGATTTTAACTGCGTTCGATCGGGCTCTATTTTCATTTGCTTGGTAAACAGTTCCAGCGGAAAATGTGAAACAGAAAGCGAGCAAGTCACATAAAAGTACATAAGAGCGCTGCTAAAATTAGGCCTGATCACGGCTTGTTTATTCTTTTGTTGGCTTATTTCTAGCGTTGCTTACTTTCGCAATATTACGGTATTCCCAAAACCGGTCTGGATAAAATTATAAGAGTTCTTTAATTGACGCTAATCAGTGGCATTATTTTACGTGCAAAACTGATTGCGAGGCATAAGATAAATCGTAGTTGTCATTGTCAACGTTTTCCAAATGTTTTACATATTTCTAGTTATCGCATATCTTGAGAATAGCTGTTTGAAATAACTCCCTCTACAATTCAAAAGTAAACTGAAAAATCTTAAAATTACCAGTAATTAACCCGGAAAAACTTTCACTGGAATCAGCTAATGAAATGATCATTTTCGTTAGTTTTACGATTGAAAGAAATACTGAAAGTTCAACTCAAAAGAAACCTATGAATGGGGTTAGTTTCTAGAGAAACTGTGGCACTACAAACGCCACAGAAGGAAGAGAACGAGAGAATTCCATTCACCCTCACTTTCCACCCACACAACAACACAGTCAAAAGCATCATTTTAAAAAATTTCAAATTACTCCAAAACGACCCCGAAACTGGCAGAATTTTTTCACAACCCCCACTAATTTCATTCAAACGTGACAAAAACATAGGCAACTTTCTAGTTACGAGCGCACTGAAATCTGACGATGTACCGGGAACTTTCAAATGCACACGCACACGATGTAACACTTGTCCTTTCATTCACAACGCGGACAAAATAACAGGACCCAAACGATCTATTAAAATCACTGATCGTTTTACATGCACCTCCGTAAATGTTATCTACTGCATAACATGTACTTTTTGCAAAAAGATATACATTGGCGAAACAGGGAGGAGACTGGGCGACCGTTTTCGTGAACATCTCCGAGACGTTGAAAAAAATGACAAAGACGCATCCAAACCAGTCGCGCGCCATTTTAATCTTACTAACCATTCTAAACAACACATGACAATCTGCGGCCTTTCCCTACACCAGGGTAACACAGAAAGCCGTAAAAACCTAGAACAAAAAATCATCTTTCAAATCGGCACTCTCAAACCCCACGGAATCAACGAACGCTTTTCATTCAACTAATCTACATTTGTTTTTCACGTCACCAAATTTCCACCAATAGCGTGGCTCCACCGCTTACTATATAAAACCACACACTACCCACAATTCTTTGATTCGCTCCGACGAAGGGCTAGCGCTCGAAACGTCAGCTATTTGAATCTTTTTACGGTGGTCAATTTACCTTATCGACTCAGTCGATAAAACTAAATTCTCGTGTCAAAAGAAACCTACCTGGCTCCTGACCCTCTTGTGTTAGTTTTGTTTGTGTATATCACGACTTATTATCAGTGTATAAATTTCCTGTTATTGCATTCGGGCCACACTGAAGTGAATTCCTCATTATAAAGCTTTATCTACTTGGTAACAATTAACTGACATTTGTTTCCAAGTTTGGTTTTTAACACAAGTAAAACCGAACTTCGTCACTGGAAACTGAAGATATATCTACACTTATTTTGTTGCTAGTCAGATAAATGGCTTTTGGTTGTACTAAAACAGACAAAAACCAAACCTGCCAATTACCGAAAGTTTTGTTGCCAAAATCCGATAATTGTGAACCCGGTGCTAAATTATTGAATAGAGCAAGGTGTACTTTCATGTCATTTGTTTTTGTATGTTTGTTTTTATAGAAAAGGGTTTTTATTATTAAAGTGAGAATTATTATCTCTTTCCACTTCGTATTTAATGCCGTCAGCCAAGTTCAGTAATTCGTTTAAGGAAGCTCTTCCTTTTCAAAATCTCTATCTGTAATTGCTTTTTATCGTAGTTCCCAGTTAATTTTAAGGAAATATTTAGTTGAGAAATTAAGGAGACACTAATTAAGGGTTTTGTTTTGTTTTTGTATAAATTCATCAAATATTAATAACGTTTTGCCTGAAAGATGTTTATTTTTTGTGACATGTTTGCTTTTTGTCACCAGCCCTCACCATACATGACGAACCAGTTCAGTTAGCATGCGCAGGTGATCACGTGACATTGACGTTATCAGGCCTGGACATGATGCATATTGGGTAAGCATAGACAACTGACGGCGGTCAATGGTTGTTTTAGTCAATCAAATTTGCTGCTCTATAGTTTTGTAGCATTTCCACTAAGTCAAGGATACTTTGTTCAAGTGTCTTCTTTATGGATAAATAACAATCTCTTCTCTTGTCCGACTTTTCTTCCTTTACCCTTTTTCTTTTACACTTAACAGTTCGTTTCAGCCAAAGCAATAAAAATCACAGCTGATTTATGGAGCGCCGTCTTTTCTGCCGCATAATACATAGTTGTTATTTTTTTTTTTTTCAGAGTGGGGAGTGTTTTGTGTCCGCCGAGTTCACAAATAAAGTGCACAACAAAATTGAAAGCGCGCATTTTAGTTTTTAACATTCGTGTTCCCATTACAAAAGGATTTATGGTGAGTTTGGATTCACAAGCCTTTGTTATCTAAAACTACTAAAGTAAACATTCGGCAAGTAGATCTAAAAATTTCAACTTGTGGAAAATGTAAATACGAACAACGCCACACAAAATTGAATGGTCGCACTAGAGCAATTAAACACAGACTCAAGAATTAAAAAAAACTTTATATAGATATTTTCACAGAAAAGTACTGCTCAAGAGCTTTCATTTTACTCAAAAGTTAGAATCACCTAATTCTGTACAGTTTGTATATTTTTATGGTAACAGACTCCAATGAAAACCGCTTTGTACAGCAAAATCAACAGTACCACAGGAAAGTACACCTATCACTTGAATGATCACACTTTGAAATTATATCCACAGACTCAAACGTTAAACCACATAACTGTGAATGGCAACTTTTCCTAACTGTTTTGTTCACAGGTATTGTTCCACTATAAGACATTAAATGAACCGGCTACTATCAAAAGGCTCTGTAGTGTTTTACACAAGAGCACAGGAGAAGTTCTTCAAAAGAAGCCCAGGTGACAACTTTTTTCAAACACTCTCAAGCAACAGCAATGTTGTAACGAGTGTATATTGTTGAACGATAATATCTTGTTGCAAGCGTCAGATGGTAAGGATCGACGAAAAAGCAACGCGCGAAGAAAAAATTATGTCTCTCACAAAATTCCCTCTCGAGATTAGGGGCCATTAAAGATAAATAAAGGGAGTGGTTCTATTGTCGAACCTCTCTACGACGACCAGAGGAGGATGGCCGTAACGGGAATTTCCAAAGTAATTTACCCATAAGTAGCATCTTAGAACGGTGTTCAAATGAGTGTCGGAAGTAGTTTCACAATTGCTTTGGTTTTGCATTGCTATGCTTTGTGATTGGCTCTTGCAAGGCTATTGCAAATTTTACGTGGTATTCATTACAGTGCAACCCTCTTTATACAGATGTTTAACCAAGAATTCCAATGCGGAGGTAGTGATTCATACGTTCAAACCAGTTTGTGTTGAGTTGTATAAAGATTACAAAGATCTTGGAAGATTTATGCTGCGCTACGGTGGTGAAACAATCGCAGCTGGAGTTGTTACAGAAGTATGTATAACTTGAAGCCCCGTATGTATATCTTGAAGCCCCGTATGTATATCTTGAAGCCCCGTATGTATATCTTGAAGCACCGTATGAAGAGATTGAAGCCCCGTGTGTATATCTTGAAGCACCGTATGAAGAGATTGAAGCCCCGTATGTATAGCTTGAAGCCCCGTATGAATAGGTTGAAGCCCTGTATGTATATCTTAAAGCCCCGTATGTATGGGTTAAAGCCCTGTATGTATACAGTCTTTTGATTAAACGTTGTCATTGATCGGTCTCATCCCTACGCGACCAGACCGAAAAGGATTATGGAGAGAAATCAATTCACATTCAACAACTGCACATTATCAAAATACGGAACGTCCTTAACGGAATATGTATCGAAGCGACTCTTGTTATAGAATAGAATAGAAACTTTATTAAAGTGTCAAAAGCCATCTAGCTAGGGGAAAAAAAAATCCCTTACTAATTTGGGGACACCAATTAAAGAAAAATTTACAAACTAAAAACTATATACAGTAATATATAAAACATCTACAGTTATCTAATTACAAGATTTTTAATAAAAAAATATATATAAAAATCAAGAAGAACAGAGGCTACAACCTGCGCAGCCATCATCTAAAAGTTCACTTCTATTGAATTGGCGTATCTTGCCTTTGAACGACATTAGGGTTTTGACGTCCCTGATACTCTTGGGTAGTTTTGTCCATGGCCTAGGCCCTAGATATCTAATAGAGTGCTTGCCGTAGGTGACTGTTTCGTACCTGTGTATAGAGAAATCTGCTTGCCTCAAATTATAATTATTATTTGGTTTTTTAAAGATGTAACACGCGTAACACGCGAAGACAAACATGAGTTTTGTTCTCCATTGTAAACGCGATAGAGAATAATTAATCATGCATTTTAATTCACCCATACTCCCTTTCGGTCTGGTCGCGTAGGGGTAAGACCGATTGTTTTCCTATTTATTTGCTTGTTTGGGGGATTTTGACTGTTTGATCTGCGTCCACGGCGACGGCTGACGATTCAGTGTTTGTCAAATCACAGGATAAAGACAAAAAGTAACTGAACCAAAATTCCCCGAGTACGGGAAACTACCTCCACAATGCTTGTTCTACCGACAGACGTAAAAATGACAAAAAGAAAACCTCGTTACACAAAATACGGTAAAGAATAACAGCTCATTTTGAATATCATTAGCTATGAATGTTAATGCGTGCCCTCGTGCCCCAAGGGACACGTGCAGCCAAAGGTTCAGTTCAGTTCAGCTTTTCCAATTAACACCGATCAATGACAACGTTTAATCTAAGGACTGTATCTTGAAGCGCCGTATGTATATAGCGGTGCAATAAATAAAGAAAGATTCGCCTAAAGCTTGAAGACCCGTGTGTATGGCTTACAGTGCCTTATGTTTTTCATGAAACCTCGTATGTTTAGCATGTGTGTACAGTTTGAAGCCCCGTGTGTAATGTATTGCAAAACAACTTGAATTCCCATATGTATAGCAAAAAACTTGAATCCCCGTAAGTATAGATTGCCTCGTGCTGTAAAGTGTCAGTTCGATCAAATTATTTTGGCAATTTCGAAAGGAAATGTACTTAGTAACCTGTCCAAACCGTTTTTCAATCCGATCACTGGAAAACGGTTTTTTAGCATTTGCACAGCCCCCATTAAATTTGCATGTTCCTGAAGTTCCAACAAATAGCCAACAAAAATGAATGCAAATTTAATGGCGGCCGACAAATGCGAAAAGTACGGCCGGAAAAAACTGTTTTCCCATTATCGGATTGAAAAACGGTTTGGACAGGTTACTTAATACATTATTTCCTTTCGAAAAGTGCACAGCAAAAATGTAATTTAAAAATTTGATCCAACTGGCACTTTAAGGCGGCTCCATATAGCTATTGGCCAGTCTTCCAATAAAATATACATGATCTTATTGTTGTCTTTCGAGAGTTTTGTTTCGCGATGCTAGGCATAATATACACATACACTTAGCTTAGGCTTTCTCCTTTACGGAGAAGTCTAATTAGGCAGTCTTGTCTCGTTACTATGGCAACCACTGATTGAGATGTTGGGCTTGCTGTTTAAGGCCAGCAAACCTTTGTAGGCTTTTCTCGGTTTTAACACGGTAAATATTCACGATTTTTAGCGAAACAGTATAAACATCCAGTAAGTCGCATATGACAAAGCCATAAAACAATCGGTACATAATTTTCGGCAATTTACTCACTCTTCGTTTATTCATGTACTTGTTTTGCCCCCGCCACGATTAGCTTTCCAGCTATTTGCAGGGCAAACCAAACCACTCAACTCTCGGTATTGTCGTACAAAGAATAAATTGTTGTTGTTGTTGGTTTGTGCATGTACAAAAATTGTTGTCTTTTCTCTGTGATCGCGAACTAAGAAAATCCTACCAATTTCCCAATTTTTGTAAAAATTTACCGTGTGGAACGCGCGCAATTAACGTTTTAACTACCGTAAAAACCTCTATTTTCGTGACGTCATCAAAATAAACCAACACGCGCTCGCGCCATTTTTATGCCAATGCCTCGCGCGCCAAAAAGCTATATGGAGCCACCTTAAATTGGAACACAATTTAAAAGGCTCACACAAATAAAACTTGACTCCTAAAAATACCCAGCCGTATCACATAACTTTTCGCTTAATAAACTCTATTTGTTTGAGCCCTCGTTTAAGCGAGTTGTTACGGTACATTCCTGTGTTCATGGGAAACATATGGAGAGGACTTAGTGAATCACGAACAGCATGAGCAGCTTATAGTGTGTCCTTCTATGTTTCCTCAGATTTTATAATAACAGAGTTCTGGTGAGAACAGCCTTACAGTCAGGGACTGGGACTGAGACAGGAGTTGGTCAATATGTGGATGCCAAGGAAAATGGACAGACAGGACTTTGAGACCGTGTGGTCGGGAATGTTCCCTTTGTTTTCCTTGACCCATCGGGGCTCGGCAATTGAATCCATGTAAAAAGGCTTTAAAGTTTTTAAAATAGATTGTATAATAATTCGCTCGCTGTGCGGCGGGAAGAAGAAGATGTCAACGAATAAAAAACGGAATACAGATAACTTTCAGACTCGTTTATTGCTGCGTTGCGAATAAGAAAACGCGAGACAACGAAACTAAGCGAGCAACGCCGCTGTTCCCTGAGCCGGCATATTGAACCCAAGGCCCGGTGTTCTTAGGACAGTGAGTGGTTGCGAGCAGCCTGGGACCATCTGAGAATCACGTGACTTGCACTTAGTCATATCATCCTCATATCCTTTAGCATCAAGAAAGAACATAGTTGTTGAGAGTGTGCTGCTATCGCGTTCCAGGTGTTCAGGTAGTGAGGAGTGACGCGAAGAAAAGGCCCCCCTCCCGTCAGCACTGGCGATATTTTATTTTCATCTTACTAGTGAAACGCCTAGCTAGTGTTCTGCTTATGAGGTCTAAAACAGGTCATGTAAAGACAAGACTGAAAAAAAAGAGAACATTGTCCTCTTGAATTTGAAAGTCTGGTTTTCAGTAGTGAAAAATTGTCAACAAAACCGGTGTATTTGTATGAAAAAGTACGACGATTCCAGCAACATAAGTCGCTGCATATCATTAACCCCTGTTTTATTACTGGCTTTAATTAAAAAACGTGTAATTCTAAGTTTTGCTGATTATATAAGAAGAGGTCGTTAAATAAACCCGAATTGCTAATGCAAATGAGCGGTGAATTTTGAACGTATAAAGTCTATGTACTTTACTTAACGAGATGACAGTTGTTAGCGCTTCATTTCAAACTGGCAACATACTGAGTAAACATTGTTTTCTTTTTCATTAAGGTCTCGAAAGCTGTCTTTAGCAAGCCCCGACTTTCCGGTTCAATTTATTAGTTTACACAGAGAACTCTTTAACAAGCACTTTCTGAAAGAGAGTATTTCCGCATCTCTTTTTCAAGGTGACGTGAGAGCACAAAGCAACACTTACAACTGTGTTCCTTCTTCATGTGATGGTTTTTTAGACCTCTCATTGTTTGAACAATGAAGGGATATTTTAAGCGCTTGTCTATACGCTGGCAATCGCCACGCATAAATAAAAGCGTCGAGCGCCACTTTAATAAACAGCAGTAAATCCCTTATTCTCAGAGCCATAAAAATATAATAGGTTCCCTCCATGGGCAGGCTAGCGTACAGCCAAACAAACTGAATAGCAATATGAGGCAAAGCTGAAATCAAAAGAATGGCGGCCAGATAAAACGTTACGATTGTAAACTGTCGTTGAAGGTTGTGCGCTTTCGCTTTACTGTCTTTTCTGGAGTCCAAAAAAGATTTTCTTGAGCCCTTTTGCTGTACCTGTCTCTTAAAAACCCTGTAGAGTAAAATTAAAGTTATAAACAGGACGGATGATATTAAAACGGGGTGTATGGCTAAGTCTACCTTCAGAAATATACTTGTGTCGATTCCTGAAAAGTGTAACACCAGTGTAAAACAGATAAAGTAAAGCCAGCTTAGTAAAACGCTCCCGATAACACGGTTTCTTGTTATCAAAGCTTTATACTTATGAGGCCACTTAATAGCGATGTATTGAGACACGGACAAAAATAGGACTATCAAATATGACGAGCTTATTGTGACGGTTGAAATTGGTTGTCCGACGGCGTACAGGCGAGAGATCAGCCCAGGAATACTTCGGTCTCCACGTAGGAAATGCGTGATGTAAAACAACGCGAAAAACGGTTCTGTTGTAGCACCAGTGAGAAGGTCAGTTATTCCGAGGCCGATGAGGAAATATGTTGTCGGGGATCGGAAGTTTTTTTCGGGGTCTTTCCATATTGCCATAAGCAGTAAAATGTTCGCGGACACCGTTAACACTGATAGGATTGAAAGGCAAATTCCCTCGGCCAGTTCAAACTTCATGTACAAGGAAAAGAGGTGATCCAAGGGATCCAGATGAGTGGACTTGTTTGATTCACTTCCATTTACAGCCATAGTGAGGTTTAACTGCGGTGGATCCGGCCAACACAAGTTCCCCTTCTTTGTTCCTTGAGAGGTTATAGCGTCAACTTATTTGAGTATATTGTCACCTTTTATTAAGTAAAACGTCTCCGGACTGCGTCTAAGTACAACTCAGCTTGGCTTTCACTTTACTGTTATGTCACTGTTGTTTAGCTTTGACCGCCCGAAGCAAGTCGGCTTCAGATGACTTGCGATGTGCGGTGAAGCAGCTGTATTAAATATCTCCTGGGCTGATCCGGCCGAGCTGGTTCCCTTGTGGGCGTATGTCCACAGCGAGATGTGATAAGGTTTTGTTTCTCTTCAGCCCAACAATTTTCTTAGCAATTGTCGCTCAGTTTAATCAAGTTAAATATGAATCCAGCTGCTCAGACCTGAAATGTCAAATCGTTAAAGCAAGTTGTGTTGACACTCGAGCACACTCCGTCAGGCTTGTCACTTAATATATAAGGCTCTCGCCGAATGTCTTAATTGAATTTCCTACTGTGAGGAAATCTCTTCAATAAAGCTTTCTTCTCGTCATTTGAAAAACAATCTATAACACCATCATTTTTCGTTTCCTCGCGAGCTTCTGCAGGATGGTGCGGCTGTGGTTAATTTGCCAAGTCACAGTTTAGTCATCTGATGCGATCGCATGCTAAATACACTGATAAATGCGAAAAATTGTTCTTTTCTGTAAAGATCAGCTTTTGACTGTCGACTATATTTGAGAATATACCGCCTCCCACAGAGCCAGTCTCGCCATTATATTAAACTGAGAAATTAAAACGGATTCGAGATTATTTGTGAAAGTTCCAGTGCTGAATGAGCCAAAGATAAGTTCAACGCTCGTCGGTTTCTTTGCTGATGATAGGACAACAGCGCGATTTTCCAAGAATGGCTGGCACACTTTATTTTTAACTTACCTGAGGAGCCCTTTTACTTTTATTCAGCTCTCGGAGATACCTTTCCAAACAAGAACACCCATGTTGTCAAATGAAAACGTGTTTATATGTGTTTTATTATCAGCATATCGTTGTTTTGCAAACAGCTTGTTTCTAGATGATTTATCACCGGGGAAAGCCATCGCAGTCAGCAGGCGTCAAAACTCTACCGACCGTGACCACTGCCTGAGGATTCGCCTTCAGCTGAGGAACTGCTGGCTGTGCCTGAGGCGAAATCTCACTTACCGATAATTTCCATTGAAACGATTAAAACTAAATAGAACTGTGTTTATTTTCGTAGCCTTGTTTTATAATTTATCTGCAGTTGGTATAAAATAAGGCCGCGGATTTAATTTTTCAAGGTTGGTTTGTAATAAAGAACCAACCACATATGTTTATCGGTGATGGCAAGTGACAATTTCTTCAAGGTCGGCAGCTGAACTTAATAACTATTTTTCTATTTGCCAATTTTCCTTGAGCCACCACTTTTGTGAGGTTATTAATGTTTTATAGGCTGCAATCGCAATTTGCTTTTAACGAGTTAAATTATACTTCACTCGGCAAAATTAAAGTCTCGCTGATTAAGATGAAATGGGTACCGAATTGTCAGGGTTTTTTAATGAACATTAAGGAAAGGAAATGTTGAAAAATGACAAAACATGGAGCTTTAATATACCTTGTTCTTGTCACGGCAGCATGCAAAGTGAATTAACATGCGGAGCCAGTTCTGCGACGCTTTTCTTGTTAATTTTGCCTTTCCCATGATCTAAACAACTTTATTAAAAAACTTTTGCTACTGTTATGCTGATCCGCATGACCCTGCGGCATACAGATTTTTTATTACAAACTGATATGTGTACCGTGTAGTATAAACATATATTGGCTTTAACTGGCAATGAAACAAAATATCAAGCTACTATAAATCATTTCCGTGATAGAAATACATATTCCGGCTCCAAAATCTGATAGATGAAGTAGCCGATAATAAATTAGAAGGCTGGAACATTTTTAGCAGTCATCAGGGTTACTTGGAAACTGAATTGATTTGATTGTTACTAGTTAGATATGTACCATGATGTCTTTATTTTGATCAGAAAGATGGATAAATTGTGAACATTACATTAATAATAATAATAATAATAATAATAATAATAACGATAAACTTTATTTAAATAGGGTTACACATGCCAGTGAATATAATTACTGATAAACTTGTGGTCCTAATAAAAACTACCTAAAAATCTATTATATAATATATATTATCAAACAAACTATTAAATCACCTACACGAAAGATAATTTATGCAGTCGATGTAAGTATTGAAAACAAATTTATCCTTGAAAAGTAAATTTGCTTACTTAAACCTTGCGGACCACTCCCCATTGCTGAGGAGACCTGGACAGAGCTTACAAATGCGCGGGAAAAAGCGCGGTTGGCGCGCCGTGAAGCGCGCGAAATTCGTAGCAGCAGTCGTAAACAACTGAAAACTGAAGTTCTGAGTCTCGGCAAAACGGAATAGTTTTATCTGTTGCAAAAACGCCGAAAAACTTTGTTCTTTTAAGGGGGAGAAAGTCTCTGATACTCTGCTAAAACCGAAGTGTTCTTTAGGTATATAATAATTCGAGAGCTGAACTGCAACTGCAAACTACAGGCATGAACAAGCGTCCAAACAGCAACCTAAGTGGTACGGTTGTTACAAGTTTATTACAAACTTGACCTTTAAATACGCAGAAATAGGACAAAAGCTTAATATTCTAGAATTAAATTTATTTTATATGTATAATTTTTACATTAAAAGCCTGTTCTCTTTTGTTTATAGGGCGTTTAGTACCAATATTCGCTAACAATAAAAAGAAAAGGCTGAAGCAAGCATTGTATGCAAACCCATCAACAGACGACTTTGGTGACTCTTCAACAGTAACCTCTACCGACGCTTACAATGAGTCCAGTAATTCGGAAAATGAATACTTTGACACAGGGCCACAAAAACAAAGTCTACCTCCACCTCAAAGAATGGATTCTCTTGGCAAGGAGGGATATTATAACGAGAGTTTCTCTTCAATGCGTGGGGTGATTGCAAATTCCTCGATTCGTCGAGGCAGCCACACAGGAAATAACCGAGGAGTGCAAAATCGCATGCCAGTTAAACAAGAACCCCAGCTTCCGCCACCAAGAGCTAACACAATGATTAAAAACAACGGGCCCAGGTTTGTTTGTTAACTTTACTGATATGAAGTTTAGTCGAACCTCTAGTAACTGACGCCACCTCTCTACAACGGCCATGCTTTCTTGTCCCGACTCCGTATTCATCCTCAAATCCCCTAACCATATAAAATCTCCCCTTAATGACCAACTCTGTACAACGACCGGAAAAATTCTGTTCGAGGGTGGCTCGACTGTATCACGTTTTGAACTCAGTGTGCAATATTATGCACAAATCACGAATTTTGTTTACCAAGCACGTTGTTTACATTTAGACGGTTTCATAAAATTGTACACTTTGGGTATCAACAGAGCTCCTCAATACCATGCAGGGAGAGGTGCAATTATGAGCAATTCCAAGGTAAAAACAGAGGAACAAGATAATACCTCTAAAAACAGGCCTGTCAGTTCAAGCATCAACCTGCCAATGTCTTCAGAAAATTTTCATCGGGATCAGAACCAAACGTCAAAGGTAATATCAATAAGAAACATGTTTCATGCTTTGATCGTTTAAATTATGCATTATAAAATAATTTGATGCTCCTATTTTGAAAATAATAAAGTATATATATTTCAGGAAACACGACTCAGACCAAACCAGTTTACCTAAGAAACCCCACCCCTCCCCCTCTCCTTTGCACCAAAGAGCCTTAAGATTTATGTATAATTTTATAGTTCCATTTGTCGATGATGCTTTGGCACTAAAATGCTCTGACGTTGACAATTTATTTTTATCACGCTTGATAAATCTACAGGAAAGGTCAACTAAACAAGTGAACCTGATGGTAACTCCATCAGACAAGACTCTCAAAGTCATAACAGCCACTATTCAGAATGTTCTAGAGTGGAAACAGTTTGAAGACAAGATGGCTGTAATTTATGAAATTTTCGGTAAGCACATGGACTGCATACCTTATTATAGGAAATGAACGCTCCATGAAATTAACGCGAATTCTCAAAATTCGCGTTAAGTTTTGTGAGCGTTAATTTCCGCGACATTATTTAAGTGGAGCGTTCATTTCCTAGACCTTAATTTTACCCCAAATTCTGGATACCGTCCGAACACATAAAGCAACTAGGAAACAATAACCTTCTCTTTTCTGCACAACTTAAAAGCCTTAAAGATATGTCATCTGCAATATTTCCAGTTCATTCTTGCTTTCAGAAGAGCGGTTCTCGACATCCGTTTTTTTTGGAACTACACAGCCAAAATATCTTTAGAGACATCAATAATCGCGTTAATTTTCTTGAAAATTTGCCCCCTCTCTCGCGTTAATTTTGTTTATTCGAAAGAAATTTTCCCTCCAATTCGCGTTAATTTCAAAGACCTTAATTTACAGGAGCGTTAATTTCCTATAATAAGTATAGGTAATCATACGGTTTCGAGTTCAATTTGGGATTAATTTGCACGAGTGAGTTTTTCAAAAAGCTCAAAATTGCACGAGCCGCTTCGACTCACAAGTGCAAATTAATCCCAAATTGAACGAGAAAACCGTATGATTACTTATTAATAATTATACATGAAAAAATTTGCATCCATTATTGTTTGGAATTTTTTTTTTTGCAAAAAAATTTTTTCGGAAATTTTTTTTCTTCTTTTTTGGCAAAAAAGAAAGAAAGAAAAAAAATTGTTTTTCGATTTGTAATTTGCACTGGTGCTACACTTTTTGCACCGGTGTTACACGTTTTGCACGTTTTGCACTGGTGTTACACTTGAACTGCACTGCTCTTAGCCAATCAGAATCGAGTAATTTTTTCATGTATATTATTAGGTATATTATACGTAATGTTCCAGTCCCTGGACCCGGTTGTTCATAAGGTGGACAGCTGATTACACAATGGATTTTGTCAATACTTATCCCTGACTGGAGATTAGCGGTCTGGAGATTACAGTAATTCCCATCAATTCAATGGCATTAGTGGCTATAAGTTGTTATAGAAACAAAATTTCCAAACTTCAAGACATTAGTGATAAATTTGTAGCGTTTGTACCAGACTTGGTTTAAGTCGCTCATTTCGCTGTTCAGTCTGCTAGTTTCGGAGGACGCCTGTCAGTTCCAAAAGCTTTCCCTCTTCATGCACGCACCAAAACAATCTCATTGCTGCAGAGAAAAAATGAGCGACTTGGATCAAGTAATAAGTACCGGTAATAATGTTTGCACATGTATTTTACCACTCAATGACATCAAGTGTTTCTTTATTTCACACAATAAAATGTGATTTTCCAAGACCCATTTCCTTTTCAAGAAATTAAAGTTTAAAGGAATGTTTTTTTTCCTTAGGAACACTGGACTCACAAGTCTCTTTAAACTCTGCTGGTAATGCGAAGAATTTCGTCATCAAAGACAAAACACGAAATCTGAGGTATTCTTACAATCACCATAGAGCACTTATGTCTTTAATGATACTGCATCACATAGAGTAAAAAAACGTTTTTTTGAGTAGTTTTTGAAAGTCTACTTGGTGTTTAAAGTAACTTGTATCCAGACCAACCATAAACCAGTTGTATCACTATACATCAAGTGTTACAGACACGATTAGGGAATTGGGATAGGATTCCTTAGCTCTCAGAAGAAAAAAGAGCAGATTATCTGTGATGTACCAGATTCATAATGGTCTCGTGAAAATTGATCAAAGAAAGTATAGGTCACCAGAAACACATGTTAGCCGTCACCTTCACAAATTCTCCTATAAATTACCAGCATCAGCATTACTGACAAACTACCACAAGTACTCTTTCTTCCCAAGAACCACAGGAGATTGGAACAGTATACCACTCAACACAATAGTCATGCTCTCCTTCACTCTTTCCAAGCCAACCTTGGTCTAGTGCTTGTGGCATACTGTCATTTATTTATAGACTATTGATTACACATTCTCTTGTAATCATAATTATTATTTTTTAATGTGACCCTGACCAACTCGAAAGAATCAACTCGTGAGATGGAGTCGAGTATTGGAAGATAGAATTGTATGGAGAATTTGAACGGTTAAAAGATTGACCATCAATGGAAGTCACTGTGATGCAAGTCAACTCAAACACCTGAATACAGCTGGCAAAATGATCCCGAGCTTAAAATATTAGAAATTTCATTGATAATACTTAATAAAGAGAAAGGAGATTAATGTTTAAATTAATGAATATCTGTAACTCCTGATGCACTTGAATTAAATTTTATACAGCATACGAGCCTCATATTTCGCATTACTATTGTTTTTTTAAAAGACAAAATACTTGCACAACTTCTGTATGGGTATTTGCAATGGTGAGCTACTGCAAACACCTTTATGGACCCATCTGTCATTATTTTGTATACTACAAAATAATACAAAATGTTACTCTTCTTTTTTATAACAGGTGCACTTTTTGGGAAATGGTGAGCACATCCTTTTACAAATTAATTTCATGCCCTTTAAAATTGCACCAATGATTATGACTATTTAAAGAGTGATCCTACCTATTTTCTTTTCAACATTCAGGACCGTCAACTGCCAAGATTAACAAGAGGGCAAATGCACAGGTGGTTTAAATTAACATCTTTCATGATTTTAAGTGGGAAGATGTTTTAAAATTTGCTGAAACGTTTTTGGGTAGGGATTACTTATAATTTCTGACAAAAGGGTAACACTGTTAAAACATGGGGTTTTTTGGCCCATATGGACTTTTTTGGTTTAGGTTTGGCCCATGAGAACTTTCATTTGGGCATTAAATAATGACCCTATAGATGGTTTTCACTCACATGACCTTCAGTCCTGTGGGACTCAAATGACAAAAGCCATGGTGGCCATGTTGGTGCACATGTCCATGTTACCCTGCAGTTATAATGATGGTACTTAAAAGTCTTTACCTCTCCTCTCCGCACTGTTGTTATCCTAGGTACAATGACAAGTATTTTGCTTTATTGTAATATAATGTAATACAGTCAACTCTCTCTTAAACACCACCCTTGGGGCTGGAAAAAGTGGTCGCTTAACACTTAACTCAACAGGAAGTGGTCATTAAAGAGAGTTGACTGTATTATATTTTGGTTCTGTTTTTTCTTTCCAAGATTGAACAGGCCTTAGTTGTCCGTTTTTGACTTAAGGTTCCAGCAAATAACAAAACATTGTTGAGAAAACATGTTTCTTTGGTGTATATGCAAATGTGCAAACATCTAGGATAACATCGAAAATCATAAATTTAAGTTTCAGCAACAATGTTTCCATGTTTGGGGATGCCTAAAGAATTTGATTTTTCTATTTGAAAGGTGCATGGGATCACTGGACAGAAAAAATGGAAATTTCAATTGTGTATCCATCAGGCCAGTCAGGCAGGCAGAACTACAAGCAATGACAGTATTTTTAGAAGCATCACAGCTGGCTATGCAAGAACAACTTACTACCTTGAAGGAAGACTAAGCAATTTACTCATTACCTTCAGCTAAGATGTACAAATTATTTGTAACCAAACTAAAATTACACTGTGCTGTTTAATTTATTACAAAAGAAGTTATGGAAAAAACAAATTCAATTTAACAGTCATTAGTTGCTTTAGTCAATAATATGGCAATAAATATTTTAAGACAAATGAATACAATAATTTTACCTTGTACAAGAGCAGAGTAAGTCAAAATAAAAATGAAGTAAAAAGTGTTCCACTTTCTTTATTGCTGCAGAAATTCTGTGAGACTTGGCTTTTGACAAGTCTGTTACTTACAATGTCAGAAAGATTTACAAATTTAGTATTAGAAAAACAGACCAAAACAACTACACAGGCCTATTTACACTAATAACCCAACTATTTACTGGTTTGTTCTGTCTCTTGGTCTGTAGGTTATTCCTCTATTCTTGAGGTCACGCACTACATGACCTGGAAGTTTACCACTCACAGATATGGCATAGCAACCTCTTGATAATGTGTCTAAAGAACATAAAAGCAAAAACACTAGTTAATGTGATCTACCAGTACAGCTGCAAAGCACCACACTCTGCACTTTTGAGAATAAAATTTGGCCTACTTTCTGATTTTGAAATGTTACAATATTCTAAACATACAGTTGTATGCTGCAGAAATATGAAATAGTAAAATAACAATAGGGGGTGATGGGTGGGAGCTTGTTGTGATCATATGGCTGAACTATAGGGTGAAGGAGAGGGGGGAGGGCTCACTTTAGAAATGAATAAACCACCACTCAAGGATAAAATATGAATTTTTAAGTATCAGCCAGAACATGTCTCTAATAGTGGTGTAACGATTAATTAATACTCGATTATTGGCGATTATGACCATTTGATTCTATTCACAAATTCTTGATTCCAGTCGTTCGATTAGAAAATTAACTACTCCAAACAATGCATGAAAGATGTTTTCACAGCTTTATAAAGATGCTTTGGGTCCAAATTTTCAGCGGTCAATTATTAAGTATTGTTCCACATAAGAACGATAGCAAACTTCATTGTTCTGCGGCATTGGCTCTTTCCCACATAGAATATCTTTGATTTCAAGAATAGAGGAGGAGCTGATGGTTAATAATTATATTTCATTATAAAAATAAAGAAAATCCAATTGCGTCAAATAAATTTTAGGAAATGTTCGTGCTTAACCAATTAAAATAGCAGAAGACAATAGCTAATAATTTTGCTTCTTTGATGAAGTTCCCCAAATACAATTTCTTTTGAAAATTGTATGTTGCGCGATTGGGTCTCAAATTACTTGAAACCTTAAAAAAATTAGACAAAATGCACCTTGAACCTTAACTTTTTAGCGGTTTTTGAGTCTAGGCCAATGAGATCACTAGTTGTAACAATGAAAAACCTTGACATTCCATCGTGTTTGACATTCCATTGCCGTTCAGCGCTATCCTTCTTATGCGGATCATTACTTAAATTGAATTACATCTTGTATTTTGATCTACATGTTGGAGAAAGTTTTTCAGCTTCAAATTGCAACTTCTTCAGTTGCTGCATAACTGCAATGATTGCTTTCTCTTTAATTCTCTTTACCGCATTTCATATGAATACTTCTTTTATATACACATTTTCAGAAAGTTACTGTGTACGCATTTTGTTGATGTTGTGTGCAAAGAGCTTCCCTTCTACAACCCCCTAAAGATATCCAAATAAGGCAAACCAACCACATGCTCAACATTGCATTCTTGTATCTTATTAAAAATGGCTGCATTGAAGTCAAGTTGTGAACAACCCACACTTGTGAATCCTCCTTAAAGCCAAACCCGCGATATAAAAGGCGGCTGGACTGTCCAACTCATGCAAATGAGCAAAATCTATTGTTCTTGCTCATTTGCATTAGATTCGGCGTGGGGCTTTGCTCTTTTATACCGCAGGTTCGCCTTTAATCCCACTTACTTGTCTTTTTTTATATGTGGTAAGAAGTAAGAAACATTTGCATAATCAAGGCAAGAATCAAAATCAATATCAAATTGAAAGGTGTGTGAATCATTACAGCCCTAGTCTCTTACAACTGCTACAAACAAAGCTTGTTTGCATACCTATTCTCTGCCACCTGGCCACCCAACTGTCATTAGGAGTCATAAGGGATATTATCCTGTCAAAAGAATGATAAATAAGCACATTTTATTATCCGAGTGCTGTATGTATCACAAAAAATGTGCAACACAAGTACAGATATCATAAATCAGGGCTTACACATACATCAGTCTAAAGGACATTTTTGAGGGCTTATTGTTGGAGAAGGCTTATTAAGGGGGCTGTTCTTGGAGTAAAAATGAACCTTCATTCTTTTATGCCATCAAACACTGATATCAATTCAGTGTGATGACTACACTGTTTATAGCCTGGAATAAGTCACTGCTTGTACTGACAAATGTCCAGTCAATGACAGACTACATGTACTGGATGTGCAAAAATATGTTCATACTTGTAAAAGAAATATTTTCACAGGAGAAGCTTACAACCTAGAACTGTACTGTTCTAGGGTGTTGTTCTTTCTCTGTTTGACTTGTCTTTGAATGTTAACATGCATTTATAAAAGCTGCTTTGGTGTGACTGTTTTTTTTTTGTGAACTTAAGGTGATTCCCGAGTATTGCATTGCGCATCACTACTGCGCATATTACCTTGCGTCATTTGCGTGTACATGAGCACATGCGCACTCCAAAGCAAAAAGGTTTCCTTTGAGGATTCAGTTCACTTAGTAAATAAGCGGTTGTTTTCTTCTAAAGGAGCATGGTGAACTTTTTTTTTATTCCATGTATTTGAAGAAAATACTACACACCATATTCCCCATTATATATCCAAATGTGAAGAATTTTTCATTAGTAGATTATAAAATATTCTCATGGAATTACTTTAATTTACAATGTAGTTTTTAGCATTTCACTGGGAGCATGCAGATGCTGAAATTGCCCTATTATTTCATTAGTTTCTCTTTTTTGGTAACTTAAAGGCTTTTCACATGACATTAGGGTCTTTAAGATACAGGAATGCGGACGCCTTGAAGAACGCCATGGTCGAAGAGGGCCTGGGTCGAGTGTACGGTGTTCGCGGTGGGAAAACTAAGTTAAGAATGTGTTGTGTCTGCGAGCTACAACGCGAAGTTTCCTCCGGTCATGGCTTTATTCAAAGAAACTCGAGAAGCGTTGCTTACAAGTCATCACAAAGCGGTTTTATCACCGATGTGGAGTTCGTACTGCTTTACGAAGAAAACACATCCAACAATTTGGATTTTCCTTACGATGAATATCCGAGATTTCATTTGCAGGACAAGAATGAAGCCGAGTGCAAATTAAAGCCAACTTTAGGGTGGAAAAGTCATATTTCCCGACTAGTAGATGCACTTGACATTCCTGCCGTCTTCACATGTCAACAAGGAACGATTTGCGAGGGAGCAGAAGGCCTCTTATGTCAAAAATATTAGCCTAAAGCAAAATTAAGCTTATTAGCTTTATTCATTTCGCTTCGCTCGTGTGCAATTATATTCTGTATGTTGTCATTTGTGCTGGTTTTATTTCTACACGAAATACAAACAAATTCAAAATACACTCTTAAATGAAGCAGAAATACAGAAAAACAAAACAAAAACAAAGAAAATGATTGCTGAAGAATTTTTCGAGTGACAAGTAAGCTTAAGACTTATACACGCACTTGAGCTTTGAGCACGGCATCGATATCCTCTGAGCTTCGCTGGATATGCTTGTTTACCTTAGAGTAAAAGCGCCCAAGTTCAGTTTTTTCACTAACACTGCTAAAAGAAATGTTCAAGGTTTCGAAAAACTCAAATAGTGTTAAATAAAAGGTCGAAAGAACCCATAAAGACCATAAAAATACTCACGTTTTACCAGAAATGCGAAACTTCTTTGTGTCACGTCCGTCGCAAGCAAGAACGCGACAAATTGGACTTTTTGTCATGCGCAGTCAACTTCAAAAGTTAATTATTACTTCCGGTCGTCTCTGGCGGCGTCCGCGTTCCTGTATCTTAAAGTCCCTATTGTTCTGCTATCATAACAATTACATATACTAATATTTCGTTGCTAATAATAACTTTCTGGAAATAATGGTTGCCTCTTGCTCAAGGCTAGAATTTTTATTATTGCCGTCATAAGCAAATAAGTTACAGTCAAACCCCTATTAGGCGGCCACCACGGACCGTCAACGTTTACTCGCGGTCCGTATCAGTGCAACAGTATTGGACATGACTGCTATTAAGCGGCCAGTTATCAAAGTCCGGAATTTATTGTTAGTATAATACCCCTATTAAGCGACCATCCCTATTAAGCGACCGCGGCCACCTTTTGGCAGTCCCGATGAGGGTTTTCCTATTGTTTTTACCCCTATAAAGTGGCCACCAAAAATTTAATACACGTAGCTGGCATCGTTTTGAATAACCTGATGACAGATGAGAGTCCAAAATAGAAGGTGACGAATCTTGGCGTGATTTTTGTTGTCAAGTAATGTACTATATTTTGATTTGTATAAACAACATATGTAATCAGCATATAAATAAAGTTTAGAGCGTGTCAAATTTGAACGTCGATAACTGTCCATTAGACTGATGTGAGTTCAAATCGTTCCTTTTCAAGCTTTGATTCCAACCATTCAATGGAAAATTTGTCTCCCATCAAGTGGTATTGACATGGAACTTCCAAGCCATAGCCACCGCCTCTGTATACGTTTGCCCTTAACAATCACTGCACGTACCATTGTTGCTCTCACGCAAGTGGAAAATAAATTGGATCACGTTTGAGTTGAAACTGCGAGTCGTGGTTTTGTGTTGGACTCTTTTGTTGTTCTTTTTAGCACACAAACTTTGAAATTATGAACTTGGATTAACAGTCCAAACACAGGCTGTAAAATGTTCAACAGTCCTCCTAAAGTGACGTTTATACCACGAATTATGCTACATGTAATTTCTGACGAACCCCTATTAAGGACGTTCGCGCTAATTGTTTATGCGCATCCTTACTGCGCACGCAATTCATGTCGCAACGCCATGCTACGTCATGCACGAGCGCGCGCGCAAGAGAAGAAATCTAAGCACATGAAGGGCTGGTAGCCGTTTTGTTAACTTTGCTTAGATTTAACTCGCTTGGATGGTCGGTGACCCCCAATTTTTTTTTGATAGATAATTTTCTTTGCCAATTCTCGACAGATTGTAAAAAAATGAACAAAAAATCAATGTAGGAAGTTTAAATTTTTTCCATTTTTCTACCCGCGCGACATCGAATCCTCGCAACTTGCGGCTGTCAGAGTTTGCAAATGCTGTTGTTTACAGATTAGATATCCTCTAAAGAACGTTACCAGTTGAACGAATTTGCTTAATAGACCCACTCATACAAAATTTGGCACAGAAAATTGCATTTTAGAGATTCATTAACAATATTTTTGGACTAACAGACATTGGGGCCATATCGAGTTGGGAAGGCCGAGTTTTCGAAATTAGGGTCACCTTTCAGATATCTTATCACCGAAAGGAAGTCGGTGACCCCCCATTTTTTTTGCATTTCTGATACGAGTAACACATTGCCTAACTGCAGCAAAAGTTTTATAAAAAAATCAATGTTAGAAGATTTTCGCGCGAACGTCCTTAAGCAGCCAACCCCTATTAAGCGGCCACTTGCCAGTTCCCTGAGGGTGGCCGCTTAATAGCGGTTCGACTGTATATACTACGGCGCTAAAACATGAAAACAGGCATGGTGACCTCCTCTTTTTATTGTATTTTTTTATGTACTGGATGTACTAATTAACTGTGCAAAGTTTTAGAAAATTTTATGACTTCTTTGTCGATGGAATCACCTTAACAATGACTGGTTTGCATATATAGGGCAACATACAAACACAACGCTGCATTATTTTTTTCGACAATATATACTGTTATGTTTGATGGGTAAAAACATAACAATTCAGGCATGTTTTGTCAAGTTCACGTTCCATCAGTGGATAACCAGCATATCCGCTGGATAACAGCCAGCCAGAGAAAAAAAATGTTTTGCAAACTAAATGTATTTTGACTGTCAAGCATTCAATCAGAGCATGGTCCCCTAATACTAGGGGAGCAGTGCTCCCCGGGGTCATGTCTGTTGTTGGTTCTCTCCTTGCTCCGAGAGGTTTTTCTCCGGGTACTCAGGTTTCCCCTCTCCTCAAAAACCAACATTCTAAATTCCAATTTGATCTGGATAGAGGACCTGCATGAAAACTAGCTACGGCTGATGTGGCTTTCCTCTCTAAATATAGTTATTTTTTTTCTTTACTGAGGACACAGCATAGTAATGAGTCAATACTATTAACAAAGCCATTGTAAACATGAAGAAGTCTCTTTTCAAGGGATGGAAATAAAGAGGAGATATCTGTGTATACAGTGTACAATATGAGGTAACTTTTTCTGGGTTCTCTTTGCTTTAAAGCAATAAAGAACACCTTGACATGTAAATTTCCATGAGCTTCTATCTCACCATTTACCACTCTGAACAACTTACCCATCGAAGTTTGCACTTGTACAAGTCAGAATATTTTCTTTGTTGTTTTTAAGTCTCAGATGCTTCTCACAATTTTCACAACCATCATATTCAAACTGCTCTAGGGTCTACAATGAAAAAAAAATCATCTACAGTTGTAGTAGTAAAAAACAACCAAAGCAAATCTGGGATAAATAAAATTATTTTCATTTACATGTATAAAAAAGTTTTGAATCTGTGTAGAATTGTTTGTGCTTCTAGGTCCATAATTAAATTTATCCATTGAATTCTCACACAAACCTTTGATTTATGCTAATTATTGTCTTGGGCATACACCTTATTGAAGAAATGTTGTTGGAATAAAAAGCAAAAACCATGAAGGATATGACACAATGGTATTCTGGAGAGAGAGAGAGAGAGAGAGAGGAGAGGGAAGATGGTGCATGTCTAATAAACACCATGAGCTGTTGTGTTGTACCATGGAACAATTCCTTCTGTTCTTCTCAAATGGCAGTGCAAGATATTTTGAAAGTGCTTCCCCCACCACACCCACCACCAGCCCCCCCACCCCCACCCCCTGAAACTAAACAAAGAATTTCATCAGAGCAATTACAAATAACTGAAGAGTATGAAGTGGTAGCTACGGACACTTCAAATAAAATAGCATGTGTATAGGATTCACTTTTCCTCATCACACAATACATTAATTTTGTTTTAAACACAAAAATAATGTTCAAAAGCTGTTTAGGCAAAGGGAGATAATTACCTAAAGTCAAAGAAGAAAAGAAAATGAACATATTTACCAGGCTTGTTAATATTTGTAATTCCGCTGACCAATTTGGTACTCTAATTTGTGAAGCCTGGACGAGTTCATAAACCAGCGAGAAATTGGGCCGAAAAAAATGGTGGAGGTAAAGAAAGCACAAATAGAAAATATCGGTAGTTATTGGTCATTTACCAAGCACTCCAGTCTTCCTCCTTACATTGCCACAGTGAAGGAAATGGCAATGTGTAATGAATTTGCAACCAAGTTTGACCTCGAGTCTGTTAAATCTGGTTAAATCTACAAAGCATAACGGTCGCCGACACGAGTGAACTATCATAACAACTGGTAAGTCAACACTTTCAGCTTATTTATAATTGAAGGGCCAAGAACATAACCAACCTATGTCGAATTTAAGACCTTTTTTTATTTTTGCTTACTCAGATTTGCATCATTTTAACGTACAGCGAATAATATCACAAACCCTTGACAAATTTGCACTAACCCTAACACATTTGACTAATTTCACCTGAAAAAAGCAGAGTTCTGGCCCTCCAGTGCTTTGACTGTACATTCAGAGCGCAATTTTGACGCCATTTCAAAGCAGATTGGCCGCGAGAATATGCGAGCTAGCGGGAAAGTCTGGAAACACTTCAGATCAGAAAGGGGGCAGCGTTGCGCATAATGGACCATTTCCCATCCTGTGCCATAGTCGAAATGCCCGATATCCAAAGTGCTTCCAGACTTATAGTATTTTATTCTAATTTTCGGGCGGGAAGTTCCATTTCGGTTTTGCAGTAGGATTTCCCGACATGCTTTGCGACAGTGGCAGATGGGTCTGCTGTGCGTGGTTGGGCACTTGAAATACAGCTTTGGGCAGCTCGAAGTGAGTTCTTGCTGGCCGGCTGTTCGCATTTGGAGTCTTTAATGCATCATTTAAATCGATCCAAAAGGATTTTCAAATCGAGATACGCGTTTTGATACATATCTACTTTTAAATATTAAAACTTAGTCTTGATTAAGCATGTGTTCCTCGATGGTCTCGTGGGTTGGGTCCGGGATTTGAACTCGGCCGGCCCCAGGTTCGATTCACGCTTAGTATCCTTTTTTTGTGAACTGGACATTATGAAATATATTTAATTTTTCTTCTTTTGCGTTCGTCAAAAATCCTTACGTTTGATTTTAAAAAAATATCGAACCATGTCAGTGTGAAAACATAAGCTTACCGCAATATTGTGTTACAAGAGGAGCCATCAATTTTTTTGTGCACACCGTATTTCTTGAAAATGACGGGGAAAAAAAACAGAAAAAATTCTGAACAATGTTTTGCAACGAATTTGTAGTTCACATGCCAAAAATGGACAAATCTGAGCAAGAAAAAAAAAGGCCTAAAATTCGACAAAGATTGGTTATGCTCTCAGCCCTTCAATTGTTATGTCTCTTTGGGGGGTGGTCTGTAGAGGGGGGTCGGTAGGGGTGGTCCGTGGACCGGTCCATAAGCAGTCCGTTGACCCGGTCCGTACAGGGGGTCCACAGACCAAGGGTCAGTTTTTTCGGGTCACAAGCTGATTTTTTCATTTTACATCTCACCCTGGACAGAAGGCCAAGCCAGGGCTGTGCTCTAGCTGTGCCCAGGGGCCTCAGGCTCTTTACTTTTATCTTCGGGCGACTAGAAAAACTGGCACCCCAGATTTCATAGTTGGGAGCCTTTGGGCTCCCTGTGATTCTTCTAAGAGCACAGCCTTGCAAGCCATACAAAAATCTCTGAAATCAAAAATGCATGTGAATTTACAAAGACTTAATATTTCACAAGTTGGTTTCAAGAATGAGTCACAAATCACACGGCTACTACAAAAATACAAAGTAGAAAACTCTTAATTTTATCTTTGGTGGAAACTTGGCGGTATCAGGCGCGCAAATTTGGATAAATATTACGGAGAACAAAGTCAGGAATTTACAAGAAACTGGTTCCAAATCAACTAGAACATTCCCTCTACCTGATAATGGCTAAACTTCTTACCTTCACCAAAGAACAAAGCAGACAAGCTCGAAGATTTCTTAACTCCTTTGGAACACTCTCCATCTTGAATTTAATACACGCCGTTCTTTTTTCACCATACATTCAGTACATTCCACATGCGCTAGACCCAATCCCCTCTCGCAAATTCGACCGCATTGCTCTTTCCAAGATGGCGGCCTCCTTGGGTAAACACATTTTGAACTTCAATATTGGAGTTCTTGGTCACATCGACAGTGGAAAAACATCTCTTGCTAAAGCTTTGAGCTCTACCGCTTCTACTGCTTCTTTCGACAAGAATCCCCAGAGTAAAGAGCGTGGAATCACTCTTGATCTGGGCTTCTCCTCATTTCAAGTACCCCTTCCCGAGCATTTGAAGCAGCACCCTTATGATCTGCTGCAGTTCACACTGGTTGACTGTCCAGGCCATGCTTCTCTTATCAGGACGATCATTGGAGGCGCTCAGATCATTGATATGATGATGCTTGTAGTGGATGTCACCAAAGGAATGCAGACCCAAACTGCTGAGTGTCTGGTGATTGGAGAGATTCTGTGTGAGAAGATGGTGGTGGTATTAAACAAGATCGATTTGCTCAAAGAAGAAAAGAGGGATGCTTTAATTGAGAAGGTGAAATGAATATTGATATATAAAAACACAATTGAAAACTGGTCCTGTGTGGGTTATTTTTTTCACCAGAATAAAACCATTGCATTGTATTGTATAAAGGGGCTGGTTTCTAAAGAAACTGTGGTGTTGCATTGGTGGGGAAGTGAAACATGAAAATTTGGTTTGGTAAGATTTCCGTATAACCCCATACATTAATTATGCATGTATGTGCTATTGTTTTGCTTTTGGAGTTCTATTGTTTTGGCTTTTGTTTCAGTTTTCAGAACAGCATGCATAACTAATGTATGGGGTTGTACGGAAATCTTTCCTTTGGTTTTATCAAATAAGTTGATAGTGAGGTACAATGTAAACTGGCCACCTTAAATAGATTCAAAAGCTGACTGCTGGCCCTTCATCAGAATAAATCAATCTCCTGAAAGAGAGCTAGCGCTTCAATCATCAACTTTTAATCTCTTTATTGCTGGCCCTTCATCAGAACAAATCAATCTTCTGAAGGAGAGCTAGCGCTTGAATCATCAACTTTTAATCTCTTTATTGCTGGCCCTTCATCAGAACAAATCAATCTTCTGAAAGAGAGCTAGCGCTTGAATCATCAACTTTTAATCTCTTTATTGCTGGCCCTTCATCAGAACAAATCAATCTTCTGAAGGAGAGCTAGCGCTTGAAACATCAACTTTTAATCTCTTTATTGCTGGCCCTTCATCAGAACAAATCAATCTTTTGAAGGAAAGCTAGCGCTTGAATCATCAACTTTTAATCTTGTTATTGCTGGCCCTTCATCAGAACAAATCTTCTGAAGGAGAGCTAGCGCTTGAAACATCAACTTTTAATCTCTTTATGGCTGGCCCTTCATCAGAACAAATCAATCTTTTGAAGGAGAGCTAGCACTTGAATCATCAACTTTTAATCTTGTTATTGCTGGCCCTTCAACAGAACAAATCAATCTTCTGAAGGAGAGCTAGCGCTTGAATCATCAACTTTTAATCTCGTTATTGCTGGCCCTTCATCAGAACAAATCAATCTTTTGAAGGAGAGCTAGCGCTTGAATCATCACCTTTTAATCTTGTTATTGCTGGCCCTTCATCAGAACAAATCAATCTTCTGAAGGAGAGCTAGCGCTTGAAACATCAACTTTTAATCTCTTTATTGCTGGCCCTTCATCAGAACAAATCAATCTTTTGAAGGAGAGCTAGCGCTTGAATCATCAACTTTTAATCTTGTTATTGCTGGCCCTTCATCAGAACAAATCAATCTTTTGAAGGAGAGCTAGCGCTTGAAACATCAACTTTTAATCTCTTTATTGCTGGCCCTTCATCAGAACAAATCAATCTTTTGAAGGAGAGCTAGCGCTTGAATCATCAACTTTTAATCTTGTTATTACTGGCCCTTCGTCAGAACAAATCAATCTTCTGAAGGAGAGCTAGCGCTTGAATCATCAACATTTAATCTCGTTATTGCTGGCCCTTCATCAGAACAAATCAATCTTTTGAAGGAGAGCTAGCGCTTGAATCATCAACTTTTAATCTTGTTATTGCTGGCCCTTCATCAGAACAAATCAATCTTCTGAAGGAGAGCTAGAGCTTGAAACATCAACTTTTAATCTCTTTATTGCTGGCCCTTCATCAGAACAAATCAATCTTTTGAAGGAGAGCTAGCGCTTGAATCATCAACTTTTAATCTCTTTATTGCTGGCCCTTCATCAGAACAAATCAATCTTCTGAAGGAGAGCTAGCACTTGAATCATCAACTTTTAATCTTGTTATTGTTGGCCCTTCATCAGAACAAATCAATCTTTTGAAGGAGAGCTAGCGCTTGAAACATCAACTTTTAATCTCTTTATTGCTGGCCCTTCATCAGAACAAATCAATCTTTTGAAGGAGAGCTAGCGCTTGAATCATCAACTTTTAATCTTGTTATTACTGGCCCTTCGTCAGAACAAATCAATCTTCTGAAGGAGAGCTAGCGCTTGAATCATCAACATTTAATCTCGTTATTGCTGGCCCTTCATCAGAACAAATCAATCTTTTGAAGGAGAGCTAGCGCTTGAAACATCAACTTTTAATCTCTTTATTGCTGGCCCTTCATCAGAACAAATCAATCTTTTGAAGGAGAGCTAGCGCTTGAATCATCAACTTTTAATCTTGTTATTACTGGCCCTTCGTCAGAACAAATCAATCTTCTGAAGGAGAGCTAGCGCTTGAATCATCAACATTTAATCTCGTTATTGCTGGCCCTTCATCAGAACAAATCAATCTTTTGAAGGAGAGCTAGCGCTTGAATCATCAACTTTTAATCTTGTTATTGCTGGCCCTTCATCAGAACAAATCAATCTTTTGAAGGAGAGCTAGCACTTGAATCATCAACTTTTAATCTTGTTATTGCTGGCCCTTCAACAGAACAAATCAATCTTCTGAAGGAGAGCTAGCGCTTGAATCATCAACTTTTAATCTCGTTATTGCTGGCCCTTCATCAGAACAAATCAATCTTTTGAAGGAGAGCTAGCGCTTGAATCATCACCTTTTAATCTTGTTATTGCTGGCCCTTCATCAGAACAAATCAATCTTCTGAAGGAGAGCTAGCGCTTGAAACATCAACTTTTAATCTCTTTATTGCTGGCCCTTCATCAGAACAAATCAATCTTTTGAAGGAGAGCTAGCGCTTGAATCATCAACTTTTAATCTTGTTATTGCTGGCCCTTCATCAGAACAAATCAATCTTTTGAAGGAGAGCTAGTGCTTGAAACATCAACTTTTAATCTCTTTATTGCTGGCGCTTCATCAGAACAAATCAATCTTTTGAAGGAGAGCTAGCGCTTGAATCATCAACTTTTAATCTTGTTATTACTGGCCCTTCGTCAGAACAAATCAATCTTCTGAAGGAGAGCTAGCGCTTGAATCATCAACATTTAATCTCGTTATTGCTGGCCCTTCATCAGAACAAATCAATCTTTTGAAGGAGAGCTAGCGCTTGAATCATCAACTTTTAATCTTGTTATTGCTGGCCCTTCATCAGAACAAATCAATCTTCTGAAGGAGAGCTAGAGCTTGAAACATCAACTTTTAATCTCTTTATTGCTGGCCCTTCATCGGAACAAATCAATCTTTTGAAGGAGAGCTAGCGCTTGAATCATCAACTTTTAATCTCTTTATTGCTGGCCCTTCATCAGAACAAATCAATCTTCTGAAGGAGAGCTAGCACTTGAATCATCAACTTTTAATCTTGTTATTGCTGGCCCTTCATCAGAACAAATCAATCTTTTGAAGGAGAGCTAGCGCTTGAAACATCAACTTTTAATCTCTTTATTGCTGGCCCTTCATCAGAACAAATCAATCTTTTGAAGGAGAGCTAGCGCTTGAATCATCAACTTTTAATCTTGTTATTACTGGCCCTTCGTCAGAACAAATCAATCTTCTGAAGGAGAGCTAGCGCTTGAATCATCAACATTTAATCTCGTTATTGCTGGCCCTTCATCAGAACAAATCAATCTTTTGAAGGAGAGCTAGCGCTTGAATCATCAACTTTTAATCTTGTTATTGCTGGCCCTTCATCAGAACAAATCAATCTTCTGAAGGAGAGCTAGAGCTTGAAACATCAACTTTTAATCTCTTTATTGCTGGCCCTTCATCAGAACAAATCAGTCTTTTGAAGGAGAGCTAGCGCTTGAATCATCAACTTTTAATCTCTTTATTGCTGGCCCTTCATCAGAACAAATCAATCTTCTGAAGGAGAGCTAGCACTTGAAACATCAACTTTTAAATCTCTTTATTGCTGGCCCTTCATCAAAACAAATCAATCTTTTGAAGGAGAGCTAGCGCTTGAATCATCAACTTTTAAATCTCTTTATTGCTGGCCCTTCATCAGAACAAATCAATCTTTTGAAGGAGAGCTAGCGCTTGAATCATCAACTTTTAATCTTGTTATTGCTGGCCCTTCATCAGAACAAATCAATCTTCTGAAGGAGAGCTAGCACTTGAAACATCAACTTTTAATCTTGTTATTGCTGGCCATTCATCTGAACAAATCAATCTTCTGAAGGAGAGCTAGCGCTTGAATCATCAACTTTTAATCTCTTTATTGCTGGCCCTTCATCAGAATAATAATAATAATCACTTTATTTAAGTGTCAAAGGTATCTAGCACGCGAGTACTAATTGGGGACACTTTCCAGATCAATCTTCTGAAGGAGAGCTAGCGCTTGAATCATCAACTTTTAATCTCTTTATTGCCGGCACTTCATCAGAACAAATCAATCTTTTGAAGGAGAGCTAGCACTTGAAACATCAACTTTTAAATCTCTTTATTGTGGCCAATTAATTTTATCAACTCATTTGATAAAACCGATTTAGACATGCTATTCTAGAGAAAGTCACCAAATTCTCTGAATAGGGCTTTTCACCAGAAGTGGAAAATTGGGAATCTGGCAGACATGCAGCTGTATCCCCCATTAGTATAAATCTACCAGCATTGTATGATGAATGTTGTTCTCTTATTGGCTACGCTACTCACTGTCTGTCTGTTTTAGTATAAATCTACTAGCGTTCTATCACGAATGCTGTTCTCTTATTGGCTACATTACTCACTATCTACATGTATCCTGTTGTAGAAAGTGAGTGTGTGCTGTGTGCGGTTGTTATTTATATCATTATTTAATAAAAACGTGAGCCTGTCTTGTTGTTTAGTTTTGAACGTTAAGTAGATTTATACTAAAACAATTAGATTATTCACTCTTGATTTCTATGCATGACAGTTGATGTGGGTGACTATAAATCTCGAGCTCATAATCTAATTGTTAATTAGATTATTCACTCTTGATTTCTATGCATGACAGTTGATGCGGGTCACTTTAAATCTCGATCTCATAATCTAATTGTTAATTAGATTATTCACTCTTGATTTCTATGCATGACAGTTGATGCAGGTGACTATAAATCTCGAGCTCATAATCTAATTGTTAATTAGATTTTTCACTCTTGATTTCTATGCATGACAGTTGATGCGGGTCACTATAAATCTCGAGCTCATAATCTAATTATTCACTCTTGATTTCTATGCATGACAGTTGATGCAGGTGACTATAAATCTCGAGCTCATAATCTGATTGTTAATTAGATTATTCACTCTTGATTTCTATGCATGACAGTTGATGCGGGTCACTTTAAATCTCGAGCTCATAATCTAATTGTTCACTCTTGATTTCTATGCATGACAGTTGATGCAGGTGACTATAAATCTCGAGCTCATAATCTAATTGTTAATTAGATTTTTCACTCTTGATTTCTATGCATGACAGTTGATGCGGGTCACTATAAATCTCGAGCTCATAATCTAATTATTCACTCTTGATTTCTATGCATGACAGTTGATGCAGGTGACTATAAATCTCGAGCTCATAATCTAATTGTTAATTAGATTTTAAAGGTGAACAATAATAAAGACCACCTTCAATTTTTTATCTTCTGTTTTATTCATCAGGACCATCCTGCCTGTAATATTACTTCACATTTTCATTCCTGTAGGCTTTAATTGATTTAAGATTTCATATTTTGTGGTATGTGTTTTTCAGATGACCAAAAAACTGACAAAGACATTGGAAAACACCAAATTTGCTGGTTCACCAATCTTAGCCGTATCGGCCAAGCCTGGAGGACCTGATTGTCCAGACTCTGAACCTGTGGGCTCTCAGAAACTCATTGATTTGCTGTCATCATTGTCATACCTTCCAAGCAGAGACACGTCAGGCCCACTAGTTTATGCCGTTGATCACTGTTTCTCCATACGTGGCCAGGGCACTGTAATGACAGGTACCATCCTCAGTGGCAGTATCAAAGTCAATGATACAATTGAGATTCCCTCCATGAAAATCACTAAGAAGGTCAAATCAATGCAGATGTTCAGGGTGCCTGTAACAGAAGCATGTCAAGGGGACAGGGTTGGGATATGTGTGACTCAGTTTGATCCAAAGCTGTTAGAAAGAGGGCTGATTTGTAGTCCATTGACAGTACCAACAATCTTTGCTGCTATTATCTCAGTTAAACACATACCTTACTACAAAGGAACCATTACCTCAAAATCTAAGTTCCACATCACCATTGGCCATGAAACAGTGATGGGCAAGCTTCAAGTGTTTGGCCTTCCTCCTGGTCAGTCAGTTGACTCCTCTGTCACCTCCTTTGACATGAGTAAAGATTATGTTTTTCAAGAAGCAGTGATAGATCAGTCCAATCGTTCTGCTACTGCAACTGGAAATGAAAGTGCAGATGCTGAAAGTAATCCTATTTCTAGTCAACAATGGTTGTTCATAGAGTTTGAAAAATCAGTGACCTGCCCAGAAAACTCTTTAGTGATTGGTTCAAGACTTGATACTGATATACATCTCAACCTCTGTAGAATAGCATTTCATGGAAGATTGTTAGTTCCAGTAACTGACAAGAACTTTGCGGAAACTCTTTTACCACATTTGAAAATTTACAAGACCAAAAAGAGAGAAGGTGTTGTTGAAAGAATGGCTGATGAGTACTCTGTGATTGCCCACTCTCTTTTTAAGAAGGAAACAAACATCCAAAGCTTTGTTGGAATGAAGATAATGCTGTCAACAGGAGAAGAAGGAATGATTGAAGGTGCTTTTGGTCAAAGTGGTAAAGTGAAGATCAGGATTCCAAATGGCCTCTCTGCTGAGACCAGTCTTAAACTTTCTTCAAGTGGGAAGAAAAAAGGAGGAAAGAATAAAGGAGCTGTAGCAGCTACTCCAGAAGATGCTGGTGTTGAACAACTTACAAAGGCCATCAGAGTAGTACTAGAGTTTAAGAGATACAGTTATGATCCTAAGAAGAAAATGATACAGACATGATCACAATGATTTTGCTTGATAATAATTATTTTTTATTGAATAACAACTATAACTAATGTTATAATAAAAGATATCAAGTGTTTCCTTTGTTTTCCTAGAGCAGTGGTAAATCAGTTGGTAGTTTGGAAGAATGAGAAATGCTGTGAAAACACAAGCTGAAGGCACAGTTTTGACAACACCAAAAAACAGCCATTCCTCATGACATAGCCCTTTTAAGATATAGAGAGCACGTCCAGTGTGTCCTTAAAGTAATGGCAACATGACTGGAAGTTTCGAACAACATAGGCCACAGCTATTTTAAGTTCTCAAACTTTCATGAGTTTTGCCAAGAAACAAGAAAAGAAAAGTTTCTATTTCTTTTAACAAGTGAACATTTAAAATATAGTCATAGTAAATGGTTTTGAACCAATCAGAGCTTGCGTAGTATCTCGTTAATAACTTTTAGTTTTGCTTTATACTTAGATAGATAGAAAATATCTTTACTAAACAACTGCATACTACTAAACACAAATTCAATTTCAGTTGTTTTTTTGTGACTTATAAATTTTACTTCCTGGGTTTTATGAAATTGCTTGGGAAGGACATGTCGCAAAAAAACAAAACAAAGAAAAGATAATGTATGGTTTTAACATCCCTTTTGGATTTTGTCCTCGATTAATATAATTATCTTAATTGCTGAAGGGAGGAGAAATCTGGCATTGAGCCTTAGAACAGAACAAATAAGTAGTAGATAAAATATGGGCGGGAGATCTGTATGGGCGTTTACAATGACGAGCTGAAGGCAAGCCATTGTAAACGCCCATACAGATCGGACGCGAATATTTTATCGTACTTATGAAATGAAACAATGAGTAGAGATCTGTATGAATACTAATTAGCTGAGCAGGTGTCTGTATCAAAAGTTAATTCTACTGTTTAATAATTCATCAACTCAGTTGATTTGTATTGGGGTTTACAGAGGTGTACATGTGACTCAAATACCACCTATTGATTTGTCATAACTGTTATGAATTATTAATGAATTTTATAAGGGGTAATAATAATAAACTTTATTTAAGTGTCAATAAAATCACAGCAGAATTAATCCACTAATTGGGGACACTTAAAAAAAAACTAATATTAATGTTAAGAATTGTTATTTTATAAACAATATTGTGTTAGATGCAGATACTGTTTCATCAGGGGGTTCAATAAAGTAAAAAATAAGTTTGAATGAAAATTCTCAAATTACTTAAAAGATATATTCAACGACTGAGTGCGATTCAAAGAAAGACCTCGTGTTAGCCGAGTTCGAGGTCTGGACCCGGTTGTTTAAAAGGTAGATAGCGCTATCCACCGGATAAATCACTATCCAATGGAAAAGTATTAACAAAATCCATTGTGTTGCCCTAAAAATGGTTAGGGAATTGGAATGAGTTAGTGACCAATAACTGTGGAAAGTAGCCCTACAAGGAATAGGAGGCGTCTGTACACAGACTGTGGAATGTGCAACGTTATCAGTTCTCGGAAGGGAAAAATCCCTTTTTCCCTTTCCATCTGGTGGAATGTAGCTAGTCTGTAAAAAGACATGATGTCAAGTTCCTTATTCCGGCAAATGGCGCCGCCGGAAATTTGACGAATATGAGAGAGAGAAGTAACAGGAACAAGCATTTAAACTCAGTCCATTTTACTGTTTTTATTTGTTACAGCGAGTTTCTTTCATTTACATAACACTCAATGCACCTCACGTTATAAACTCAAATACCGTATGAAGGGGGCCTAGAAAGTGAAAGTGTGACGTTTCCCTTATCCCTATTTTTTTAATATACTAAACTATGCTGCCTAAGCACTTCCCAATTTCACTTTTGCCGTTTTCTCGAATAAAACGCAAAACATCCAAGTTTGTGTTAGTTCTAAATATTTTTAGGAAAAGAATATCAAAATGAAGTCGAAGTTTGAGTTTTAAATGTGCTGAAACCTTTACTGACAATTTTACTTACCAGGCTAAAACCTTTTTCGTGACAAGTTGCTGAGTTGCAATATGAGAAATATTATCCACTAAGAACTACTAAGCAAATTCCGCTTCATCGACTTCATACCGGCCTTGAACTTCCTGTTTTTAAATGATATAAGTTGTAATAATTCGCTTTCAAAATCATTTGAGCTTTGGTTTGGTTTATTGCAGGAATATTCTTCATGGCTTTAGAAGACTCAGGCAGGTAAGCTTTGCATATTAAGCTGTTGAAGCTTTTATTTGTTTGTCTCCCAACGGCTATTGAGGTACAAATCTCTCGTGAGTGTTATGTGATCATTTGTGGGGAAATCGAGCCCATCGCCTTCTGGAAACCGGCCCGGACGCTCGAACCAACTGAGTCGAAACTGAGCTATTGGGAGACTCATAGCGAGCATAATTCGTAATTCGATGTTCGATTTGTTGATTTTCCAATCCTCAGGCTCTTGTTTGCAATCATATTGTCGGGGACTCAGATTTATAACTTGGGACTAAGAAAACAATGTTAAGGGATCTTTCTGTATACGTTACTGCGTTAAGTGAATTGGAAGACTTAATTGAAATACTTGACATTCTTATTCGAGCTGGATGGACCTTATTAATTCTCCACACAAATAAACTCTCTTAATCCAAATAACCGACACTGCTTTTCTGATAAAAAATTGCGTTATCGGAACGATGTTAGACTGATTATAACTTTAAAAATTACATGCATACAGACAGAAGAGTCGAGAAGAGGGCAGCGGTATACCCTTAATTTAATTAATTTAATTTAATTTAATTAATTGATTTAATTTGATTTATTTGATTTATTTAATTTATTTGTATTAATTTACTGAGCGACTGCTGGCCGCTCCATTGCCGGATTAGCCTCGCTATTGGCAATTAAAGATTGTATATTGACTATATTCACTCATACTCATACACTGGCCCTAGTTCAACTGGTCAAAATATTGGCCATTATACTAGCCTTGCATTTTGATTGTTTTATTGTACTGAATCAGTAAAAAGTCTCTTTTGCATAACCGCAACTCGACAAGCAATAACAGTTTGAATTAGAAAATCGCAAAAATATTTCGAGCAAAAATCGCAAAAATCCCGAAAAATGTATCTTATTCCCAGACCCTCAGCTGACAAAAATCACGTGACATAATTTTCTGGCATATAAAAATGCGCATGTGTCAGACGGAGTCATGCCGGAAAATGGTGGACTAATGTTCGCTGGAGAGAGTTTCCGTTTCTCTTCAGCGTTTATCGCTGACTTTGGATAAAATGAGTGAAACCAACGAGCTAGACTTCTTTGGACAAGACCTCCTTTCAGAGGCTTTAGGACAAAGTGGCCTGAATCTCGATGAATTCTTTGGAAATGCACCCGGCAATGTGTTGTCCCAGAGCATTTTTAATGTTGGTGATATCGGGCCCAGCGATTCCGGCTTCCTCGATAACATAAATCTGAGTGAAGATTTTAGTCAAGACACTTCTTACCTCAATTTTATAGCTCCAAATAACGGCGCAGTTACTTCCAATTATGCAAGTGCCCAGGAAAAACCACAAGTGACGGGAATCCGCACAACCTTTTTGGAAGAACCGCTAAGTCTCCCGAATCTCATTCCTCATCAAGGAAGTATTTTTGAAACTCCTGGACAAATTCTACTGAACAGTCAAAGCCAACAATTTGCTCCAAAAATATCCACGCCTTTAAGTTTACAAAGACTGCAAAATCCTACTTCTTCTCCGATATTATTAAATTTATTGAACAGTGAAAGTACTTCGTCTTCTAGATCTGCAAGCAGCTCCACCGATACCAAGAAGGAACTAACAAAAAAGTAAGTCAATTATTTCCAACGTATGCTTCATAGATCCTCGATATTTTTGTGATGTCAGCCTGCATTCATCTATTTTGCGATGTCTGCCCGTATTCGTCCATCTTAAAGTTGTATTTCTGTTCTTGAAAAAATGAGTACAAATGTGGTTTCATTTCATTGTCTTTTTCCTGGCCACTTCCTGTCTTGGGCTCTTATTTCCGGTTTCAATGGAGTCACTCTTCTTGTGGAGAAAGCAGCCAGGAGAGAGAAATGCTTATCATGTTTTTCTTTTGAAATAATATATTTATTCAAGTGAAAATTTTAGATCATTGGTTGATTTCCAGGGTTTTTTGAATGGTTTCTTCACCACCAGCCAATTAAAACATTTTGTCATTTGTATAAATAATTTGTTGTGAGTTGATTATGAATTTAAAATCATTTTGCATGGCCATGGCTATCACAAATAATTTAGAACACCAACAATTTTTACAACAAAGTCTGATATTAATACTCATGAGCTTGTGAGATCTTGAAAATCCTTGCATACACTGTACACCTGTTACTTGCCACTCAGATTCACTCCATACTTTTGAGTTTTCTAAACTCTTCACATTTCTGTTAGGTACTATAACATACACATGCTTTCTTTTTCATAAATGCACTGTATTTACAAGGCTTTCAATAACTGTTAGAGTATAGTGAAAATGTCAAATAAATGTTGGTGGCTACATAGACCGTTTTTCCTAAGCATTTTAATGTAGTAGATGGCTGTTGGGGTTCAAATAAATTCCAAAGTCTGCTAGCTACCATTTTTTTTAATGAAAACAATGCTGGCATTAGTAACCAGTCATGTTAGGTTCAGTTTGAATCATGGCTATCACATTTGATTGGCAGACAGATAATGAACACACTGGGCTGGAAATTACATGTGCTCTTGCCCACTGACCAATGAGACTATAAATTTTTTTGGATGAGTACAAATCACACTTCACTCACCTGGTTTGGGGAGTTTAATCAATTTTGACAAAAATATCTTTACCTTAACCTTCTGGGCCAGGTTGTTCAAAGCACGATTAAGCTAACCCAGGATTAGCGTTAATTTTGAATCCAGTTAATTAACTCAACAATTGAAAATTTTCCAAAGTTTTCTGCCCCTCAGTTTTGACTTAAACTTGTCTTTACTACTAGCTATAAATAACCTTTTGAAAACATTTTTAAACAGAGAAATGAAATCCTCGGTTAACTTTTAATCCCGGATTAGCATTAATCGGCTTTTGAACAACCGGGCCCAGTATGCTGGACTGTATTGAAATTAATATAAGAACTATAATTTGCTTTTGTCAGGTATTAGTCTTATTTCCCCATAGAGATTATTTTGTTTAGTGGGGATTGAGTTGGAGAGGGATTCTATATTTGGACAAGTGAAATGAATAGCCCATTTCTGAGTTGCTCTTAGCCTCCTTTTCAAACCGAGACCAAGTGCAAACCATTCATATGAAAATGAGTTTTCTTTCACATGTAAATAAAACTTATGTCCATGTGAATGGTTTTGCACTTGGCCTCAGTTTGAAAGGAGGCTAAGAGCAACTCGGAAATGGGCTGTTGCAGTGCATTCTGGAAGTCACTTGCCGACTGGCATGTGTTTCCAACCCTGTAAACTCTTACTGACTTCAAAGGGTGCAAAAGTAACTGTGCAGTTGGTATGAAACTCTTTTTCTGTAGTAAATTTATGTTTAAATGGGTTTCACTGTGTTGTTATTTTATTTTTAGAGATGTTTCAAGGTTGTGGTCTAATCATGATGTATCATTAAACCAGGTGGCAGAGGTAGGTCATGCAAAGAGTTGGATAATTCAAAACAACAGTTCTGTTTATTTTCAGTTCTTATTTAGGACCCCATTTCAAATAAAATAACAACTGATGACTTATTTTGAAAATGTTTGAAATTTTAGAACAAAGGAACCCCGAGCCATGAAGATGAGGAAGAGGATGAAGAAGAAGAGCTTGGTCATACTGATACTTATGCTGAATATGTACCTAGTAAATGTAAGGCTAACTGATTGTTTTTATTGCCTGTTTTGGGTCTGGTCCCTGCCCATCATGACATTTTTTTTGGAAACTTTCATCCTCATTCTTTCACCACCCAGGTGTATAAATGGATGACCACAAACAGTTAGGAACACCTTCATTGCAATTAATTACCAGGGGGCTGGGGTAACCATGGCATTGACTAGCATTCCAATTAAGGGGGAGGGGGGAGAGATTATTCCTTATTACTTTATGCATCATACACTTGAATTACACTTGTACTTGAATTTATCCACTTGCCCAGTGAGTGTGTAATATCTAAGTTGATCGCTGGCACTTATCTGTGGATTCAAGTCATGAATAGGATGCTAGGCCATTGCAAACCTCCTCAAAGGTTTGGGTGTCTGCATCATTCAGAGGCATCCAACTGCCAGTCCCTAGACTGAATACCACTGACAGCTGTCAGCTCAACAACAAACAACAACAGTATTCAGTAAGCTTTAAAAGTTTATAAGAAGGACAAAATACAAAACCACTCTGTGGAAATGCCACTGCAAATTCCTGTTTATTTTATTTAATTTTTAGAAGTTTTGACACCCTAACTGCTTCCCAGTTTAATTAATTTAATTTAATTACCAACAGACCACTTTCTCCATTAATTTAGAAGGGTTACATTTGTGTCTTTAGCAATGTAATGTAATGTAATATAATGTAATGTAATACAATACAGTAATGTAATGTAATGTAATGTAATGTAATACAATACAGTAATGTAATGTAATGTAATGTAATGTAATGTACAGTAATGTAATGTAATGTACAGTAATGTAATGTACAGTAATGTAATGTACAGTAATGTAATGTAATGTAATGTACAGTAATGTAATGTACAGTAATGTAATGTAATAGAGCAGTTTTCAATTGACTGTCGAAAGTAATTACACAATTGCTTTGGTTTTGCATTGCTACGCTTTGTGATTGGCTAAAAAATCTCGCGCCACTTTCTCGACCAATCAGAAGTAAAACCAAAACCAATCGTGACTTGCTCGCACGCGTTTTCCCGCGCTTGGCGCCCGCGACATGTAATTGCTTTGAGCTCTGATTGGTTCATTGGATTGTTTACGACTGCTGTGATTGGTCAGAGTAATTACTTTGGTTTTGGTTTTACGACACTCAATTGAAAACTGCTCTATACAGTAATGTAATGTAATGTAATGTACAGTAATGTAATGTAATGTAATGTACAGTAATGTAATGTAATGTAATGTACAGTAATGTAATGTAATGTAATGTACAGTAATGTAATGTACAGTAATGTAATGTAATGTACAGTAATGTAATGTAATGTACAGTAATGTAATGTACAGTAATGTAATGTAATGTACAGTAATGTAATGTAATGTACAGTAATGTAATGTAATGTACAGTAATGTAATGTAATGTAATGTACAGTAATGTAATGTAATGTAATGTACAGTAATGTAATGTAATGTACAGTAATGTAATGCACAGTAATGTAATGTAATGTACAGTAATGTAATGTAATGTACAGTAATGTAATGTAATGTACAGTAATGTAATGTAATGTAATGTACAGTAATGTAATGAACAGTAATGTAATGTAATGCAGCTGTTATTTCAGAGGTTTGTTGTTGTTTTTTGTTGGTTAATTTATGAGCACTAACTTGTTTTATTTTACATTGTAGTGCAAATAGGACAACGTCATCCTGATCCTGTGGTTGAAACAAGGTATTAATTATATTTAATTATAATTTATCCTGCAATATTAAATACAAACAAACACTGGGGAAAAATTAGAAAAAAGTCTTCACTTATTTAACCTTCCTGAATTTGTTGTTTAATGAATATGTTTGTTTTATATCTCATAGCTCATTATCAAGCGTGACTCCTCCTAATATTTGGTATCGCCTAATGCTGCCTCAAGAAGTAATAGCCAACTGCTATTTATCAGCATTGCAGCTGGAAGCTGTTGTGTATGCCTGTCAGCAGCATGAGACATTTTTAGTAGATGGTACCAGAGCTGGTTTTTTGATAGGTAATTTATTATTCTGCAATTCAGTAAATGTCATATCATTGCTATTCCACATTTTGTTTACAAATTTATCACAAATTGTTTTCTAATTTTTTACATGACTTGTTTTATTTTTGACCTTCAGTCAGGTCTGTCACTGTAATAAGTTATTTAAAGTGCCCCTGTGATCAAATTTTTGATTTTCATTTTTTTTTACATTTTCGTGTACAATTAGACATTCTTACTCATCTTGCCAAATTTCAATTCATTACGAACATTAGAAGTCATTTTATTTTAACATTTATTTCCGAGAATTTACAGCCGCCATTAATCAACCTTGTTCCAAGGCTTGGTTGCGAATGGGAGAAAGTGACGTCAAAGACTCAAACATACCTCACGGGTTGAAATTATAATAACAATCAGCATAGAAAATTGCACAAAGAACATGTCCAAAGTTTTTGTTGCTTTTTGCATGATTTTCAATACTTATTGTTTTTATAATTTCAACCCTTGAGGTATGTTTGAGTCTTTGACGTCACTTTCTCCCATTGGCAACCAAGCCTTGGAACAAGGTTGATTAATGACGGCCGTAAATTCTCGGAAATAAATGTTAAAATAAAATGACTTCTGATGTTCGTAATGAATTGAAATTTGGCAAGATGAGTAAGAAAGTCTAATTGCACACGAAAATGTAAAAAAATGAAAATCAAAAATTTGATCACAGGGGCACTTTAAGATTTTGAAATTTTATTTTTAGGTGATGGTGCTGGTGTTGGTAAAGGAAGAACTGTAGCTGGTAAGTCAGCATATAACATCTCAAGGTTTTTATAACATTTATAATAGTATAATATTATTTAGGTCCTAGGCATTTCCATACATTTTTCAACTATATTTAAATTATTTCCTAGTATATAAAATTAGATTACTATTTATTACTTTAAATATAGATTATAAAAAAATTGTAAAGACAAAGTGAAATGCAAATAAATGTATTGTATTGTATATTGTATTGTAAATGTTTTGTGTTCACTGGTCTTACAATGTATATGCATTCTAATCCAAATTTGATGTCAGCAATATAGAGTCAGTAATAGAGTTTTTTTAGCAAGTCTTGTAACCCTTCAACTCCTGTTTGTTTATAGTGATGGTGTGTTCATTATATCAAGGTGTTTCCATGATGGAAGTTGACTTTATTTGGAGTCAGGGTTATTGAACCTGCACTCTGAAGTACATCGTATATATCGTATTTATCTGTATCGATTTTATAAAAGGGACTATTTCACTAAATTAAAATTATGTCCACCATTGTTTCCCAAAATTAGACCATGTTATTCCATTAGACTGAGCTGGAAGATATCAAATGAAAGTCTTTAAAATATTCTTTCTTACTTGTAGGAGTTATTTATGAGAACTATTTGCTTGGAAGGAAAAGAGCTCTTTGGTATGTATTCCTTACCGCATTTTTTATATATTATGTACATTTGTTATGCCTTCCAACTCAAATGCCTTTTTTGATTGGACAAGAATATGTCACATGCCATGGGTCAAAACAGTCTAACTCCCTAGGGCAAACAAAACTCCAACTCTCTAGGGAAACAACAACTTGAACATTCGACTCGCACATGATCAGGTTGGCGCCTTAAAACTGCGCCAAATTTGTGCACCAGCCGCATCAAGCACACTTTTTTTGTCATCTTAGCCACTGCCGCACCTTATATTTTTTTCTATTTTTGAGTTGGGAGGTATACCAAAACATTTAATGACTGGCCCCATGGGAAACAGTGAGTTTGCTTCCCTTGCCCCTCAACAATGTTCCCCTCGGCAAACATTGAGAGTCTCGGGGAAACAAAACTCGCTGTTTTCCTTGGGGTCAGTCATTATGTGCTTAATATTATCCACTTTGTCAATTTATGTACTTACTTTGTTGTCATGTGCAGATCTTTGTTCATGTTGTTTGAGGTTATTCCACCTGTCTCTGTTACAAAAACCCTGGGTGCCTGGTTTGACTCACAACTTACTACATGTATGTTAACACACATTAGAAAAGTCTGTGGTTCAATGTTTTATTATCTACATAATATCAGACGAATCTGCAAGTACTTATCTATGGATGCAACAAAAGCGCTGATACATGCCCTAATAACTAGCTGTATTGACTACTGCAACAGCTTGTTGTATGGACTGCATGACTGCCAGCTGAACAAACTACAATGAGTGCTCTCAATACTGCAGCTAGGTTAAATATAACATCCAAAAGGTCTGCCACATTACACCTCTATTGTGTGAACTGCACTGGCTTCCAGTCAGGTCACAGATACATTTCAAGATTCTACTGCTGACATTCAAGGCAATTATTCATGGGCTTGCTCCAGTGTATTTTCAAGACCTGGTGGTAATCAAGTCAGCTAACTACAACCTGCGGTCAACAAACTCACTGCTGCTGAAAGTTCCTGTGATCAAGTTGAAGGATACATTGGGTGATCGTTCCTTTGCTCTGGCTGCGCCCAAACTTTGGAACATTCTTCCAAGAGAACTCAGAGAAATACAATCTTTAGTAACATTTAAGCGCCACCTAAAGACTTATTTAAAGTGCACCTAACCCCAAAATTGTTTTTTCGCTTAATCAACTCTATGTACATTGAAAAGTTGAATAGTTTAATATTTCTTGTTTTTAACGTTGCGTTAGTGAATTATAGAGGTTTGACTTTACAAAATGTTAATAAGATGACGTCACATCAAGACTCGTTTATTCTACAACTACTCGTTTCCACCTCCAAGTAGTATTTTTTTTTTTTTACAAATCAATTGACTATTAACAGTTTTTATTTAGTATTTCTTAAATTGATTATCCTTAAGCTGTGAACTGCATATTGTAAATTGAAGTAGAAATAATGGTAAAGTCTTGATTTGACGTCATCTAATTAGCATTTTGTAAATTCAAATCTCTATTACTCACTAACGCGACATTAAAAACAAGAAATATTAAATCTGTGTTCAGATAATGATTACTGTTGAGCTATTTTGATCTTATTATACATTAATTTTATTCTGTAATTTTGTTATATTATTAATATGATTCTATATATATATATATCTTATATTATCTCTAATTGATTCTTATTCTAGTTTATATTAGACAATTATTTATATCATTACTCTTAATTTACTTTAGATATGACATTGAAATATTTATTTTGTTTTATTTTAGTGCAGATAATTACTTATTCTTGATTGTAATGCACATCTGATCATATACACATGTATTTTGCGTAATATAAATTATTGAATTGTTAATTATTATTAATGTACAATGTACATGTTCATTTTGTATATTTTTGTATATTGACTTTATAATTTGTTCATTTATAAAATATATTGACTTTATAATTTGTTTTGACAGGTTGAGTGTTTCAAATGATTTGAAATATGATGCTGTCAGGTATGATTTGGTTTGTCTAACATGTGCAAGATTTAATTACTAGCAATGATGTGGTACAGAATAAAAGTCCCTTTTATGTGTTCAGTTTTATGTCACCAGTTTTATGTGGCCAGTTTTATGTGTTCGGGAAAGACTGGTTTAATCCTCATCTTGTGAATCTCATCAGCTGCGAAGCAAACTATTAATTAGTGCAGTGACTGTATTGCTGACGACAGGCGGTTCATATCTTTTTACATATTCCAAGTTTTTTGAAGTTGCAGATTAGTTTTTCACAGAACAAGATATTAAACAACAGTTTCAAAATATTTACTTATTTTAAAATAAATAATTATATGCCCACAAATAAGTTTAAAAAAAAAAGAAAGAGAAAATTTCTAAAGAGACAGTGGCGAAATAATACAAAAGTGATGTATTTACTATGAATGTTCTCTCCAAAGGGATCTGAAAGACATTGGTTGTCATGTTCATGTTTCTTCACTAAACAAGGTAACACTGCATAGCCCCCATAAGCTATTGTATAACACTGCATAGCCCCCATAAGCTATTGTATAACACTGCATAGCCCCCATAAGTCTATTGTATAACACTGCATAGCCCCCATAAGTCTCTTGTATAACACTGCATAGCCCCCATAAGTCTATTGTATAACACTGCATAGCCCCCATAAGTCTCTTGTATAACACTGCATAGCCCCCATAAGTCTATTGTGTAACACTGCATAGCCCCCATAAGTCTATTGTATAACACTGCATAGCCCCCATAAGTCTATTGTATAACACTGCATAGCCCCCATAAGTCTATTGTATAACACTGCATAGCCCCCATAAGTCTCTTGTATAACACTGCATAGCCCCCATAAGTCTATTGTATAACACTGCATAGCCCCCATAAGTCTCTTGTATAACACTGCATAGCCCCCATAAGTCTATTGTATAACACTGCATAGCCCCCATAAGTCTATTGTATAACACTGCATAGCCCCCATAAGTCTATTGTATAACACTGCATAGCCCCCATAAGTCTATTGTATAACACTGCATAACCCCCATAAGTCTATTGTATAACACTGCATAGCCCCCATAAGTCTCTTGTATAACACTGCATAGCCCCCATAAGTCTCTTGTATAATAATAATAATAATAATAGAAAAATTTATATAGCGCCATTTCCGTGAGCTCAATGGCGCTTTACAATAATCGTAATTCTAAAAATAAATAACATTTGAGTTATTAAAAATTAGCTAACAAAAATATATACAGTTGTAGAAATTAATTTCTAAAACTAAGATACATTTGACTTACTAAAATTAACTAAGGAAAATATATACAATAAAAAGGGGGAAAAAAGTCAACTAACTAATAAAAGCCTCTCTAAAAAGTAATGTTTTAATCTTATTCTTAAAAATATCAAGGTTCTGGATTGATCTTATGTCATCAGTAAGGGAGTTCCAGAGCCTGGGCGCAGCAACTTGAAAAGATCTGTCTCCGTAAAACTTGAGATTAGACTTTGGTGTTACAAGCAGGTTTTTTGAAGAAGAACGTAATTGCCTTGTCGGGGTGTAGGGCTGAAGGAGATCTGCTATATATTTTGGCGCCATGCCATTCAGTGCTTTGTACGTAAAAAGTAGTATTTTGTACGTAATTTGTTGTCTGACTGGTAGCCAATGTAGTCTACAAAGAACCGGTGTTATATGTTCTGTGCTTCGAGTTCTAGTCACCAGTCGAGCCGCGCAGTTTTGTACATACTGTAGCCTATCAATAACAGATTGGGGTAAGCCATATAGAAGAGCATTACAAAAATCCAACTTAGATGAAATAAATGCATGAACAAGTGTCTCAGCATTTTCCTGAGAGAGACAGTTTCTTATCTTTGCTATATTTCGTAAGTGATAGAAGGCCGTTTTGCAGGTGTTCATAACATGTTTCTCTAAGTTGACATGGGAATAAAAAATTACACCTATATTTCTAGCATTATTTGAGACTTCAATGTATTCACCAGCCACATGAATACCCTTAATAGGTGGGTTGACTTTGTGTTTTGGTCCAATCACTAAGAGCTCAGTTTTTTCTCTGTTCAGCTTCAACATGTTTGCAAGCATCCATGCATCGATATCATTTAAACAAGACTCAATTGCTTGCACTGAAGCCGCTTGATCGTGAAGCTTGAATGAGCAGTAAAGCTGGGTGTCATCAGCGTAAAAATGACATGATAGGCCATGACTTCTGATAATGTCGCCAAGCGGGGACGTGTACAATACATACAATATAGGTCCCAGCACAGATCCTTGGGGCACGCCACACCGCAGGTCCTTGCTACACGATGTTGCCCCCTTCACGTTGACTACTTGTTTACGATTCTCAAGGTAGGACTTAAACCAGTGCAGGGCTTTGCCATTAATACCAAAGCGACAAGAGAGTCTCTGCAGAAGAATCTTGTGATCCACCGTGTCAAAAGCTGCAGACAGGTCAAGGAGTAGTAAAATAACATAGGACTGATTGTCAATCGCAGAAACAATGTCGTTATGAACTTTCACAAGCGCTGTTTCAGTGCTGTGTAAGGTTTTGTAAGCTGATTGCAAGCTTTCTTCCAAATCATTATCCCTTAAGTAGTTGGTGAGTTGATATGAGATTGCCTTTTCTATCATCTTGGAGATAAATTTCAAGTTAGAGATGGGTCTAAAATTGGCATACTCTTCATGGTCAAGGGACTCTTTCTTTAGTTTAGGCCTTATCATGGCTTCCTTAAGCTGCACCGGCACAGTAGCAGTTTCAATTGATATGTTGATCATCTTAGTTAAAACAGGCAACAAAACGTCCATGCAATCTTTCATTATTAATGCTGGAAGAGGGTCTAAAATACAGGTCTTGAGGCGGCAGGAGTTGATTAAACTCTTCACCTGGTCTTCTGTCATGCGTTCGAACTCAGTGAGTTCAGCACTGCAAGCCTGAGCATCCACAAGAGAAATGGCAACCGGTGTATATCGGGCAAATAAATCATTTCTTATAACTTCGATCTTTTGGCAAAAGAAATCAGCAAATCTACATTTGCTAGCACCTCTGAAGATGGAGCAGTTGGGTAACACTTCTCCGTGTTACGGTGGAGGAGCCGGGTAACAGTATTAAACAAGACCTTTTGATTGCCTCTATTTTCTTGTATGATGTTAGAGTAATAGTTTTCCTTTGCTTTCTTTATAAGAATGCTTACTATTTTGCATTGTTCCTTGTATAATTCTCTATCAATAACCAAGCATGATTTTCGCCAGCGCCTTTCTAATTTCCGTCGTTTTTTCTTTTCTCTGTCAATATCATCATTATACCAGGCAGCAGCGGGTCTCACCGTGATCGTTCGCTTTTTCTCCGGAGCATGGATATCACTGCATAGCCCCAATAAGTCTATTGTATAACACTGCATAGCCCCCATAAGTCTATTGTATCTCTTGTACATGTATGTCCTAATGTGCTATGATCCTTGCTCTATCAATGATGTTTTTGTTTTCCACAGTTTTCATTCACTTTAAACATGTTTGTGCATTACATGGTTAATCCAGATTATTATGGAAGCTATAAAATTTCTTAGAATTTGCCACAGCGACCGCCATTGTTTTACCATACTTGAATGGTTATTACACCATAGTAAAATTCTTTAGTTACTTATTTACCTTCATATGAAAAGTAATAAAATAATTTTTATTTATTAACAATATATTATTCTCAGAAATCAAAGTTTATAGTAGCTTGATTCTCAGATGGTCTGAAGTCACTTGCACTCACTCTCTCCTCTCTCCATCTGATGTGCTTTATTTGAGGGCATGTTCTTGGCATCACTTGACCATTGAATATTTCCACCAATCAGATACATTCAGTCTCATTCTTGAAATTCCTGATGGAGAAAAAAAACATCTAACAACCACTGTGATTGGTGGAAATATTCAATGGTCAGATGACGTCAAGAACAAGCCCTGAAACAAAGGACATCAGATGGGGAGAGGAGGGAGTGAGTGTGAGTGACCTCGTACAGACATACTGTACAACATCAAGAACAAGCCCTGAAACAAAGGACATCAGATGAGGAGAGGAGTGTGTGAGTGAGTGTGTGTGAGTGACCTCGTACAATCATACTGTACGACATCAAGAACAAGCCCTGAAACAAAGGACATCAGATGGGGAGGGGAGGGAGTGAGTGTGAGTGACCTTGTACAGTCATACTGTACGACATCAAGAACAAGCTCTCAAACAAAGGACATCAGATGGGGAGAGGAGTGAGTGAGTGTGAGTGACCTCGTACAGTCATACTGTACATATATGACATCAAGAACAAGCTCTCAAACAAAGGACATCAGATGGGGAGAGGAGTGAGTGAGTGTGAGTGACATCAAACTGTCTGGGAATCAGGCTAACTTTATTGTGGCAGAATATTTACCAACAGTCTACTGACGGTCTATTGATGGTGCCATTTACAAGCATAAATTATTATCCACCTCTGAGGAGAGGCTTGGAGGTGAATAATGATGAATGTCCTGAGAAAGCAGACTTAACTCACACCTGTACACAAAATCTGGGCAACCTTTGAGCAACTGGTTTATAAATTTTTCTAGTAGTCCTTGAACCAAGCCATTGTTGACTTAGCTGTGAAGACAGCAATTTCTTTTGATAATTGAGAGGCTTGATTTTCAGGTTTTTGTGGCAAAACATGCTATTGCATAATCCAACAACTTTTAAAAATATCATTCAATTGCTTCTCTCTTAAGTTCAAATATGATGCCAAGATATCATCCAAAGTTAATGGCAAAATCAAGAAGGGAGTAATATTTGCCACATACTCATCTTTGATTGGTGAGAGTCAAGCTACTGGCAAGTACAACTCAAGAATGAACCAGCTGCTGCACTGGTGTGGATCGGACTTTGATGGAGTTGTATCCTTCAGGACAATGTTGGATTTTAGTCTAAAACTGCTGTGTATGTGTTTGGCATACTGAGAAAACTATTTAGTAGCCCTGTCAAAGTGCTAGTTACCCCCAGGTTGTTGAGTTCACCCCCACACACCCCTTGTTGTATTTACAGTTATGAACCATAGCTAACCCACAAATAATTGTCCCTCAATTGATCAGCCCCCATTTCAAGGGCACTCAAAAAACCTCAGTTGGTGGAAAACTTCCTAAATGACGATTTTGGCCAAAGTCTGGGAAAAAAAGACTGTGATCTGTGAACATTGTTCAGAATTAAATTTCCCCTGAAGGCTAAAATTAATTTCCTTGGATTCAGATATAACAAATGGCCAGTACAAAAATGACAACTATTGCGGTGGCCAGATTCTCAGGTAATTAGAAGTGAATATAAAATCAATATTAAACATATGGGTACTCACACCCTGTTCACGCCTCTCCCGTTTGGGCCATTGTTGATCATACAAAGTGTTATTCCTTTTTGCTTGTACATTTTAGTAGTGTTTGTAAACTGTAATTGTAGTTAATAAGGTCCCAATCAAGCAGGGTTTTTATATGGAAAAGTGCTCATTAATCATAAGTTCTTAGATGTATTGGATGAGACCCCTTCTTTAGTAAAAAATGAAATTTTAGCTGTTTTTAGCATGATTGATCCCCATTCAGGATTTTTGTGAGATTAAAAGGAACTCAACCCTGTTGAAGGAAAAAACTGCTGCACCAATTAGTTTACTGTTTTAAAAACAAATGTGGATGGTTTTGGTTTTGATTTCCTTGATTCACACAACAGATAGTATTAGATGAGTGTCACAAGGCCAAGAACTTAGTTCCAACTGGTTCATCAAAGCCTACCAAGACTGGATTGGCTGTGCTGGAACTGCAAAAGAAACTGCCGAAAGCCAGGGTGGTGTACTGCAGTGCTACAGGTACATGGAGTATATTAACAGCCTTGTAAAGCCAGCTTTCCACTCACTTAATAAGTACATTGGACAGTAATATTTATTTTTATTTTTGTCAAGTTCTATCTTAAACTAACTCCAGTATATGTCAACAATTGCATAATCAGAAAGGTGGTAATGCCACCTGGTTATATGTACAATTGTAGCTCATTTTGTATCTAGGCTGACCAGTGTGAAGAGTCAGCACCTTGTCTCAGTTCAGATTATTTGATCATTGGGCAGTGACATTAAGCCTTGTGTTACACACCTTTTCATACATTACTCAGAAGAGTGCGATAAGTGCTAAATCGTAGAATAGTATAATCGTATATTTTAACTTTATCGATTATACTATTCTCCAAATTTTACAATTGAAGGGCTCCCTGCAACAACGTCCTGAGTGTGTTTTTGGTAACTTTCACTAAAATTGTATGTTTTAGGCCTTTAAAAGCACAGTTTTGTCAAATTAATGATTTATTATTGTTAAGGTACTTAAAACAGCTCCAAAATGGGGAAGAAAATCCACATCTTTGAGAAAATGTCTTGGGCCCCTATGACACCCTATGGCTCCCAGGACACCCTATGTGTCTTTTCAAAATAAAAAATTATTCTGTTCGAAGATAGAAAATTTGTTGACCTGGATTAAATCCTTTCACTCATATGTACATGATCCAGTCATAATTTTGGCAAGTGAGTCCCTTTGGAGGCCAAAAATCCAGGATTTCTGTGAAAATTTTCCAAAAACGCACTGAGGACGTTATTGCAGGGAGCCCTTCAATTGTACTATTCTCCGATTATACTATTTTCCAATTCTCCGATTCTCCTATAATTTGACTAATCTCCAATTATACTATTCTCCGATTTTACGATTGTACTATGATTTTACAATTCTCTGATTTTACTATTTTCCCGATTCTCCGATTCTCCTATGATTTGACTATTCTCCTATTGTACTATTCTCCTATTGTACTATTCTCCTATTGTACTATTCTCCTATTGTACTATTCTCCTATTGTACTATTCTCCTATTGTACTATTCTCATATTGTACTATTCTCCTATTGTACTATTCTCCTATTGTACTATTCTCCTATTGTACTATTCTCCTATTGTACTATTCTCCTATTGTACTATTCTCCTATTGTACTATTCTCCTATTGTACTATTCTCCTATTGTACTATTCTCCTATTGTACTATTCTCCTATTGTACTATTCTCCTATTGTACTATTCTCATATTGTACTATTCTCCCATTGTACTATTCTCCTATTGTACTATTCTCATATTGTACTATTCTCCTATTGTACTATTCTCCTATTGTACTATTCTCCTATTGTACTATTCTCCTATTGTACTATTCTCCTATTGTACTATTCTCCTATTGTACTATTCTCCTATTGTACTATTCTCCTATTGTACTATTCTCCTATTGTACTATTCTCATATTGTACTATTCTCATATTGTACTATTCTCCTATTGTACTATTCTCCTATTGTACTATTCTCCTATTGTACTATTCTCCTATTGTACTATTCTCCTATTGTACTATTCTCCTATTGTACTATTCTCCTATTGTACTATTCTCCTATTGTACTATTCTCCTATTGTACTATTCTCCTATTGTACTATTCTCCTATTGTACTATTCTCCTATTGTACTATTCTCCTATTGTACTATTCTCCTATTGTACTATTCTCCTATTGTACTATTCTCCTATTGTACTATTGTACTATTCTCCCATTGTACTATTCTCCTATTGTACTATTCTCCCATTGTACTATTCTCCCATTGTACTATTCTCCTATTGTACTATTCTCCTATTGTACTATTCTCCTATTGTACTATTCTCCTATTGTACTATTCTCCTATTGTACTATTCTCCTATTGTACTATTCTCCTATTGTACTATTCTCCTATTGTACTATTCTCCTATTGTACTATTCTCCTATTGTACTATTCTCCTATTGTACTATTCTCCTATTGTACTATTCTCCTATTGTACTATTCTCCTATTGTACTATTCTCCTATTGTACTATTCTCCTATTGTACTATTCTCCTATTGTACTATTCTCCTATTGTACTATTCTCCTATTGTACTATTCTCCTATTGTACTATTCTCCTATTGTACTATTCTCCTATTGTACTATTGTACTATTCTCCCATTGTACTATTCTCCCATTGTACTATTCTCCTATTGTACTATTCTCCTATTGTACTATTCTCCTATTGTACTATTCTCCTATTGTACTATTCTCCTATTGTACTATTCTCCTATTGTACTATTCTCCCATTGTACTATTCTCCCATTGTACTATTCTCCTATTGTACTATTCTCCTATTGTACTATTCTCATATTGTACTATTCTCCCATTGTACTATTCTCCCATTGTACTATTCTCCCATTGTACTATTCTCCTATTGTACTATTCTCCTATTGTACTATTCTCCTATTGTACTATTCTCCTATTGTACTATTCTCCTATTGTACTATTCTCCTATTGTACTATTCTCCTATTGTACTATTCTCCTATTGTACTATTCTCCTATTGTACTATTCTCCTATTGTACTATTCTCCTATTGTACTATTCTCCTATTGTACTATTCTCATATTGTACTATTCTCCCATTGTACTATTCTCCCATTGTACTATTCTCCCATTGTACTATTCTCCCATTGTACTATTCTCCCATTGTACTATTCTCCCATTGTACTATTCTCCCATTGTACTATTCTCCCATTGTACTATTCTCCCATTGTACTATTCTCCCATTGTACTATTCTCCTATTGTACTATTCTCCTATTGTACTATTCTCCCATTGTACTATTCTCCCATTGTACTATTCTCCCATTGTACTATTCTCCCATTGTACTATTCTCCCATTGTACTATTCTCCTATTGTACTATTCTCCTATTGTACTATTCTCCTATTGTACTATTCTCCTATTCTCCCATTGTACTATTCTCCCATTGTACTATTCTCCCATTGTACTATTCTCCCATTGTACTATTCTCCCATTGTACTATTCTCCCATTGTACTATTCTCCCATTGTACTATTCTCCCATTGTACTATTCTCCCATTGTACTATTCTCCTATTGTACTATTCTCCTATTGTACTATTCTCCTATTGTACTATTCTCCTATTGTACTATTCTCCTATTGTACTATTCTCCTATTGTACTATTCTCCTATTGTACTATTCTCCTATTGTACTATTCTCCTATTGTACTATTCTCCTATTGTACTATTCTCCTATTGTACTATTCTCCTATTGTACTATTCTCCTATTGTACTATTCTCCTATTGTACTATTCTCCTATTGTACTATTCTCCTATTGTACTATTCTCCTATTGTACTATTGTACTATTCTCCCATTGTACTATTCTCCCATTGTACTATTCTCCCATTGTACTATTCTCCCATTGTACTATTCTCCCATTGTACTATTCTCCCATTGTACTATTCTCCCATTGTACTATTCTCCCATTGTACTATTCTCCCATTGTACTATTCTCCCATTGTACTATTCTCCCATTGTACTATTCTCCCATTGTACTATTCTCCTATTGTACTATTCTCCTATTGTACTATTCTCCTATTGTACTATTCTCCTATTGTACTATTCTCCTATTGTACTATTCTCCTATTGTACTATTCTCCTATTGTACTATTCTCCTATTCTCCCATTGTACTATTCTCCCATTGTACTATTCTCCCATTGTACTATTCTCCCATTGTACTATTCTCCCATTGTACTATTCTCCCATTGTACTATTCTCCCATTGTACTATTCTCCCATTGTACTATTCTCCCATTGTACTATTCTCCCATTGTACTATTCTCCCATTGTACTATTGTACTATTCTCCCATTGTACTATTGTACTATTCTCCCATTGTACTATTCTCCCATTGTACTATTCTCCCATTGTACTATTCTCCCATTGTACTATTCTCCCATTGTACTATTCTCCCATTGTACTATTCTCCCATTGTACTATTCTCCCATTGTACTATTCTCCCATTGTACTATTCTCCCATTGTACTATTCTCCCATTGTACTATTCTCCCATTGTACTATTCTCCCATTGTACTATTCTCCCATTGTACTATTCTCCTATTGTACTATTCTCCTATTGTACTATTCTCCTATTGTACTATTCTCCTATTGTACTATTCTCCTATTGTACTATTCTCCTATTGTACTATTCTCCTATTGTACTATTCTCCTATTGTACTATTCTCCTATTGTACTATTCTCCTATTGTACTATTCTCCCTATTGTACTATTCTCCCATTGTACTATTCTCCCATTGTACTATTCTCCCATTGTACTATTCTCCCATTGTACTATTCTCCCATTGTACTATTCTCCCATTGTACTATTCTCCCATTGTACTATTCTCCCATTGTACTATTCTCCCATTGTACTATTCTCCCATTGTACTATTCTCCCATTGTACTATTCTCCCATTGTACTATTCTCCCATTGTACTATTCTCCCATTGTACTATTCTCCCATTGTACTATTCTCCCATTGTACTATTCTCCCATTGTACTATTCTCCCATTGTACTATTCTCCCATTGTACTATTCTCCCATTGTACTATTCTCCCATTGTACTATTCTCCCATTGTACTATTCTCCCATTGTACTATTCTCCCATTGTACTATTCTCCCATTGTACTATTCTCCCATTGTACTATTCTCCCATTGTACTATTCTCCCATTGTACTATTCTCCCATTGTACTATTCTCCCATTGTACTATTCTCCCATTGTACTATTCTCCCATTGTACTATTCTCCCATTGTACTATTCTCCCATTGTACTATTCTCCCATTGTACTATTCTCCCATTGTACTATTCTCCCATTGTACTATTCTCCCATTGTACTATTCTCCCATTGTACTATTCTCCCATTGTACTATTCTCCCATTGTACTATTCTCCCATTGTACTATTCTCCCATTGTACTATTCTCCCATTGTACTATTCTCCCATTGTACTATTCTCCCATTGTACTATTCTCCCATTGTACTATTCTCCCATTGTACTATTCTCCCATTGTACTATTCTCCCATTGTACTATTCTCCCATTGTACTATTCTCCCATTGTACTATTCTCCCATTGTACTATTCTCCCATTGTACTATTCTCCCATTGTACTATTCTCCCATTGTACTATTCTCCCATTGTACTATTCTCCCATTGTACTATTCTCCCATTGTACTATTCTCCCATTGTACTATTCTCCCATTGTACTATTCTCCCATTGTACTATTCTCCCATTGTACTATTCTCCCATTGTACTATTCTCCCATTGTACTATTCTCCCATTGTACTATTCTCCCATTGTACTATTCTCCCATTGTACTATTCTCCCATTGTACTATTCTCCCATTGTACTATTCTCCCATTGTACTATTCTCCCATTGTACTATTCTCCCATTGTACTATTCTCCCATTGTACTATTCTCCCATTGTACTATTCTCCCATTGTACTATTCTCCCATTGTACTATTCTCCCATTGTACTATTCTCCCATTGTACTATTCTCCCATTGTACTATTCTCCCATTGTACTATTCTCCCATTGTACTATTCTCCCATTGTACTATTCTCCCATTGTACTATTCTCCCATTGTACTATTCTCCCATTGTACTATTCTCCCATTGTCTTATTCTTAGAAATCGTACTTAGGTAAAATCATAGAATCGGAAGAATCGGAGACTTATTCTTAAAAATCGTATTTAGGTAAAATCGTAGAATCGAAATAATCGGAGAATCGGAGACTTCTTTGAAATCGTACTTAAGTAAAATCGGAGAATAGGAAACTTTAATAACAGAAAACGAGAAAATCTGTTGTGCTAAATAGGAGAATAGTACCCCTAAATCGGTTATACTATTCTACAATTTAGCAATAATCGCACTCATACAACTGGTAGGACAAATTAAAGTCACTGTACGCAAAGAGTGGGGTACAGAGTTGCAGATGTATTCTCTCTACTTGCATGTGATTAAACTGGGCAATCATTTACTATGAATAAAATTAAGAGTTGTCCTTCAAATAATAATAATAATAATAATAATCACTTTATTTAAGTGTCAAAGGTATCTAGCACGCGAGTACTAATTGGGGACACTTTCCAGATCTAATTGGAATTTGGAAGTGTTGGTTTTTGAGGAGAGGGGAAAACCGGAGTACCCAGAGAAAAACCTCTCGGAGCAAGGAGAGAACCAACAACAAACTCAACCCACATATGGCGCCAAGGCCGGGAATCGAACCCGGGCCACATTGGTGGGAGGCGAGCGCTCTCACCACTGCGCCACCCCTGCTCCCCTAATTGCCTCCTCCTCCTCCTCAAATTGCCTCAAATACCATGATAATGATTTGATTTAGCACCCTCCTTCCAATAAGTGCCCCATTTCCAATAAGCCCCCCATTTCCAATAAGCCCCCCATTTCCACTAAGTGCCCCATTTCCAATAAGTGCTCCATTTCCAATAAGCGCCCTTTCCAATAAGCCCCCCATTTCCACTAAGTGCCCCATTTCCAATAAGTGCCCCATTTCCAATAAGCGCCCTTTCCAGTAAGCCCCTCATTTCCAATAAGCGCCCCTTTTCCAATAAGCACCCCATTTCCAATAAGCTTGCCCCTTTGAGTGTCGTTTTGTTAATAAGCACCCCCTTTCTAATTTTCAAAAATTAAATTAGCGCCCCCTCTCCAATAAGCACCCTCCCTTCAGCTACCAAAAGTAAATAAACACCAAGGGCGCTAAATCAAATCATTACGGTGCATTTTTCTAAACTCTGATCATCATGATAAGTATGTTTCAAGCAATATGTTTCTGCAATTTAGGTGCCTCAGAGCCCAAAAACATGGCATACATGTCTCGTCTTGGAATATGGGGACCAGGGACTCCTTTTAGAGAGTTCAGTGATTTTATTCAAGCTGTTGAAAGAAGGTAATTGAAAATCTTTCTTGTGTTTGCTAAAAACAATTGTTAAAATAAAGACGTAACTATTAGACAGCCAGTGGGTATTTTAGACTTATTTTCATCCAGTCACCAGTGAAACATCACATGACAATTTGTTATTACATACAAAAGTAGTTTTTTGAAGAACAGAGCATCAAATACAACTATATATGTGTGATTATATATGTGAACTCTCTCTAAGCCAAGATGTCCTCAGGACCAACTGTAGCTGTCTGCTTTAAAGAGGTGTCTGCCTTTAAAAGATTTTAGTTACAGACAAATAACTAGATTCAGCAGGGATCAGCAAGCCACTGATATGCCTTACAGGGATGTCCACTGCATGAAATATGGACTTTCTTGAAATGAAGAATAGATCCTCGCAGATGATAAATTCAGTTAATGCAACAGTGAATGAAACTGAAAGGCTTGATATTCATTATTATTAAAAAAAAATACTTTTATTAATTGCAGAGGAGTTGGTGCTATGGAAATTGTAGCCATGGACATGAAGGTGAGTAATAAAAATGTTTGACCTGGGCAGGACTCTTTTAATTAGTGGTCTGTCTAGTATAATTGTCTAGATGAGAACAGTCCTGTTGAAAATGACTGTCAAATGGATGCTAAAAAGGACTGTTGTTGGTGACTGATGATTCAGTGACCTGTCTGAAAGTAATGTACAGATTAACTACAATTATTAGACGACTAAGACAGTCAGAGGGCCAATAACTAAAATCAACCGATCAGAATGCTCGATTGCCGGTCCAATATTCTCTAAGTATTGGACAGGGCATTGTCCCGCATGATCCCGCGCGATCTTCCCACCGGCAGGAGTCGTGTAATAAATCTCTTATTAACCAAGCTTTCTCGGGGACCATACTGGGAGAATATCGGCCCTCGGTCTTTTCTGTAAAGAACTCGGGCCGATATTCTCCCAGTACGGCCCTCGCTCTTGGTCAATAAGATATATATATAATAACAATATCAAGGGCACAATAAATCTGTGTCTCTCACAGGCCTATCACTTCTCTATGACACCTACCAACTAATGTGAATAATGTGAAGGTTAGCAATACATAACAAACAGACTGGGAGAAGTGATTTCCAGGCCACTTACATATACATTCATGAGACTGGTAGAAATTTAAACAAATGACCCACTGAACACAGGTTAATGTCACTGTTCCTCATATTACTATTCGGACTTGCATATATTAAATGTAACCAAACCCAAACAAACATGTTAAGACACAATAATTAAACAAAAATGTGGCATAATAGGGGGACACAGCCCTGTGGCAGGTACCAGTAATTCACAACTTCAGGTTATGCACACAGAAGTAAGCCTCACTTATCTCCCCACACTGTGGGTCTTTGAAGGCTGTTTTCTTGCAGTTCTTGGTTCATGTAGCACATTTTGGGAAAAATTATGCCATGATAAAAAAAAGCTTGGCTTTAAAACAAATTACAAGCTGGTACTACTTTGTGCCATGCTGCCAGGATTGTGTACTATTGCAAACAGACAAATAATACTCTTTACAGCCAATAGGTTTAGCAGGTCATACTGTCAACTTAACGCTTGACTTGACTTAACTTGATTTCCACATAGGTTGTCAAACATGAGTCAACCAATCAGTCAGTCATTCAATCAATCAATCAGTCAGTCAGTCATTCAATTAATCAATCAATCAATCAGTCAATCAGTCCGTCATTCAATCAGTCAATCAATCAATCAGTCAGTCATTCAATCAGTCAATCAACTAGTCAATCACTCATTAAAAAATTAATATCAATTTGTGTGTTACTTTCACTTTAATTTAATTTTTTTAACTTGAATTATTTTTCAGCTGCGTGGTATGTACATGACACGTCAACTGAGTTTTGCTGGAGTAACATTTGATATCAAAGAGCTTCCACTGACAAAAGGCTTCATTGAGATGTATGATGCGTCAGTAAAACTTGTAAGTGTTAACAAAATATATTATTCTTAGCTTTGTTTTGGATTTAAGAATACTCTTTGAATGATTATAAAATGTTTAAATAAATGCATGTGCTATGATTGGCCATATAAAGTTTATTATAACTTGATATTAAGTCAATGATAACAAAATACAAAAGCTGTCAACAATGTTGATGAACATCAATGAGCATCAACATGGATGACAATGTTGGCTGTCAAATATGACTGTTAACCATTCTACTGTATTAAAAAAAAACAGGCCATTATTTGTTTGTCCTTTTATCAAGTTATGGGGTAAGTATTCCATAAATTTTCCATTTTCCATTCACTTACAGTGGACAGAGGCCAGAGAAAAGTTTGAGAAAGCTGCAGATTTGATGGAGGCTGACAGCAGAACAAAGAAAACCATCTGGGGACAGTTCTGGTCAGCTCACCAGGTAAGTGGCATGTAAACATGTCCTAATGCTCCTAGATTAGTGACATGTAAACATGTCCTAATGCTCATCAGGTTAGTGACATGTAAACATGTCCTAATGCTCACCAGGTTAGTGACATGTAAACATGTCCTAATGCTCACCAGGTTAGTGACCTGTAAACATGTCCTAATGCTCACCAGGTTAGTGACATGTAAACATGTCCTAATGCTCACCAGGAAAGTGATATGTAAACATGTCCTAATGCTCACCAGGTAAGTGACCTGTAAACATGTCCTAATGCTCACCAGGTTAGTGACATGTAAACATGTCCTAATGCTCACCAGGTTAGTGACCTGTAAACATGTCCTAATGCTCACCAGGTTAGTGACATGTAAACATGTCCTAATGCTCACCAGGAAAGTGATATGTAAACATGTCCTAATGCTCACCAGGTTAGTGACATGTGAACATGTCCTAATGCTCACCAGGAAAGTGATATGTAAACATGTCCTAATGCTCACCAGAAAAGTGATATGTAAACATGTCCTAATGCTCACCAGGAAAGTGATATGTAAACATGTCCTAATGCTCACCAGGAAAATGATATGTAAACATGTCCTAATGCTCACCAGGAAAGTGATATGTAAACATGTCCTAATGCTCACCAGGAAAGTGTTATCAAATTACTAATTAGTTATATGGTGACATGTCCTAATGCTCTGGTTTCTATTTGCAGAGATTTTTCAAATACCTTTGCATTGCATCCAAAGTGAGCAGTGTTGTTGATATTGCCAAAGAAGCTCTAAGTAATGGAAAGGTAATATAATAATATAATAATTTATTACTTAATATAGCTTATTCTCCATAATGTGCCCAAATGCACTTTACATGTCGATATATTTACAATCTAAAACTGCTGAAAAAAACAACTGTTTCCTGTGCTATTTTATTCAAAGCAAAAATAGTTATTCAATTGAGAAGCTTGGTGAAAAAAAAAAACACAAGTGACTATTTTTGTTAACTAAATTTTATTAACCAGCTGTGTGCTTGTGGTGAGCCTGGAAGCATGTGTTTGTAACAATAATGTTATATGTGATGTTATTATTCAACATATCATTCAAATATGACACGTTATTACACTCTTCTGTCCGCACGCTAGGAAAAACAGCTTCAAAAACTTAGTTTTAGGAGAAGATTGCTTTCATATAATAAACAATTTATTCAGCGGAAAGTTGTGTTATACGGCTGGGCATTTTTACTTGTCAGCATTGATTTTTTCCCGCCTAAAGGCTGGAAAAACACTGAAAACTGACTTGTAAAAATACTCAGGCGTACTACACAACTTCACACTGAATAACCTCTATATATTTTTGTTTTTACCAGTGTGTTATTGTAGGGCTGCAGTCAACAGGAGAAGCTAGAACTCTAGAACAGCTGGAAGAAGCTGGTGGAGAACTAAATGACTTTGTTTCTACTGCTAAGTAAGTTTATGATTCTATTAGTGTAACATCCAGAAACATACCAGGTTTTTTAGCAAGCTGTTACAGTGGCAAACAGACAAATGCTGGGTAAGCTGTTTAAGAAGAACTGTTTAACATATTCATTTTTTTTTAAAATATCTCAACTATTTTTTACACCAATAGCCCAATTTTGATATATTAAAATTCAACTTGAAACAAAAGACATCACTACAAGGCTTAGGGGAATGATACCTGAGCCTTATAGTGATGTCTTTTGTTTCAAGTTAAATTTTAATATATTGAAATTGGGCTATTGTAGCTTAAATTTCAAGTTTGTAAAAATCATGGATAAAAAATATGCCGAACATTACCTAAAAAATGCTAACTTTTGAGTCTGTGGATGAAATCCTATAAAGTGTGACCATTCAAATGAAAGCTGTTGAGCAGTATTTTTCTGTGTAACTTTAAGTCTGTGGATGAAATACCGAAGTGTGACCATTTAAATAAGAGCTATTGAGCAGTACTTCCCCATGGTACCAGTTTTTCAGTATTTCCCTTGAATTTTCTTGTTGGCTGTTCTTTGTAGTGAAAGCTAGGGTAAGGTGCCTGTTGTGTGGGTTAGAGCTGACAGAACTTTATGAATGTTTTTGACATTGTTTTGTTGCAGAGGTGTGTTACAAGCTTTAATTAAAAAGCAGTTTCCAGCACCAGGCACAAGAAAAGTTGCTGATCTGTTTGGTATTGATGATGATGGCAAGATGTCTGGCCGATCATCTCCTGCATCAGGACAACTTACACCAAAAAAGAGAAGAAAGCAAAGTGAGTTAACTTACAACAAGGCATCAAATTTGTTCAAATCAGTTTTGTTGACTCACTACAGTTCGCATCTAGGGTAACAAATATAAATTTTTGTTGAGTTTTAAAAATCAAGGCATAGCTGAGTATTTGCTGAAAACCTGATATAAAATGTTTTTGTAACTTTTTTTGAATGGTTGCGCCCCTTTAAAGATGCCCTGAACAACTTGGTTGATGAATGTTAATTAAAGATGTTTTGAATATTGATTCAAGATGTTTTGGAAAGGTAGAGTGCTTGTCAGAGAGTTACAATTTAATATTTCTCCATATTTTTTTTTTCAACTTTAAATTTTTCCTTGTCTTGATTTTATGTTCCAGCTCCCAGGGGCCCCAAGCCGAAGAAAATCAAGTCAGCACTTGAGAGGATCTATAACTGTAAGTTACTGTTTTATCGTAAAGACTAAACTTTTAATAAGTCTATTTCATTTTTGTGGATTTCACAATAAATTGATTGCACCAGATACAATATTATTGTGAAGACATGTTGGTTGGTGTGCTGAGAAAATGACCTGGTGTGCCCAATCAATGAAATTGATATAATCTATTAATTTATGATTAATATAATTGAAAATTGATGAAAATCAATAATCAAGAGAGTCGAGAGCATAAATTTCATAGGTTGTTATTATTCATTTTATGCTCAATGTAACAAATTCACTTTTTACAATAAATGCATGGTTTTATCTTTAACTATCATCCATCAAAACTCTATAGCCTGTCATTAGCTGGTTATTGATTATCAATTAATCCAAGCAATCAATAATAATTAAATATTATCAATAAAATTAATTGTATTGACTGCTTTCCACTGATTGATCGTCCTCAATCAGGCAAAACAAAGAATCAATCAATCAATTAACTTTATTTATATATGATAAAAGCTATAAGCTTATGGAGTCATGTGACTAAATTATTTAAAAAGAACCCTCTATATATTCTTAACCCATTGACACCTGAACCGCCCGTAACCGCCCGTACAAGACTCCACTGCTTTAAAAAATTGTAACTTTCTCAATCGTGCGAACATTGCCTTAACTAGCAGTTGTGAGCATTGACTAGAAAGTCTTTCAAATTGAGATACCCAATAAACACAAAAAAGTCAGCAATTTTTGCAGAATATCAGCGTTTGAATTTGGACAATAACAAAAATGACCGTTTTTAACGTCATAGAAAAACAACAAAAATCACGTTTTTGCCTTTGGTTTTTTTTATTCAAATCATCGTGGCAAACCCAAAAGTCAACATTTACAGCAAAATTCAGTCCTAGTCCTAGCTTAGCAGTATTCGTTGCTCGGGCCCAGCTACAGCTTCTTATACTAGTGCATACTCACCTTGCCTCGATTTTCAACATTACCACCGCACTGCATGCTGGGAAAAAAACAGATTTTTTGACAGCACCCATTCCGTCCTCCAAAATTTCCATATATATACTAAGTCCACAGCCACTCTGACCCACCGCCGAAATTTCGCGCTTGTTGTGTTCTCCTGTGGTCGCAACTTCCAAAATATGCCGCGGTAGGTCGAGAAATTCATCCAGAGTCGAGTCCCAAAGCCACTTCGTTTCCAGGCGGCCATTTTTCCAGTTCAACGAGCAACGAGCCAAATTCGTAAACGAAGTACAACACCTAACTCGCTTCATTGAGAAGTGGACTCTGAACTACCTCCAAGCTTAATGATGCTCACCAGGCAGCTACTAAAGGTGAAAAATGGCTGTAAACTTACCAAAAATCGTAGATAATTCATATTGGACCCTTTATTGCAAATCAACCAAGCAAAATGAGATCGTCACAATGACGTTTCCAGTAAACTCGAGCCTTCAGTGTTTTAGAACAGCAGCACTTTCAATGGTAACTCCAAATATGAAGTCACGAAATCCTATGGGGCGTGTGTATGCAGAAAATCACTCAAAAACGTAAAAATCCTCAGGTGTGAATGGGTTAATACTTATAAAAACAAATTAGCCTACTACAGTTTTTATATAAAAATCTACTACACACTATATACGCTGTTATTGTTTTATAAAAATACTGAAAGAGTTTAACATAAATAAAATTATTATTTTTAAAGTTGATGGTGGAAATATAGATGTAACATAAAAATAAAGAAGGTCTTTATCTGCATGTAGAACTGATAGAATTTTTTTTTTTACTCAGTGAGTAGTGGTTCTGACAGTGTCTCTGATGACAGTGAGAAGAGTAATGCTGACAGTGAGATGTCCTGCTTAAGTAGAAACAGCGTCAAAGAGGAGACTGTACAGGTGGCAGAGTCAGATGATAGCTCAGCTGGAGAAGATGATTTCAATCCTTTTGGAAATTCAGGATCAGAGGACGAAGGTAAACTTTTCCCGAGCTTGTATCCATAATAATTTTAACTGCTAAATTAAGTTTAGATGCAATTCACTTTTTATTGCCCATTCCATGTACTGTAGCCAAGCCAATAACTCCATTTCATAAACTATTGTCTTTCTTAGACCCTTGGCTTCATCGCAAAACCAAGAAAAATTCTAAGACCAAGTCACAGATGGGAATTCCTGCAATAACAGCAACAGACCCAAGTTACAATGCCCTGGCTGCTGCTGGGCTTAAAGTCGGCAGTCTTCCATGGAGTATCCCAAAACCATTGAATGGACTGGATTCACCTGCATTGGGTAACCACACTGTTACTGTTACATACTGTTATTAAAAGTCGGCACACGCAAGGTGACTAGTAACAGCAGTCGGTCCTTTATGTAACTTCTTGGTAACTGTGACTAGTTTAAAATGAAGTTACCAGTCAAAGGAAGTTATCCCTGCAGACTCCTCTTGTGCACTGCTAATGCGACCGGTAGCTGTGACCAAATAAAATAATAAACCAAACAAAGGCCAATTCAGACTGACTTGCAACAAGTTCACTTGTGTGTACTGCTCATGTGACTAATGTGTCATGCAACCAACCAAATCAGTTCCCACAACCAGTTCTGAAAATTACCATGACTGTGTGGTATTAAAATAATTGTTTTGGTCTTTCTACAATGATGGTACACTGTATACATTAATTCAATGTTTTCAACATTTTCAAGTTATTACAATAATGCTAAGCATTGATTTTTGTCCTGGTGGAACTGAAGTGTGGATTACATGCACCTCTGAAATCTCTGCAGTGGTGCAATGTTTTTGCAATAACTTATTTTTGAGATTCATAAAAATATCGCAACATTAGCAAAAAATAGAACCCACAAAAAAATCATTTAGTTATTAGTGAGTTTAACAGTATCTCGCATTCCTTCTCTCAAACATATTGATCACTTTTGTTTTCATAAAACTGAGTACGTATTTATTTTCCTTTCAATGTATTTTAGATATCGCCGGCATAGCCCATGCAAGTGTATTGTGTGCATTCCCGAGATTGCAACTTACTCTCGGGCCTATTGTGCAAGCTAGTGTACAATGCACCAGAACACTACTCTGATCCAGTTCAATAAATTGTAGAAACAAATTTTCCCTCCTTGCAGGACACCTGAAGAAATTTCACCACTCTGCCAGTGCACCAGCACTCTTCAGTTTGATGTCATCTGCGAGCAGTCCAGCAATGCCTTTAAGCTCTGCAGCTGAACAATGCAGAATAATGAAAAAAGAATTGTTAGACAAACTGGACATCCTCAGTCGAGTTCTGCCTCCAAATACTTTGGATGAACTCATTGATGATCTAGGAGGTCCAGACAATGTTTCAGAGGTGAAAATTGCATCATTATATAAACTTTCATGAATTACAAGTTGTTTGTTCCTTTTCAACCATATGTTAAAAACGCTTGATTTTTGTATGCATACTTTTCAATAATGAATGCAGTGTTATGAAGTAGTTACATAGCATACAGCCAAGGCATTAATTAGAATCAACTTGTTACTTCAGATGACAGGAAGAAAAGGCCGTGTTGTGAGTAATGAAGATGGAAGCATCAGTTATGAGTCAAGGAGTAAACAGGATGTTCCTTTGGAACTGCTGAATATTGCTGAGAAAAAAAGATTCATGGATGGAGAGAAAGTATGTTAAAAAGTTTTTCTACTGTCATTCAAGTAAAGAGGATTTTTCATAGCATATTTACCAGAAACTCTTTCAACCTGGTGTACCGGTATATATTTTTAACAAAAATAGAAAAAATGTAGTAACTTATCTTTTATGTATTCTCCTTTAAGGTTACAGTGTACCTTCGGGGGTGTCTCCAGTATAACAGCTGTAGCGTCTTAAGATTACACTTAATATACCTAAACCCAGATATTAAATTAAAGCTTATAGAGCTGGCTATCTAAATATGGAAACCATTTGGTAATAAAATGAATTGTCGAATTTTTTATGACTTCTAAATTCGAACGTCCGAATCGGCTTTAAAACGCTATAACTCAAAGCGATTATTGTATTTTGCTAATTTGATTTGTTCTCGGATTTTCGGACACGAAGCGCTAAAAAAACGTGTCGGCGATTTCCCATATTCAATTGCAGTGAAAAGTTACAGAATATTTTCGAAAAAGGGAGAAAAAAAATTGGAGTGATCGCACGGAAATGGCTCTTGACTAAAAAGTTTTCGGAAATAAGAAATTCGCCGACACGTTTTTGTTGATTATGTGTTAGCCTAGCTTCTGTCCAAATTTGAGGAAAATCGAACAAATTCCTTTTGAGTTGTAGCTCTTTAAAGTGTCCCCTACAAGCGAAAAATTAACTTTGAGAAAACAGCGCTTAAAAAAAACATATCGCTTCATAAACAAACTCCGCCCACAAAAGTTATACCGTCATTTCTCCGTCAATTTTCACTTTTTTTCGATAATTTTTGTTTTGGATGAAAGTTCATTCTGTAAACTTTATTTTGACGCCAAAAAAAAAATTTCAATAAATTTTCGATCGGAAGGTGCACTGTAACCTTAAGTGGCAAGTTAAAATTTGCTGAACTTTGTTAATATTTTGAACCACAAGAATTTACAGTTTGTAATGCTTGATAAGCTTTCATTTGGTTACACATTATTAGGATTATATCTACAGAAACACAAATTACAGAACCACATTGAATGTGAGAAGGTAAAAAAATATACTTGTCAAGTTAATATCATTGTAGTCAGGTAACACGAATACTGTTTTTCATTGCAGAATATAGCAATCATTTCTGAAGCTGCTAGTTCAGGTATATCCCTGCAGGCAGACAGAAGAGCCAAGGTACTGTCACTTCATCAGTTGTATTATTACCTTTTTAATATCAGCTCTTGTGTATGGTTTGCTATTTCTTTGACAATTCATTTGTTTTATCTTTGTTTTCTATGGGAATTTTAAACAGAGGTATTTAGTCATAATTTAAGCACCATTTTGACCACAAAGCTTCCAAATCCTAGCGACAAGACTTAGCTTCTTTGGTTGTTTTTGTGTAATTTAATATACTGGGAAAACCTGGCATAACTGTGGGAAGTAATCAGCAATGGAGAATATAACACACTTGAACAGTATGGCTACCTGTAATGATACAAAGTTTAAAACCAATGTTGACTTTTTTTGTTTCAGAATCAACGGAGACGCGTTCACATAACTCTTGAACTGCCTTGGAGTGCAGACAAAGCCATTCAGCAGTTTGGTAAGTCATTGCAAACATCAAAATTGTTAATTTTCATTGTTGTATGGTGTCACTTTGGGTGAACACTCAACTCAGGATATGAAATGCTCCTACTGGACAAAATAGGTATTGACATGCTTTAGCCATCTAATAAATGTAACGTTTATTGTAAAGTAGTTAAACATCATGATGCAATGGGGTTTTGGACACATTTAACTGGCTGCTTAATGGTGTTTACATACATTGTACACATATAAAAGCTGCAGGATGCATGATTAATTGGTTGTTATGAACCAACACCCTATTGTATCCTGGGGCAAATAAACATTGACAGTGCATTATACCAATATCATGCAGCTCTTTAGAGCCTCTAATTTCATTGGACCTGGGTATCACACAGCTCTATTGTTTTCAGGGCTAGGGTCCATTGTTGTGTTGTTTGTTCTATTGTTTTCTCAGCAAATCAGAGAAGACCTTGTAAGAGCTGCATACTGCCCCCATTATACAGTGTAATATAGTCTTGTGGAATTAATCAAACAATTAAATGTTGGATAAATGGACAAGTCAGTCAAATCAATTTATTGGTGTTGCTGTAGTTGTTGTTAATAGTGTTTTGTGGTTTCCATGGCAACAGGTCGGTCCCACCGGTCCAATCAAGTGAGTGCACCAGAGTACTTGTTTCTCATCTCTGAGCTCGCAGGAGAGAGGCGTTTTGCTTCCATTGTGGCCAAGAGACTTGAAAGCTTGGTAAGTTCACAGCATCCTAACCAGTCCCCATACATTATGTACTTCACTAGTTGAAAGAAGTTTTTGAAATTGCAAGATTGGTCATGTTCAGTTATAATCTCTTCAATTCTCATGACCTTTTTTCTTATGCATCAATAACACAAGTAAGAAGAATTTGATGCCGAGCACCATTTCAGGCTTAAAAGGATATGTGAAGTGCAGCGCGAGAGGTCTCAGCTGCTGTCTGGTCTATTATAATACCTCTCTTGAAAGAGCAGCAGACTGCAGTATGGGAGGCCTGTGGTGTGGTATCCCAGTCTAGCAGCAGACTGCAGTATGGGAGGCCTGTGGTGTGGTATCCCAGTCTAGTCTGGCGAAGCTAATAGATTAAAATAAAATATACCGTGCCATCATGAAAAATCTGTTACAAATTGCAAGTACCAACTTATTCGAGACAGTACTTGAAAAATACAATGTTTGAAAACAACAGTAACTGTTATTTTATATTCCTTGTAGAAACTACAGTGTAGTAGCATGACACCAAAACCTGTGAATAAAGTTGTTTTAATTAGTTGGACTTCTGATCATCGAAGCATGAATGAAAAAGCTTCCCAGCAATGAATCCTAACGAAAATGATGGTTTGTGTTGTAGGGAGCACTCACACATGGAGACAGAAGAGCCACAGAGTCGCAAGATTTAAGCAGATATAACTTTGACAATAAGGTGATTAATGTTCCATTCAAAGGGAAAATATACTACCAGTTTTCTTGTGGTTACAGTCTTATCGCTTCTATTTCCTACCGGTTTTCTTGTGGTTACAGTGTGATTCCTTCCATTTCTGGACCGATCATGACGGTTTTGCATAACGATAAAGCTGCCTCAGAGATGTTTGGATTTCGTTCCGCTTCGTGATTCACATCAAGTTGTTGACGTGTTTCACTGGTTATTGCAGAATTGCTTTAATCCCACCCCCCCTTCCTTTTCTTTTGTCCGGTTCTTTTTAAGAGGTTTTGTACAGTGAACTGAAGTGTGTTAAATTGCAGTATGGCAGAGCTGCCCTAGAAGCTGTATTAAAAGCTGTGACTGGTCAAGGACCGCCTATGATTCCTCCGCCAAACGATTACAAGGGCCACTTCTTTCAAGGTATGTTGTTAAGTTGTATCGTTGTCTTTCTTTAGAGGTTTTTGTCTTATTTTGTTTCATTTTGTTTAACAGATGTTCGCACGGCATTGATTGGTGTTGGCCTTGTTGTTAAGGATGACAAGAGTGGCCTGACTGTATTGGATAAAGGTGCTTTACAGCTTATTTATCACAAAATAATTACATCTTGACATCTTCCTTGCTATTTTTATCTCTCCGCTTATACACCACGAAGTTGTTATTTTCAGTTTTGTTTTTGCTCCACATTGTCTCTCTCCACTCGTGTAAATGGATACCAGGCCGTTGTTAGGGAAAACAAAAACAAAAATGCTGGAGGGTAACCCTGCTGAGAACTCAGTGGCCTAAAAACATACTACATGTATTTCTAATAACAACAATAACCAACTCTTTCTTTCATGTTTACGGAACTATACTAGTAGTAATCATAGATTATAGTGCGTCTCCTTATCCCGTGGCACCTCGTCTTAGCCTAATACCTCAGTTTCATGAATTAATTCAGCCACTGTTGAAAAGGGCTATGTCGCGAGATACGTCACGCAGGCAAAAACGTCGGGCCGTCATCAAACAAATTCACGCTATCGCCGTGGAATCGGGCAAAATCCTGCCGTGCTGTGTACTCCGAAAGGTCTCAGATTTTTCCGACATATAAATAGTATATTTGTCTTGATTTCATTTCGGTTATTTCTCCGATTCTGAAATCATACTCCTCAGTACAGGTACCAATACCGGAACCGGAAATGAGAAATTTCGACGCTTAAGTCACGCAACATTCAACGTGAAATTTCGCAAGATTTTTCGGATAAAATTGCAAGTACCAATTGCAAGTAAGACACAAGACTGTTGAATATAATTCCTTTATTAGCTAGACAAATTTTAGTCACAAAACTGCGAAATCTTTAGTCGCAAATGCGCCCGATACAGGCGCAATTTCGAGCACTGTAAAGTTAAATTATCTGCGTTCGCCTGGCGCGGCCGGTCAGTGAATTATTGCTACAAGACATAAGCGAATTGCACCGTACCGTAGAACATCGCGAAGAACGACGTCGGTATTTAGGTGAAAGCTTCCCAAATCAGGCAGAGAACCACAGCAAAATCAAGATAGAACATTCAAAACATACCAGAACGGCAGCGAGGAAAATCTGTAACTTCTTGCTTGATTCCAAAGAGACCCAACAACTTACTTGGTCCGGAGAAGAACCTTCGTCCAATTTTTCCACTGCGTACTTTTACTAGGCATTGAAATATTGAGCCGTACGATTCCAAAATCGGGAAAATATCCGAAACTAAATCAAGACAAATAAGATTATTCACATGTGACATTTCGGAACCCCAGCTCCCCAGGATGATGCCTGATTTCCACAAGATGCTGGATACTATTGTGACGTTTCAAAATGGCGCAGATTTGGTACCGACACTTTTCTCGATTCGTTCCGCTTAGCCGACAAGATTAGGAAGCGTCTCCTTCGTCGACGCAATTACAGTGCGACGCGCCTTACCGTGAGCACCCAACAAACTTTTTAACAAGTTTGCACGATATCACCAGCTAATGCTTATAATTATTTTCGTAACAAGTTTGCACGATATCACCAGCTAATGCTTTTAATTATTTTCGTAACAAGTTTGCACGATATCACCAGCTAATGCTTATAATTATTTTCGTAACAAGTTTGCACGATATCACCAGCTAATGCTTATAATTATTTTCGTAACAAGTTTGCACGATATCACCAGCTAATGCTTATAATTATTTTCGTAACAAGTTTGCACGATATCACCAGCTAATGCTTATAATTATTTTCGTAACAAGTTTGCACGATATCACCGGCTAATGCTTATAATTATTTTCGTAACAAGTTTGCACGATATCACCAGCTAATGCTTATAATTATTTTCGTAACAAGTTTGCACGATATCACCAGCTAATGCTTATAATTATTTTCGTAACAAGTTTGCACGATATCACCAGCTAATGCTTATAATCATTTTCGTAACTGCGGTTACGTGTGAAGCAATAAAGTGATACAATTTTCGTAGTTTTTAACAAACTTTACACTCCTGTGATAAACACGAAGCGAAAATAATACATTCCATCGTGCTCAACTTTGCGAGGAGGCGTGCCCGTCAATTGAATTCGCGTTCTCTAATTGGCTAACTTGTAAAAACAAGTTTGTTGGCTGTTGACGGTAAGGCGCGTCGCACTGTAATCTGTTATCAGCTAATAAGTAAGAAGAAAATATGTTATTTTATAAGACTAATATTCCTTGCACTTTTTTCCCTGTTCAGACTACACCAACATGTCGCGGTTTCTGAATCGAATTCTGGGAGTAGAAGTGGAACTTCAAAACCGTTTATTTGCGTACTTTATGAAAACCTTGTCAGTTGTTGTACACCAAGCCAAGAGTAGTGGCCGCTGGGACGAAGGAATCCTGGGTAAGAGCTGTCAAGTCTTGTGCTGGGGTCAATTTTATAATGGCTGCGGTCACATCTACGACGTAACTAAAGTTTAACTTAAGTTAGTCTCAAGTTACGTGACGTCATACCTAACTGTAGTTAGTGCTTTCGGTCGACTTTGCGGTCACACCACGCAGTTAACTACAGTTCTAATTAGCCTATGGATGAGGTCAGAATTAAAAGAGGTTCGTGTCGGCCCTTATTGTTGATCCGTGAAATGTCAACATGGTTGACCGACGTAAGGAGTGTCTAGTTTTTCTTCTTATTTATTTTCTTCGTGCGGCAAACCGTCGGAAAAAAATGAAAAACAAGCTGAGAATTTTAACGGATGCTTGACGCCGGGTACAGGTGTTGCTACCTTGTTGTATGTAAATTTTTTGTTTGTTGATTTTGGTTACCCCTCGCTTCTCGCTTGGTTTTTATTTTGCATATTTATATATGCTCATCTCGCACGTGCGAAAAGAATTGTCACATTCTGATTGGTTGTTTGTTTGTAAACTTAAGACTAACCCATGAACCCTGCTTGGGTATAAGTATAGTTAGTCTGTATTGTTTTGGATCACCGAGGCGTCAATTTTCTAACTTTTGTTAGAGCGAACAGAGAAGCGGCCACATTACCGAAATAGCTAACTATAGTTATCCCCGTCTTAACTATAGTTAGTAGCCCAGATGTGACCGCAGCCAATAAAACTTTTACAAGTGTAATTTACAATTGTAGCTATTGTTTTCAACCTCTGAAACAATAGCTACACTTGTAAATTACACTTGTAAAAGTTTTATTGAATTGACCCCTGGTATATTGTAGTAATAGTTGTTATAGAAGTGATGTAAACACCTACCATAATGATGCGATTTGGCGCCCCCTTTCTAATAAGCGCACCCCTTTGAGTGTCGTTTTGTTAATAAGCACCCCTCTCCCCCCCCCCCCCCCCCCCCCCCCCCCCCCCCCCCCCCCCCGCCAAGTGTTGTTTTTCGTGTCTCTTATTCGGACGTTGAAGATATTACGCCAGAAAGCTATCTTATGAAAGAAAGTCACATTGAAGACATTGAGGTATAATAGCGAATTATACGAGCCGTTGTTACCGTTGTTCTGACTATACGAATTGTACATTTTCTGATATTGTTCATACAAGTGCTTTTTCACGCTCGCATGTTTTTGTCAAAAAAGAAATAAGCGCCCCCACTTCAATAAGCGCCCTCCTTTGAGCTACCAAAAGTAAATATTAAGTACCCCGGGCGCTAAATCGAATCATTACTGTATCATGATGTGCAATTCTTACTACAATGATATTCATTAAAGGTGTAAATAAGTCAAGCTACGATTATTACTTTCTTCTTATTATTTTATTACTTTTTACGATTTTACTTTTATTACGATTATTACTTTTTATTTAAACCGATAAAATAAGAGAGTACCTTGTCCTTATGCTCTCTTTTATTCAGTGTTCTAATTCGTAACCCTTCTTAAACAATTTAAATAGCTACTGATATTATTCTGTCTGTTTTTATATGTTTCAGATCTCGGTGCTCATGGGGAGGCGGTAAACAATCTCAGTGTTCAAACATTTGTTGGCAATTCAGTTTTTGGAACAGCTACAACAGAGCTTCACACGGTCAGTTTTTTTCTATCATCGTCGCAGCGAATGTTGTTGTTGTTGTTATAAAATCTCAGACGTTGTTATTGCTGCTGCTAAAGTTTTCTTAGCCGCTGTCGTTTCCACGTTAAACCAAGAGGTAAACAGGTTAATTTTGTTTTTGTTTGCACATTAGGCCAAGAAGTAAACAGGTTAATTTTGTTTTTGTTTGCACATTAGGCCAAGAAGTAAACAGGTTAATTTTGTTTTTGTTTGCACATTAGGCCAAGAAGTAAACAGGTTAATTTTGTTTTTGTTTTTGCATGATCAGGTGAGTGTTGAACGTGGTATGTCATGGGAGGAATCATTTGAGTTGAGAGCAAGTCAGACAGTACACCCCGATGATGGCTATTACCTATCAAATCAGGTGAGTGTTGAACGTGGTATGTCATGGGAGGAATCATTTGAGATGAGAGCAAGTCAGTCAGTACACCCCGATGATGGCTATTACCTATCAAATCGGGTGAGTGTTGAACGTGGTATGTCATGGGAGGAATCATTTGAGTTGAGAGCAAGTCAGACAGTACACTCCGATGATGGCTATTACCTATCAAATCAGGTGAGTGTTGAACGTGGTATGTCATGGGAGGAATCATTTGAGTTGAGAGCAAGTCAGACAGTACACTCCGATGATGGCTATTACCTATCAAATCGGGTGAGTGTTGAACGTGGTATGTCATGGGAGGAATCATTTGAGTTGAGAGCAAGTCAGTCAGTACACCCCGATGATGGCTATTACCTATCAAATCAGGTGAGTGTTGAACGTGGTATGTCATGGGAGGAATCATTTGAGTTGAGAGCAAGTCAGTCAGTACACCCCGATGATGACTATTACTTATCAAATCAGGTGAGTCAGGCCACCCTACTGAGCCATACGTTTGTAGTCAGGGTGGTGAAGGGTTCAGAAGGGTTGCAGACCGACAGACTGCATTAGATGGCTATTGAACTTTGAGACGATATAGGATGATAAGCTAACACTCATTTTGTCTTTCTCTTCTCAGTCTCGAAACGGCAAGAAAACTGCCATCTTGGTCATCTGTCAATCGAGAAACAAGAAGAAGAATTTGTTCAGTGTTTTCCGACCCAATACTGGCCTACAGTCCAAACAAGACACTCTGGAGGACATCAAGAAAAAGTACAAAAAGGTACACAACCCTCAACTCCCAAATTTGGTATGAACTATGAACATTTGAAATTGAGGATGTTTCGCTCCTTCTTGTCTTGTCTTGAGTGTAGATTACCTTTGGGCGATTGACTAATTGTCTGGTTATTAATATCACATGTACTTTTTAACTGAATAAGTATATTTTGATTTGCAATTATCTTCCATGCGGGATGAACCGACCTCAGACACCAGCTAGTGTTAACAGTCTTGTTTGTTTGTGTTGTGGCAGGTATCTGAGCCTGAAGCAAGAAGCAGCTGGGTGGATCAGTATGTGTCTGCTCTCGGACAGTGCTGTCATGCGTACTGGTGAGTATCTAAATAGTACCCATCAGAAACATATCCATATCAGGCAGAACCACGTCATTGCTTTGGAGTTTTTCAGTCGTTCTTCGTTCGTCAGGTTTTTTTAAGCTAAGTAAGCTGAAGCAAAATAAAATTGTTCGATGGAATAGACTGCGCTCTCCGTTTTTGGTTTCCAAAGGAAGTGAAGACACCATCTATGATATCCCTGACATAAACCCTAACAGAGTTTGGTTTGGTTTGTTTACTAGGAAAGGTAACTGTAAGCGGATGGCTGTGGGCTTAAACTGTGAGGTGGGCAGGCGTCAACGTACATTCCACATTCTGAGCGGGTCAGTTCTAAGTGTGTGGAGTAAGTTAGAAAGTGTACTAGCAGGGCAGCCTGGTGCTAATTCCAAAGTACAAATTGTGCGGTGCAGAAAGAGCGACGGATCCAGAATAGTTGGTAAGTCCCGCTGAGATCTCACATTTCCTCTGAGATGACAATTCACTGTCTTCATCTTTCTTTTATTCGCTTTCACGTTATTCGTTTTGCATTTGTGTGGTGATCATTTGTTTTATTCTCATAACGTGTTGGTTTGATCATGTAGTTATATTGTAAGAAGAAGTAAGGTGCTGATCACCCGCCTGGGGTCTTTGTATTAAAAAGTAGGCAAGTTCACGGTATTCCTACTGAGGATAGAAGCCAACAGAAATCAATTTACGCTTTTAAATCCGTTAGTCAGTTAGGCCCATTTCTGTTCTATCGATTGTTTATTAAAAACGGTGTGACCGCTTCTCCCCCACCCCATATTTTAAGGGGGGGGGGGGGGGGGGGAGTTCACAATACCTACATAAATCTGTCCCAACTCACTTTAAAACTATACACTATACACTTTCAACCTATCCTATACCGGTGTATATCAAACATGAGGGAGAGTAAAACACCAAGTAGTGGGTTGAAAAAACCGCGAGGTGCAGTCGAGTTTTTCGAGGTGTTTGGAAACCTGACGAAACACTCTTTTGAGTGTTTGATATAGCTTCTCAAATTTATCATTAAATGCAGGGAAAACGAAGGAAAAAATCGCCAAAATCTATGCAAATTAAGCCCGGTTCAACAAACCTCCTTTACGGTAGTGATTTCCTTTGAGTTTTTGTCATGAATTATTAATGAGGTTTAAAACCCAGTATAATGTATGTTGTGTTTTATTTGTGATAGGATGTCTTATTCCAAGTAACTGCGTCCCAGCTTTGGCGAGAACTCTTACTCCAGATACTGCCTCTGAACAGGAGCCAATCCTCATCATGTAAAGAGAAATCGTCTATTTTCACAATGGAGTCTACTTTTCTGCTGTATAAAGTGTACAGATAATTAGATAGGGAAATATCTTAAATTATTTAAGTGGTCGGTTAAACCACGCTTCGTTTAAAATCATATATGGGTGAAATCCTATTTGTAAGCTGCATTGCTCGTTGTTTGTAAAATTGCAAGACAGTCATGTTAACAAACTAAGACGCTTTCTAACTGGAATTATCAAAAGAATTTATTACTACGCGGGTGCTTTTTATAACAGTTTAAATATGTTCCTGGACAACAGGCTAGAGTCCCACGCGACTTCGTCAAATCATTTGCAAGGATTTTTCGCCGCACGACTCGTCAGCGTGAAGTCATTTTCCTTGCAGTTTTGTGATTAGTTTTTTCCGCGCTGCCGTCCGTGTTTGGCTCATTTGCAATGCATTGGTTACCTCTGATTTTAAAAAACAATGTTACACCGTTCTATAAATAGTTTTTTGCTTTATAAATGTAGGTGTTGCACCACAAAGTAAATCTGTAAATCGGCTGTTGTTGACATTTTTTTTAATGTGAACAACCTTGCGCGTTTTTGTAAAAATCTGAATAACCAAAAACTAGCCGATAAATCTTTTTAGAAGCGGACAACGAAGCTTAGCCTGCTCGCAGGCTCATGTTTTGGGGTCTCACGCGCGAGTGAACAAAGCTGCGAAAACGAGCCTACGGTCCCCTCCCCGGCTTGTTTCGCTAATTCACCATCCTGCCAGCCAGCAAGCAAGAGAGCTTGCTTGTTGGCAGTCTACCATAATTCCCTCCCCCCTTCTTTAAAATAAGTTCAGTCATATTCTGACTGTGAGAGTAAAAAAATTCAAAACTCTTCCGACGTTATTAAAACATTGTAAAACTCTTTGTTGCTGCATAGTTTTTTTTGTCGTACATTGTACACGCAACACGAGACGTTTGTGCCATTAAAGCCACTCTTTTTTTTCCTACAACAGTCAGGACTTGGAACTTACTCCCCGCTAATAATACTCGAGCACCAAATTTGCAAACTTTAATGCCTGCTATTAGATCCATGAAGGTCCCTGCAGCTGGTCACTTGCTGCCTTCGGCCATCCATTTTTTTTTTTTTTAAGAGCTGGGTATAAAAGATTCCGCTCCTTATGTGCTCGGTCAATTCTTTCTGCGAGAGTGAGTCGCAGTTGTAAGCCGCGAAACGGCCAAGCAACTTAGTCTCTGACACTCTAGGTAGAGAACAGAACGTATCCTAACTGATACGAAAAGTTTTTTTTTTGTAGGATGAAAGAAAAATGTTTGCTTTGTAGAAATATAATTGAAATTTATAGAACACAAACATCCATACAGGCATCCAAATGTACCGATTTATTCACTCGTATCCTCTTATGAAAACCTCCCCATCAACAGCCACCTTCATACAACTCATTTTAACTGCTGCACCTGTGGGGAAGTGAAACACGGATTTATCAACTGAGTAGCTCTCGTCTGAGCGAATCAAGGAATTGTGGGATGTGTGGTTTATATACTGTTAACGGTGGAGCTACAATATTGGTGGGAAAATGGTTTTAACGTTGCTACCATGTTTCCACCAATATTTTGACCGAAGGGTGCCGTTAACGAAAGAAGGCAAAGATTTTAATGGCAGAATCAATGAAATGAAAAAGTGCCTAAAGTTGAGATAAAGTTTTCCTACTCTTGGCATGATACTTTTTTTATAGTTTGCAGTCCCAAACGCTTTACATTTTGAGCTCTGTCCAGGTACAGAAGCTAATACCCCCTCAGATTTCAGAAAAAGCCCTTCTGATACAGCGTTCAAGAGGGTATCATGAGAAATTGAACTCCTCTGAGTGGGTTCCGCTCACAGAGGGTTGCTCCGAACGGCTGGGGCGGCCGAGGTAAGACAAGGTCGTGACCTGCTCCATTATCTATACTCCGAAGGTAATGTCTGCCGTGTTCACAAGATAAAAAAACCGTCCCCTCTCACAGGCTACTATTGGTATCTGTCATACAGAGGCTAGGAGATTTGCTGCTAAAACAAAGAGTTATTTGAAGAGGCCGCGTGGCCGAGTGTTACGGCGCGGGACTTCAAATGCGGAGGTGCCGGGTTCAAGTCCCGCTCTAACCACAACCTAGAGTTGGTTCACAACTGCTGAAATGACATGGCCCCTTTAAGAGATTAAAGCGAGGCGTTGACACACGGGTTGATCGGGATCTGTACATGAACCGAAATGACCCCCGACCCCGAAATGATCCCTAAATCGACCTGAACACCAACCGAAATGATCCCCGACCCCGAAAGGATCCTAAAATCGACCTGTAAACGACCCGAAATGATCCCCAAATGGAGTTTCGCACTGATAAAGTAAGCAAGGCTGATACCACGCAGAACATGTTCTAAGTAATGTCAGAAACCCATAAGTTGGTGGTAATGTAGAATATGTTCTACGTAGTATCAGCCTTGCTTACTTTATTTGTATTACTATTTTTGGCTGAATAGATCTTCTCTAGATCTTTCGTACACCAGCAGCATTTTCATTCAGCATTATTCTATTGTTTTATTTTGGACCGTACATCTTCTCAGATCCGATATGCTGTTTATTTTTTAACATGGTTTTGGCCATGTAATCGCTAAGGATGTTTTATGAATTGTAACTAGTGACTATATGTATTGTGATGGGCGAAATAAACTTTACTTTACTATGTCTATCCTCACTTTCTTTATCGCGACAATGACATGATATTTCAAATTCTCTGCCTATTGCTCATTGTCGCGCTGTGACGTTGGCCAATTGCCCACTCCAGAAACTATTCTCAGCGGTCTCACCCAAGCGCCTATAAAAGAGAGTGAGTAAATTAGCATGTTGCCAGTTTGACAAAAATTGTCTAGAGTTCTCTTCGCTATTTTTCTGCTCCGACTCATGGCTCAAGTTCCTGAACAGGTTCCACATGCTCCGGAAAACCCTGTCGCTGACGCGATAATTCCACAGAATCCAGTTGCTGAACCTCCAGTCGCTCCTCCCCCTGTGGCGGAGAATGCAGTTAATGCGGATAATCTCGAGGTACTTTTATTGCTTTCCTCGTTGCTTCATCCCTTCTTGGTACCCTAGTTTCACGTTTTGTCTCGTTATCGCTTCGCTTCCCGTTCGTTTCCCTTCGCTAGTTTCCACGTTGCGCCCTTTTTGTACTTTCTCTCCGGTACATTTTAAGCTAGCCACATTAGTGTTTTCTGCTTTTGCTTGCCATTTGCGCGTTTCGTATATTATTTTCCTTTTTTGCCTCGTGGCGTTTTAGGTTTTCATGTTGTTTGTTAGTTTGTTGGCAGCGAATCCCTCACATTTCTCGCTCCCATTATCAGTTTTTTACGGGCTTTATTTTATCTCTAGGTTTGTGTGTGTCTGCTTCAGCCCGCCCATTTATTTCGTGTTAGCAAAATCCATAACATTTCTGCTCTCGCCATGAGCGTATCTCTTTTTATTTTATCTTATGGTTTGTTCTTTGTTGCGTACGCCCCTTTTGTTCGTTTGAGCAAACCCTAAGGTTTTATGCTCTCCCATGAGCTAATTGGCTATATTTCGTCTCATGGTGTTTTGTTTACGTACATTTTTGTTTGTTTTAGGAAAACCCAAAAGGTTTTCATGCTCTCCCATGAGCTAATTGGCCTTATTTTGTCTCATGGTGTTTGTTTTTGGCGTACGCCCTTTTGTTTGTTCGAGCAAAACCCAAAAGGTTTCATGCTCTCCCATGAGCTAATTGGCTTTATTTGTCTCATGGTGTTTGTTTTGTGGCATACGCCTTTTTTGTGTATTTGAGCAAACCCAAAAGGTTTATTGCTCTCCCATGAGCTAATTGGCTACATTTTGTCTCATGGTGTTTGTTTTTTGGCGTACGCCCTTTTGTTTGTTTGAGCAAAACCCAAAAGGTTTTATGCTCCCTCATGAGCTAATTGGCTGTATTTTGTCTCATGGTGTTTGTTTTTGGCGTACGCCCTTTTGTTTGTTCGAGCAAAACCCAAAAGGTTTCGTGCTATCCCATGAGCTAATTGGCTTTATTTGTCTCATGGTGTTTGTTTTGTGGCATACGCCTTTTTTGTGTATTTGAGCAAACCCAAAAGGCTTATTGCTCTCCCATGAGCTAATTGGCCTTATTTTTGTCTCATGGTGTTTGTCTTTGGCCTACGCCCTTTTGTTTGTCTGAGCAAAACCCAAAAGGTTTCATGCTCCCCCATGAGCTAATTGGCTGTATTTTGTCTCATGGTGTTTGTTTTTGTGGCGTACGCCTTTTTTGTGTATCTGAGCAGAACCCAAAAGGTATTGCTCTCCCATGAGCTAATTGGCCTTATTTTACCTCATGGTGTTTGTTTTGTGGCGTCGCCCCTTTTATTTTGTTTTGCGCTTTTTATTTTCCGGCTTTTGTTCATCTGCCGGTTTTGTATTTATTTTGATTATGTTTACTTTTCACATGGGAGCTTGTTTTTCGCGTTTCTTTGCGCGTTTTTGTTATCTTCCCCTCGTTTTATCAGGTTGCCAATCTACTGAGACGTATCCAAGCCCTTGAGAGTCGTCAACAATCTGATGTAGAAAGTGGTTTGTCTAACCTCGCTGCTTACGACCTGCGCCGTAAACATGACTTCGATAAATACCACGCTTTGGCCTTGGCGGAAGATTTGGTAGCGGCAGCCTAGAATGCAAAGCATTAAAAAGCAAACTTCCTCTCCGCCGCCACCAGGGCGTTGAGAGACCGTCTCGACAAGTCCCGGGAGCAATTTCAGGCTTACTTCATGGCGCTATTTTCAAACAAAGATTACTCTAAAGTCTTAGATTCAATCGCTAAGGTGGATAAGTCTCTTCGTGCTGCTGGCCCATCAACCGCCACTTCCCCAGCGTCACGTTCCAATGACAAGAGCTCTCGTCTCGTTTGTAATTTTTGTAGAGCCCCCGGCCACACCTCCCCGTTCTGTTTTAAGAGGCGACAGAGGCCCTCCAGGGGAAGGTTCCTCCCCTACCAGCGTTCCCCTCGCACCAGGGACAATGCTAGCTCCCAATGGTTTTTCTGCTTCGCTTTTTTGCTGTGTTACAAGTTGCCTTTTGATGTTACATATACCTTAAATATTTTGTAGCCCATGTTCAGAATTATAAAAGCTTTTTTCCCTTGTATTTTCTTTTTTCGTTTATTTTTTGCTGTTTTAGCTTTGCGCGCGCGCTTTCTTTTTTCTCCTTCTCCCAACCCAGTTTTTGTTCCCCTTTCTTTCCCGCTCTGGGTTGGCAGTTTTAAAAGGGAGTCTAATTCCCTCTCGGATTACTGAGGCTTAAAACTGCCATCCCTTGAGCCGCCTTTTTTTGTTTGCCCTTTTCTCTCTTTCTCTTTTTCAGCCCCCTACTAAGCGTGCTAAACTTTCGCTTTATTATCCTCTACCGCGGACTTCTACCCGCTGGGTTCACACCGACGGTGCGCCTTTATCCGCGGCTCGAGGGATGGCGCCTCAGAATACACATATTTTTTGGGCCGGTTTTTGGCTTTGGTGTTGGGGTTTTCTTCCTTTTATGTTTGAGTGTTGGGTATTTTTCTTGGTGTGCGTGCCTTTTGGTCTGTTCATGTGGCTGTTTGCATTGATTCTCGGCGTAGGCAGATTGCCCATAACTCAAATAGGACAGGTGAGACCGGTGAGAATAGAATACTATTCTCAGCGGTCTCACCCAAGCGCCTATAAAAGAGAGTGAGTAAATTAGCATGTTGCCAGTTTGACTAAATTTGTCGAGGGTGAATGCCGTTTCTATAGTTCTCCCTTTTGTATCTTGTTCTTACCGGTTTTTCCTATCCTCCTCTCTCTCCTCTCTCGGTCGCCTTCGACCTGCTTTTACCTTTCCCTCCCCCACCCTTTTTTTTTTCCCCTTTTCTCTACTGTTTCTATTTCGCATTTTTGGTCGAAGGCTTCCGGCAGATTGCCCATAACTCAAATAGGACAGGTGAGACCGGTGAGAATAGAATACTATTAAAAATACACAGGGCACAGATGGTCCCTGTCTAACTGGACAGAAAAATGGCCTTGAATTTTTTTTTTGTGGACACAGATGGTCCCTTACTGTCTATGGTCCCACACTCTTGGGCACGGATGGTCCCTTAGTGACTGTGCGCAGTTGGCCTCTCTCTGGGTGGACATAAAACAAATCCTGAATTAATATAAAGTAAATAAAATAAATATAAATAAATAAATAAAAGTCAACTGCCTCCAGCGAAGAGCACCAAGAGAACGAATTAACATACGACAACTCCTTAAATACACTTACCAAATCCCTTGATACTACATAACGACAAGAGCATATTTTTCCGCTAATTTATTCAAAAAACGCCGAAAAATCGAATTTTCACTGGCGACGGAGTCGGAGTCGGAGTCGGAGTCGTAAGAGCGCTTCAGATCTGGTGAAAATCGACAATCGGAGTAGTAAGCGGGGTCATAAGTTCGACGGAATCGGAGTCGGAAGAATCAGAACGGTTCCATTTTCTTCCGATTCCGCTTATGACTCCGTAATCTTCTTCCGATTCCGTCCACTGTTTGATTTTCACATAGTTAATAGAACAAACTGGTTATGAAGCTCAACAAATTTCAAAAAGAGTGTACAAAGCTGCTTTGTTTTATGTTGAACGAACCGTGACCCTGCACATTGTTTTGTTTAACGTGTGAGCCCAAATGTTTCTACTGGTCAGTTGCTCATATGCATTTCAATACCTTTTGTGTTTTGTGCAGGGTCAAGGCAAACAAACAAAACAAATGGAGAACAAAAACATATAACAAAGGACTGACTGAGTTTCGGAACCAGTTTGTTCTATTAACTATGATTTTCACTACATCGTAACGCTCTGCGCTTCTGATTACGACTCCGACTCCGTCGTTAGTGAAAACCAGCCTTAATCATGTTGTCGGCGGTTAATTTCCATCCGGTTGTCACAATGTGGGCAGTACGCAAGCTCTTACAAGGTCTTCTCTGATTTGCTGAGAAAACAATAGAACAAACAACACAACAATGGACCCAGCCCTAAAAACAATAGAGCTGCGTGATACCCAGGTCCAATGAAATTAGAGGTTGTTATTTAAAGAGCTAAGTGGTATCTGCAATGTGGTGTGAGAGTAGTGTTGCGTGACGACCCAAATAACTACGGTGGCCCACAACTGTCACGGCAAGAGCAAAAGACTCACGGCAAGAGCAAAAAGCTCACGGCAAGAGCAAAAAGCTCACGGCAAGAGTGAAATCTTAAGGAGACTGGGAACTATGTCGAGATAGCGGAAGGCATTCTGGGAACGAGAAACTCTTGGCGATTTCGACGAATGCGGTAGAATAGTCTATTAAAAAGATGTTTTGTTCAAATTGCGGGAAAGATCTATCGCAATTTGTAAACTTTTGTGTACAGTGTGGACAAGGTAAGAAAGTTTCATGCTTTTTTATTTATTTCTGGTTGAAATATGGACTTTCAAGTCCTTTTGTCCTCATGACAAATCGAGATGTATCTGTGACATTTTGGCTCTTGTAAGAAGCCAACTAATACTATTAAGCTTAATCATTTGCTCTGACGGTCACTTGAAACTGTGGCTTTTACTTCGCATACAATGTTGATGAAGTATTGTTTCTTATGTTTACGTCATCTGTGTGTGGTACACAAAGTAAAAGCCGACCATGTGACTTCAAATATTTCTCAATGTTTCATTCCCATGGAAAATTACCACTACTTGAATATCTGTTTGTTTGTTTGTTTGTTTGTTTTTTTTCGATATAATTCCTTTAATTTTCCCATTGCCGATTTACAGAGAATGTAAGGGGAAAACACAGTTGAGAATAAAATTCAAAGGAACGGCCAGTCTCAAAATTTGCTTCTTTGCAGTCATATGTAGATTTTCTATGGAGAAATAACTTTATTAACATGTGTTTTAATCTAATTAACAATGATAGTAAACTCATCAGCAGCAGCACCTGGCCTGTCGTATGCTTCAGGTAAAGATTTGCCTCTAAATGAGAACTACAGTATCAGATAAATATATATTAAGTTGACAGTATCAACTTGACACTATCGAAAGAGAGTTGAGTATCACAAATAGTCTCGAATTGAGTCTTGAAAAGAGACTGTCAACTTAAATTTGCCCAGTAATGTACATTGTGACATAGAATAAGAGAAGGAAGGTTTTGTGTTTACAAATATATAAAAGACTAAAAAGTTAAGGTTTTTATTCTGCAGTCCAACCGCTCTTGTTGAAGGTGGTTAGTACAGTAGGTTGTTTTGATTTGTTAGTGTGGGGAAGTTAATTTTATTGGCTTTGGTTAGCTGGTGAATAGGCTACCAATGACAAGCTTTAATCATGTTTAATGTAACTAGTATCTTTCTTTTAGTTAGATTGACCACAATTGGTGGAGACTTGAATCGATTAACAGTGAAATGTACAGTGGCCCACAACTGTCACAGCAAAATCATTTTGATGAGGGCAAAATTATTTTGGCCGCGGTGTCTTCAATTTCATCTTTCTGCTCCGGCATATTTTTTTACCTAGCCTATTTCCACTGCAGAACACTGGAAAAATTAATTAAACAATTTCCCACACTGGATTCGTTGCAATTCATCATTGGATTTGGAAATATCCATAAATGTGGAAAAATGGAATTTCTGTTTGGAAAACTGGTATAATTTTTCCAGTAGTATAGCTGCTTAGTAATATTGGTAATATTTTACATTTTGGTTTAGCGCTGCTATCATCAAGCAACCATCAACATGCGGACAGCTCAGATTCTGACCCTGAAGAATGGGAAGGGGACTTTGACGAGGAGGAAGTTCTAAAGTACTACTTTAATCGTGGGTTTAGTTATCAAGAGATCCTTCTCTTTCTCTCTGAACGCCATCAGCATCCGTTGAGTTACAGTACTCTTATTCGACTACTGAAAAAGTATGGTTTGTCAAGGTGTGGTGTTTCGGACAAAGAAGGATTTAATGATACCTTCTGCAAGGTACAGAGGCGCATGTCTGAACTAATAAGCGGCCCGTGTTCATTGGCGGGGTATCGAGCTATTTGGCACATGCTCGAAATGGAAGGTCTAAGGGTCCCCAGGATAATTGTGCAAGACTTGTCAAGAGAGATGGATCCAGCAGGTACAGAACTTAGAAAAAAGCATCGCTTGAAGAGAAGAAGATATCACAACCCTGGGCCAAATTATGCATGGCACATGGATGGTTATGATAAATTAAAACACTGGGATTTAGCAGAAAGATACTATGGCTCAGGGTTGCACGATCTAATAACTCTCCTCATAAAATAGCCGCATATTATGTGAAGACCGTTTCCGAGCAGGGAGGGTGTCCTGTGGAACTTATTACTGATTTGGGCACTGAAATGGGCTAGCAGCCTCCATACAGACCTTTTTTCGTGGCAATCCAAATGCCCATCGATATGTTGCCTCACCAAGGAATCAAAGGATAGAAGGGTCATGGTGGAGGAATTTTTTCAATGATTTAGAATTTCAAGGAACTTTAGATACTTCCTCTGAGATAGGCATGGAATGCCTATGGTATTGTTTTAGCAAGGTTCTACAAGCAGAGTTTGATGCTGTAAAAGAGCAATGGAATACCCACCGAATTCGTGGGTCTGGAAATAACACAGTACCCGGACGTCCTGATTCTCTCTACCTCTTGCCTGAGCTCCATGGAGTGTCAGACAAACACATCCCAGTTGCAAATTCAGAAGTACACTATGTCTCCCAACAGCTACGCAGGCTACTAGTTACATTAAACATGATTAAAGCTTGTCATTGGTAGCCTATTCACCAGCTAACCAAAGCCAATAAAATAAACTTCCCCACACTAACAAATCAAAACAACCTACTGTACTAACCACCTTCAACAGGAGCGGTTGGACTGCAGAATAAAAACCTTAACTTTTTAGTCTTTTATATATTTGTAAACACAAAACCTTCCTTCTCTTATTCTATGTCACAATGTACATTACTGGGCAAATTTAAGTTGACAGTCTCTTTTCAAGACTCAATTCGAGACTATTTGTGATACTCAACTCTCTTTCGATAGTGTCAAGTTGATACTGTCAACTTATATTTATCTGATACTGTAGTTCTCATTTAGAGGCAAATCTTTACCTGAAGCATACGACAGGCCAGGTGCTGCTGCTGATGAGTTTACTATCATTGTTAATTAGATTAAAACACATGTTAATAAAGTTA